>BSBK01000496.1:622500-955000 GCA_027943335.1 Chamaecyparis obtusa | reverse complement strand
CATTCTTTATCATCTCTTTGAAAATATACAAGTTCAAAAGTACTTTTGTACATAGTGTAAACCCAAAATTATGTTTGGAAATTTCTCCATAGTATCCCCCCTATAAGGGTCTCCCTTTACAATGCAAAAGCCTTGTATTTATAGGCTCTCTTTGATAACCAACTTGTAACCACTTACAATAACTACTTAGGTAGTCACTTAGGATAACTACCTAAAGGACCACTTGTAGTAATTGCATGAGTGATTACTTCTAATAACTACCCCTTTTAAGACAAGTTAGGATTTAACTAGCTTTTACAAACGTTAAGTCCACTAAGTTAACTTTAATTACAATGGGTGACATAAGTCACCTTCACAATTTATGATAATTTGAAAGCACAACTTTCAAGGTAGGTTGTTGTCGAGGTGCTCATCTATCTTCCCTCTATTTTTTTCATATTTGTATATTCATCTTTCCATTTAGCTATTTCTCCATAGTATCCCCCTTGTAAGAGTCTCTATGTACAATGCAAAAGCCTTGTATTTATAGGCTCTCTTTGATAACCAACTTGTAACCACTTAGAGTAACTACTTAGGCAGCCACTTAGGATAACTACCTAAAGGACCACTTTTAGTAACTGCCCGAGTGATTACTTCTAATAACTACCTCGTTTAAGACAAGTTAGGATTTACCTATCTTTTACAAATGTTAAGTCCACTAAGTTAACTTTAATTACAATGGGTGACATAAGTCAATTTTACAATTTATGACAATTTGAAAGCACAACTTTCAAGGTAGGTTGTTGTTGAGGTGATCATCTATCTTCCCTTTGTTTTTTTCATATTTGTATATTTATCTTTCCATTTAGCTATTTCTCCATAGTATCCCCCCTATAAGGGTCTCCCTTTATAATGAAAAAGCCTTGTATTTATAGTCTCTCTTTGATAACCAACTTGTAACCACTTAGAATAACTACATAAGTAGACACTTAGGACAAGTACCTAAAGGACCACTTCTAGTAACTGCCTGAGTGAACACTTCTAATTTAAATACATCTTTTAAGATAAGTTAGGATTTACCTAGATTTTACAAACATTAAGTCCACTAAGTTAACTTTAATTACAATGGGTGACATAAGTCACTTTTACAATATGATAATTTGAAAGCACAACTTTCAAGGTAGGTTGTTGCTAAGGTGTTCACCTATCTTACCTTTGTTTCTTTCATATTTGTAATCATCTTTCCATTTAGCCATTCAAGAACACAAAACACATATCTTTCTGTTGGAATGAATGGATAGTCTTTATGTCCTCCATAAGGATGAAAATCTGAAATTTCACAACATGCCCATATGTCAAATTTGTCATTGTAACCTTTCTCAATTATGCTTGCAATAACATACATTTTTATTTGGAACAATGTAAACTTCTCCATGATTATGTGCAATTTTGAATTCGAAGGTTTGATTAACAAAACCATATGTAAATTGTTGACCAACTTTGGATTTGGATCAAAACCCCAAGGTTCCATTTTGACTAATAGTACTTAAAAAAACATTATCAAGATTATCCCCATCTTTGTGAATGATTCCCAAATTATTGTGTGTTTCCATACAATGTGGATTGAGGTGCAAGATGATATCATACATCACTATTCACATATCAAACTTGAATGGTTCGACATATGCTACTCCAATATTATGCATTGTATCGCATAATGCCAATTCTAAACCAGTGGATTCTCGTAATGAATTATAATTTTTTGTATATCTTCTTCAAACTTCACCTCAGTATCAATACATATTCAATTACACCCTCTTGAATTTTTATGATGTCTTTCCAACAAATCCATTTTGTTGAAGACCTAACTTAAAATCTCACTTAATTGTTCTTTATCGACACTTTACATGTTGTTTGCAACTTCTTGTTCTTCCTTATCGATGATTTGAATAGAATTACTAAGTGATGAAAATGTGTTGATTATCTCTAACAAGGAAATGATTTTTACTCCTCATCAGTCCTTTAGATGAAATTGCTAAGAATACTTACTAACTTGGTTCAAAACATAATGCGTCCATGTTCCTTTTCTTGAAAGTCTCGAAGGAATTCTTCAACAAATTCATTGTGTATATTCACATGATATAAGTATGCATCTTCAAGCTAGCTGTCATGGGTATGAGGGTTAACCACTCAAACAAAACTCACAATTATGCAAGAATGTTTCATTAAATCAAAGATTTTGAGAGCTTCTTCACCCAATCCATTTTGTTCATATTCTACAATCATTTAATTTCATACCTTTGAAATGACAACTCCTTAAGGAATTTGGTCAACTTTTTAGATGAATTTAATTTGATACCTTATTAGAACGCTCGTTTTAGAGCAGCAGAGAGGTGGTTGGCAGAGGCTCATGCCTACCAATACTATTTGTTCTAAAGTTTCTACAGCCGTTATGCAACCGCATTTCTTTGAAACATTTTGTCAAATGCTTGCAATCATGTCATTTCATTCCTTGAGATGACAACTGTTGGCAGCATTTTTTTTTTTAAAATAGTTTTTTAAAAAAAATTTTAATTTATTTTTTTAATGATTACACATTTTGCATTGCATGTCTGAAAGATATTGGATGCATACACATAACTTGTTCCAAAGAGGATGCATAAAAGGTTGTGGGCTTTAGTTTTGCCTCTGACAATTGTGTGTGCTTAAAAGTTTTTCAAGCCTTTTCAACAAATTCATTATATAATTGTGTGTTTAAAAGTTTTTAAAAACTTTGATAAACTCCCAGCATGAGCGTATCTGGTCTCAATGATGTTTTTAAACTACTATTTTTTCCAAGCTTGCTATCAATTGTGTAGTTTTTAGAGTTTGACTTAAAAATTATACAGTTGAATTCTGATAGCAATATCACAATTTGACTTGCTGTGGAAAATGTCTCCTATTTATTAGCTCATCAAATTTTCAATACATTTTTGTAAGTTGGTGAAAGAAGCGGTATCAGACATTCATTGGCATGAGTGGTTTTTATGATACCTCGTTGACTATTAATGACACTCCACAAATAAGTGGATTTAATGAAGACTTTGTTTGATATTTTGAGTAACTTCTCTTTCATCAGTTATTTTGATTACTTTGCCAAGTAGGTGAAATTATTGATGCTTCAATTTTAACATTTGCTTGACTTAGTTTTCTCTACTAGCATTTTATCAATCACCTGCATCTTAAAAATTTAAATACCTTTGATGAAGATTTATCAACCACTCACTAGGCCTTTCAATATTGTTCATTATTGAATTATTTTTGAGAGTCTAATTTGAGATTAAAGTATTCAAATCTTCCTCCATCATGGTGCATATCCAAATTCTTTATGTGGGGAAATCAAACTATTTTATTGATGGGCACATATATGAATTGCATTTGATCCTGATGCACATCTTTATTTCTTCCACGATAATGTATGATCAATAATTATAATTTTTACTTTTGACTATGACTATATTTATGATCTTGCACTTGTATCTAAGAGTGACATTCCAATCCTATGTGTACCTATTACATTCCATCACAGGAAAGCTCTTTGAAAAATTCTATTGGACCTCTCGCATGCCATTCTATTTGTGCTTGTACATTTTGCAACTAAACTTTCAATAGCTTTGAAGGCTGAGGAGTGGATTGTCATGAGAGCTTGCTATCTTATTTGAAACAACATCAGAAGCACTCATCAAAGCATGATTGCTCAAAACTTCATAGCTTTTGGGTTCTAATTATTTTTGTATTTTGTACCAATGTATATGATGGGTCCTGAATACAATACGATTGGTACATATAGGGTTGTTTTCAATGTGACACTTAAGATTGAGCTTCACATAATCGACTTATCCTAGCTTAATAGAATTAAGTGTTTAGGAAGAACTTGATCCCTTTGCAAAAATGGGACACTAATCTTGTGACCCATAAAAAGGTTAAAAAATGTTGGTTGTCAATTGAAACCACACAACAACCAATCTTGAAAAGTCTCAAGAAACACATGTATTTGACTAGCCAAGTAATGGATTTAACACAAAGTTTAAAATTTGACCAATTTTAAAGATGAGGTTAACACATAATAAACATGCCATTCTTATCTCACATGTGGTGATAAATCCTCCAACTAACTCTAAGTTGTAGCCTCTGAAGAATTTAATATGTAATCAACTATAAATTGAATGAATTGGAAATACAATTGTATTGTCCTAAATTGTAAGCACCCATAATTATATGCTCAATTAGGCCCCATTTTAGTGTTCTTAAGATTTCACATGTCCGTTATGCTTGATCCAACTCCATGTCACCTACATTTCAGCCTTCTTTCCATCTTCCCAACTCTCAAACCAAATTTCATCCTGTTTTGGCGGGAAGAGGATGCCTATGTCAACCTCTTCCTTATATTTTTCCTCGAAATGAAAATTGGGGACCCTTCTCATTAGTTTAGCAAGATGCATAGGTTCTTGTTGGCCTCCTTTGATTTTTGAGCTCTTAAAAGTTGTGAGAGGTATAAAAGAAACCTATCTCTCCTCATTTTGAGATAGCATGATCAATATTTCAAGTTTTCTCCTACAATTTCACATCCAAGCATTCAAAATCAAGATTTCAAGCATTTCCAAGCATCCTAAGCATATTTGAAAGTAAATCTTCTTCATTGTAGCAAGCTTTTCTCCCATGATGGCCAAGTAGAGGAGACCTCAATCAAGAAAGAAAATCCTTTGTCTGTCTACATTCATTTATCCTTTCATTCTTCAAGGCGAAGAGTCAATCAAGCACAACAACATTGAAGATCTTTCAAGAGTATTCATGAATCAATACATTTGTGAAAGAAATCCTTGATTCTTCCACAACATAGAACAACATTCAAGATGTATACAAGCATCCTCATAGACATCACGATCTCAATATCTATTTATGGAGGTATATGCATTTACAAAGTAGATATAATATTTACTTTATATACTTTCCTTTCATGAAATTTCATTTATATTTCAAGGTTGATTCCTCAATCAGGGTTTGACTATGATAAAACCCTTTCTACACAACATTTTCCCCAATTTTTTGTGTGTAGGAACAAGTGGCGTTCACACTGGCTTGGATCTAGAAATTTTAGGACCTGATTAATAGTCAGCATCTGAATTCAATCAAAACCATAGGGAACAAGGAGCCCCAAATGACATATTCCCTGCAAAACAACATCAAATTGAAATCTCAAGCCAGTAGTGTTCTCTAGTTTCCATTTCTAGTACCCGTATAGAGCTATCTATTTTCCATCAATCTATGTGCACATAAAGTCAATTATTTCACTTGTTTTATCTTAAATCGCATATACACTTATCAATTGTCTATAGTTGGAACCTAGATTCCCATTTAGCACTTGGAACCTTCTAAGCCTATTGGGTTATCTCTCCTTCCTAATGTACAACGGGAAATAGGATTGAACCCCCCTCCCATCTATATTATATCATTCATTCATATATTCATTTTTGTTCTTATTGTACAATAATATCAGATCTCATTTTATGGGTTTCTCCTTCGTGCCAATGTTTTTGACCTGGTATCATAGCCATGAGTGAATGGTGAGTGCTCTATTTTGCAGAGTTCTTCTCTATTGTGTTTTTGTCTATCTTCTATGTTTTTTCATGGTATCAAAGCTCATTGTTATGGGTTTCTCCTTTCTAGATTATTATGATATTTAGAATATTTAGTGTAATTAATTTATGGAGGGATGTTAGAGTAAATTAATTAATTTTAGTTGTCAGCACATACCATATTGTGCAATCATCCATATTAATCATGTACAACCGACTTTCTCAGCCACTTAGCATAGATGAACCACTCACATTATTAGTCACATTGGACTTGTGTTCAACTATCCATCATTAATATGCTAGATAACTATAATCTACAATCCTATGTACATTTATTATACATTTGTCTATAAATAGAATGCCTAGGCCTAACATTTTAGTGCTCTAATTTTTAGAATTCTCTATGTTTTCTATCTATTATTCTTCTATGTTTTTTTTTCTTCATGTTATCAGAACTCATTGCTATGGGTTTCTCTTTGTATCATGTTTTTTTTTTATCAAAAATAAGTTATTTGCAGAAAATAAAGAGATTGCTTTAAACAAGGAATTACAATGTTGATTGCTTTAGAAATTTTCTATTTAAACAAGCCATGTTGTTGATGCATATTATCAATGTGATTAGAATCTAACTTTGATGCAATTATAATGAGATCAACTCTTTATAATGTTGAAACTTATTACACAACTAAACCCTATAGTTCATTGGAAATAGTTTTGCATTATCAATTAAATGTGGCATGAAATCATATTATCAATCAAGGGTAATAAGATAGCTTATAACATGTGAGATTTGGTTTGAACCCAATTGGCCTCCCATGTACATATCATATTAGGCTTAGTAAAAAGATCTCTCTCTCTCTCTCTCTCTGTGTGTGTGTGTGTGTGTGTGTGTGTGTGTGTGTGTGTGTGTTGCAGGAGCATCCTGGGTGTAAGAGCAATCTTGTATCACCTAAAAATATTTTTGTTTTCTTTTCAATAAGGGCTATCTTGTGCAGAGCTTCTATTTATGGAAACTTACTATTTTTAGTAAGTTGGTCATATGATCTCAGAATATTCTGATTTCACAGTTGGAGGTTCATCTTAGTCATATCAACCTACCAGTTAAGTTTCACTGCCACATCATATGTAGTGGTGAAGTTATTGAGGTTTTTGGGTATGAAATATTTTAGGTCAATTTTGAAGGCCTTAGAGGCTCCAAATTGCGATCGACCCTCGATTGATTGGAGCTTGTGCGAGTCAGGCACTATAGATCTCATCCTGGCATTTCCAAATAGTGGTTATAATAGATAAATAGAGCTACGGTTAGAAAGTTATGGCTTCCGAAAGTTGGGCTACCTAAAAGCGTATTTTTGTATTTCTTTTGAGCCGACCCTTTTGTAAAAATTGTGAAAATAAAATAATTCTATGTATAGTCAGCCTTAAGGGCTAAATTTTTGGAACCTTCTCAGGTGGTGGAAATTGCCTATATAAAGAAGGCCCGTAGTGTTTCTAAGGCAGTTCTGGGTAGATCTGGCTAATGATTCGAGGCTTTGTCCTACAAAATATTGTAAAGAGAATGCCCATGTGGCTTTGCATATTGTAATTCTAAAATTTGTAATTCCACATTTGTGGAGATAATAAGAAGCCCATTTTTTGTTCTTGCAAATGGTTGTTGTTTCTCTGTTTCTGTTATGTGTTTGTGGTATTAAGGGGAGCACCCTTCATCAAGTGGTATCAAAGCAGGAGTTCCTAAGTGTGTAGACAGATTGCTGACTGTGAGGTAGTTTGCACCAGGACCATGGTTAGGGTTTCAGCAAGCAACGTGAAAATGCCTCCACAAAGGGAACGTGGTGGAAGAGCTGGTGTTGTGACACCTAAGGTTAGAGCACTCCAGAGACAAGTGTGAGCATTGCAAGAAGAGATTCATAGAGGAATGAATCTTAATGTCAGAGATGAAAGCAAGGATGAAGCTGAGGGAGAAGGAAATTTTGATCAAGAAGAAGGCGACATTCTAAACCAGGAGGAAGAAAGACTTTTTCGGGCCATTTCTAAGATTAGGAAAAGACCTAAGATTGAGGTTCCTGCATTTTCAAGAAATCTTAACCCAGAGGAGTTGATCAACTGGATCAATGAATGTGAAAAATATTTTAAGTATGAAGATATTAAGGATCCTGATAGGCTCAAATTTGTGAAGGCAAGACTGAAAGGTCATGCGAAGATCTGGTGGCAAGAGATTCAATTAGAGCGAAATAGAGGAGGGAAAGATAAAATCACAAGAAGAGATCAGATGGTGGATAAATTAAAGTGACATTTTATTCTTGTTGATTATGAGCTCAACCTACTGAAGAAAATGCAAAGTTTGAAGCAAGCAGGAAGATCTGTTCAAGAGTATATGGAGGAGTTCTATCGAATCCTCATCAGAATAGGCCATGTAGAAGCTGATAAGGAGAAAGTTGCCTATTACCTTAATGGGTTGAGGTCGAGCATTCAGGAGGAGTTGAATCTGGTTTGAATGAACATTATTGAAGAGGCATACCAGTTTTCCCTAAAAGAAGAGGAAAAGCTTAACAAGAAGTTTGAGAGCAAACAAAATGAAAGAGGTCATGGTGGAAGATCTGGTGGACGGTCATATGGAGGCCGAAATGAAGATCTGAAAAAGAAGGATGAGGCCAGTAATAGTTAGAATAAGAGAGGAAACAATTCCAATCATTTCTAAGATCAGAATAAAAGAGATCAAAGAGGAAGAGGAAGAGGACAAGGATCTGGAAGATGAGGCTTCTATAGAACATGTTTTCAATGTGGAGAAGAAGGTCATATAGCATTTGAATGTCCTCAATGCCAAGGAAGGACAGACAATAGAAATGAAGGCTAGGTCAGAGTTGCACATGTAGATGAAGATGCCAGATCATCACATTCTGAAGATGTTGAAAGAGGAGAAACGTTGATTAACAGAAGAGTCCTACTGAGTGGTGAGAATGAACCTGAGCAAAGGAGGAGCCTGTTTCGCACTAGATGCAAGTGTGAGGGTAAATGTTGTGATGTGATTATTGATAGTGGAAGCACTGACAATTTGGTGTCAGAAGAGATGGTGACAAAGTTGAAGCTCAAGAGACAGAAACATCCACATCCATACCGAATTGCCTAGGTGCAAGATGACCACAAGGTCATGGTCAATGAACAATGCCTAGGGAAGTTCAAGATTAGCAGATACCATGATGAGGTACTATGTGATATCATATCTATGGATGCATGTCATATGTTGTTGGGTAGACCATGGCAGTTTGAAAGGCGTGTTGTACATGATGGTTGTGCGAATACCTATTCCCTGACGAAGGATGGAGTGCGACATAAGCTAAAGCCATTGAATGACACAGAAGAAAAGGTATGTGGTAATTCAAGAATAACTTTTGTTGATGGAAGAAAATTCCTAGATGGTATAAGGCATGAGCATGTATGTTTTGCTTTAATTCTAAAAGTTGGTAAAGAGGAAGTAGAAGATGTACCTGTAGAAGTTGCAGATTTGTTGAATGAGTTTCAGGATATTGTATCTGATAATGTGATGGATTACCACTAGTAAGGAAGATCAGTCATCAGATTGACTTGATTCCAGGAGCCAGTTTGTCAAATAAGGCAGCACATAGAATGATACCAGCAGAAAGTGAAGAGTTGAACAGACAAGTACATGAGTTGTTACAAAAAGGGTTGATTCAGGAGAGCCTGAGTCCATGTGTTGTACTAGCAGTATTAGCACCGAAAGGAGGATGTGTACAAAATCTAGAGAAATAAACAAGATCACAATCAAGTATAGGTTTTCATTGCCACGAATGGATGATATTATGGACTGTTTAAATGGAGCTATGTATTTTTCACAGATAGATCTGAAGAGTGGATATCACCAGATTCAGATCAGATAAGGAGATGAATGGAAGATTTCCTTCAAGACAAAGGAAGGACTATATGAGTGGTTAGTCATGCCTTTTGGGCTAACCAATGCACTGAGCACTTTCATGCGGCTCATGAATGAGGTTCTGAAAGAATTTCTGGGTAAGTTTGTCATTGTTTACCTAGATGATATTTTGATCTTTAGTAAAATATTGGAGGAACATATGGTGCATATTCGTATAGTGTTTGAGAAGCTGAGAGAAGAGAAATTATTGATAAATTTGAAGAAGTGTAGTTTTGTGAAGAAAGGGTTAGTGTATTTGGGATTTGTAGTTTTAGCAGAGGGTCTAAAAATGGACCTAGAGAAAGTACATGCTATCCTTGAATGGCCTACTCTAAGGAGTGCTACGGAGGTAAGATCTTTTCATGGTTTGGATAGCTTTTACAGAAAGTTTATAAAAAAATTTAGCAGTATTTGTGGACCCTTGACTGAAACAATGAGAGGGGATAGAAAAGAGTTCAAGTGGACTAATGGGGCAGATAAGAGTTTTAAACTGTTGAAATAGAAGGTTATAGAATAGCCTATTTTAGCACTTCTAGATTTTAATAAGGTGTTTCCAGTAGACTATGATGCTAGTGGTACTGCAATAGGAGCTGTTATGAGTCAAGAAGGTAAACATGTTGCTTATTTCAGTGAAAAGTTAAATGATGCCAAGAGAAAATATTATGTTTATGATTAAGAATTTTATGCTATAGTTCAGGCATTGAAGAAGTGGAGACACTATCTGCTTCCTAAGGAGTTTTTTTTGTATACTAATGATCAAGCTTTGCAATATTTGAATAGTCAAGGAAAGTTGAATCAAAGGCATTTGAAATGGGTTGAGTTTTTGCAAAGTTATACATTTGTTTTGAAACACAGGAGTGGAAAGTCTAACAAGGTTACAGATGCGCTTAGCAAAAGGCAACTATTGCTGACAGAAATGCAGATCGAGGTGATTGGGTTCAAGGAACTCAAGAATTTATATCCAGAGGATCCTGATTTTGGTGAAGCTTGGAAAGCTTGTAAAGAACCTATTACTCTAGACAGAACGAAGTGGTTGGATTTTATCATTCAAGATGATATGCTATTCAGAGGGAGTCAGTTGTGCATTCCATGAAGTTCTATGAGGGAGAATCTCATCAAGGAGAAGCATAGTAGAGGATTGGCTAGATATTTTGGTCATCATAAAACCCTTGCTTTGGTTAGTGAGAATTATTATTGGCCACAATTGCAGCAAGATGTCAAGAAGTTTGTACAGACTTGCAGAGTATGTCAGATGGCAAAAGGAGTGAAGCAAAATACAGGGTTGTATCATCCATTACCTGTACCAGAGAAACCTTGGGAGGATATCAGTATGGACTTTGTTCTTGGTTTACCAAGGACTCAGCGGGGACATGATTCAATTTTTGTGGTGGTTGACAGATTTTCAAAGATGACACATTTCATTCCCTGTAAGAAGACTAATGATGTTGTTCATGTAGCAGAATTGTTTTTCAAAGAAGTAGTGAGACTACATGGTTTTCTAAATACCATAGTTTCAGATTGAGACACTAAGTTTGTTGGTTATTTCTGGCTCACATTGTGGAAGAAGTTGAAGATAGATTTGAAGTTTAGTTCATCGCATCATCCATAGACTGATGGATAGACAGAGGTGGTGAATAGAAGTCTGGAAAATTTGTTGAGATATTTGGTTGGAGATAAGCCAACATGATGGGATTTGATTTTACCATAGGCGGAATTTGCATACAATAATTTTGTTAACATGAGTATTGGTAAATCACCATTCCAGATTATATATGGAAGTAGTCCAAGAAATGCATCTGAGTTGAGAAAGATAGATAAAGGGGAAATAAGTAGTGCTGAAGCTGAGGATTTTGTAGAACATTTGAAGAACATCCATGAGGAGGTGAGGAAGTACATTACCAAGATGAATGAGCAGTATAAGGCTAAGGCAGATGAGAAAAGGAGGCATAAGGAATTTTAGGTTGGAGATGAAGTCATGGTTCATTTGCGAAAGGAGCGATTTCCAGTTGGTACATATAACAAGTTGAAAATGAAGAAGTTTGGGCCATGTAAGATACTGAAGAAGCATGATTCAGGAAATGCCTATGAGGTAGAATTGCCTACTGAGCTGAATATTTCACCAGTGTTTAACATTTCAGATTTGATAGAGTATCATGAAGGAGGTGTTGAAGATGAGATCACAACAACACAATGGAGTATTCCAGCAACTAGTTCAGATACCAAAGAGATTGAGGATATACTGGATAGTCGTGTTGGCAGAAGCACAAGGAATAGGACATATGAAGAATATTTGGTCAAGTGGAAAGGATGACCTGTTGAAGATTCATCATGGCTGAAAAGGGAGGAGGTTAACCATCTTGGTTTTCCTATTCACACCTAAGACGTGACGAGGTCACTTCTCAAATTACCTTGGGTGTCTGATGCAGGAGCATCCTGGGTGTAAGAGCAATCTTGCATCACCCAAAAATATTTTTGTTTTCTTTTTAATAAGGGCTATCTTGTGTAGAGTTGCTATTTATGGAAACTTACTATTTTTAGTAACTTGGTCATATGATCTCGGAATGTTTTGATTTCACAGTTGGAGGTTCATCTTAGTCATATCAACCTACCAGTTGAGTTTCATTGCCACACCATCTGTATTGGTGAAGTTATTGAGGTTTTCGGGTATGAAATATTTCAGGTCAATTTTGAAGGCCTTAGAGGCTCCAGATTGCGATTGAGCCCTAACTGATTAGAGCTTGCGCAAGTTAGGCATTGTAGATCTCGTCCTAGCGTTTCTGAAAAGTGGTTATAATAGATAAACGGAGCTACAGTTAGAAAGTTATGGCCTCCAAAAGTTGGGCTACCTAAAAGCATATTTTTGTATTTCTTTTGAGTTGACCCTTTTGTATAAATTGTGAAAATAAAATAATTCTATGTATAGTCGGCCTTAAGGGCTAAATTTTTAGAACCTTCGTGGGTGGTGGAAATTGCCTATATAAAAAAGGTCCGTAGTGTTGTCTAGGGCAGTTCTGGGTAGATCTGGGTAATGATTCGAGGCTTTGTCCTACAGAATATTGTAAAGGGAATGCCCATGTGGCTTTGCATATTGTAATTCTAAAATTTGTAATTTCACATTTGTGGAGATAATAGGAAGCCCAATTTCTATTCTTGCAAATTGTTGTTGTTTCTCTGTTTCTGTTATGTGTTTGTGGTATTAAGGGGTGCACCCTCTGTGTGTGTGTGTATTGTGTGTGATGATATATATATATGTATATATACATACATATGTTTACATGCACATGTACATATATATAATGTATGTAAAAATAAAAAGACATTTACACTTGATATAAAAATATCTATTTTTTTCAGCATGTACAACTATGAAACACAAACATATTAACATAATCAAGGAAGGAAAATTTTCATATATATATATATATATATATATATATATATATATATATATATATATATATATATATATATATATATATATATATATATATATATATATATATATATATATATATATATATATATATATATATATAATACCCAATAAAGCATATGGAAGTCATATGACAATCATATAAATCAACTAAACATGCATGCTAACATAATATGTAATTTAAAATGAAAGTTCTACATAAGACTATGTCATGTGTGTTTAAGGTTCCCATCATCACCATCCTTTACGAAATTGTCAGATCACCTCTTAACCAATTCATGTCTTTGACTCTCACTTGCACTCGGTTGTACTCACCCACACGTCAATAGGCCAGTCTGAAACTCATAGCTCAAGTATAATAAAATCATAATTCATCTCTCCATTTGCATAAATTGTTATAATATTATTTCTAACATGTTTATTCAAAAACAATCAAGAGATAATTAACTAATAATAAAATCAAATTTTTATTACTTGATCAAAACCAAAAGATGAGATGTGATGCCTAAGGTAAAAAAGGGAACCAAAGTAGGCTTCTATGAGGGAAAGGTAAAATGCAGAGGGAAATATGTATATGAAACCTATCAGTGTATTTGGTTTAATCTCACTTGCATTTACTTAATTTCCACTTATATAACCAGCATTTTACAGTATTAAATATTTGTTGGACATTATTTGATAGAATTTCATGTAGTTGAGGTAGTTATTGACATTTTTTCTTGTACCTCTTTGCATTTCTATTTATATTTGGAATGAATGTACATCATGTAAAAACATCATCTCAATACAATTGTTTATTGGTGAAATATCATCTAGTGTGTCGATTCTCTCTATTATGTGAAGGATGGTTTTCAAATTGACTCATTGGCTTGGGTGCATATCATAACATGGTATTAGAGCCATCTTTACTACAATTCCTTCCTTACTTAGAGTTTTTCATCAATAAATTATGAGGTCTCGTTAAATTTTATTGTAGACTCAATGATGGATTTGTGTCTATGTTTATTGGTAGACAAATTTATTATTTTTTGGCCTAAAATTTTAAATGGTTATTTTTTTCAATCTTTAAATTGGGTTGGCCTTGTATTTATACCTAGATTAGTCATTTTCCATGGTCCACCTATTCCTTGGTTTGATCAAAGGACCTTCATGGTTGGTGAGATTGACCATTATATTTTTTCGATCTGTATTTCCATCACCTTCCTCAGTGCATTATTATTTGTTTGGATGCATAATTGATTATTTTGATTGTCTTTGAATCGACACCCTAATCTTTGTTGTCAACACACAGTAGTTGGCCCTTTGCTGCATCAAATTTGGAAGGTTGGATCGACCTGACTCTCTTAAAGGGATAACTTTATCCCTTGTTGATATCTCCAAAATACTATATATTAGAGCCTTCATTTATGTTGCACATGCATAGTTATTGTTGTATTAGACACATTTTGTATTGTTGCATTAAATAATTGTGCACATGCTCAAAGAATATTCTCATGCATATTTGAGCACATGCTTGCACATGCATACCTAGCTTAAATTCATTTAGTGGAGTCTAATTTAGATTAATTCAATCTATTTGGGCTCTAGTTTGCACATCATGCATATTGTACACCTCCATTTTCTACATTGTGCATATCGTGCACCTCTAGTTTGAGTAATATTCTTACATAATTTTAAGGTTGTTTGTTTCTATAAAATCAATTCATCTATGCATTGTAATTCATCCTACAATCATAATCTGGTAATTTTTTTATTTTTTTATTCTTAAGAAATGCATCAATTCTTTTCTTGTTGCTCTTGTGGAAGGTGTTTTTATTTAATTGTTTGATCTTGGAGGTGCTTATGTTGCATAACTTCAGCATGGTACTAGAACACCATAACTTGAATGTGGTATCAGAGCTCCATAACTTCAACATGTTATCAGAGTGTGGATTCAACAAATCCCTTCTCAAGATTTGAGGCTTTCATTTTCTCAAAAGGTATTGTAGGGTCCCTACATTTGCCTTCTTGTGTGGATTTGGATTTGGGCTTCTTTTTTTTTGCATGCTTTGAAGCTTCACAAACCTTGAAATCATGTTCACAACATCTCAAAATCCAAAGCTTGTCTATTGTTTCATAAAATTAAGAGAAATTGAGAGTTTGGGATGTATCTCTTATTGACATGCATTTTGAGGCAAGTACCACAGCATAGGACATATTTTTAGGCACCATGGAGAAAAGTAGAGGTCACCATCATGTTTAGAGAGGTTGAGAATCCTAAAATTGCTTGTCCAAACATTCAAATCCAAGCCAAAGGATGATTGTACGACCATTTTGGGGTAATGATTGTACAACACAAAGTTCCATACAATTGTATGGATTTGTACACCATGTGTAGGCAAAAAAATACCCATATGTTAAAATTCTCATGCAAGTTTTTTAAGTTTTTTATACAAAATTTTATTAATTTTTGGGGAAAATATTAAGGAGGGGTCAATTTGTTTACAAAAGCAAGGTTTTGAAAAAAAATCAAAATAAGGTGCATGCTTCATTTTTCTACAAAAATACCATGCAACAATAGTGTTGACATCATCAGCTGTGCCCCACCTATTTTTGGGGACCTACTAAAAATAACACCTAACTCAATTTAGCAACTCATCTATTTTTAGCCCTCTTTTTCTCTAAAAACCTATCTTTAGTGTTTTTCTCATAGCCTTATCATATAGAGTTGAAATCATGAAACGAGTTATCGTCACAAAGTTGATTTCAACATTGATCCAAATCTATAAGTGGTTGTTTAAGTTTTTGCACCAATTTTTTGTACCAAGCCTCCAAATTCAACCTTTAATTTTGTACTTTCAAGGCTATATCTTGCTCATACATATTCTATTTTTTCAAAACTACATATCATTCGAAAGTTGTTTCTATGCTTTACCCTGATCTACCATCCATTTTTCCATTTTTTTCCCAATGTACATTTTATTTAATTTTTTGTATTTTCACTATTTGGTCAATTATTTGGACATTTTGGCACCTAAAATGGATTTGTATGTGTTGGATGACTTCACTCAGGTCATTTTGCATGTATTTCTAGTAGGTTTCCCTATTTAGGCATTTTGAGCATCTTTTACATGCACTTATATGTTTGTAGATGCATGAGATAAGTGCTACCTTTGTATATGGTTTTTTTGAGATTTTGCACACTCTATTGCGCCTCAATTGGTACATGCATTGTATTATAAAATTTCATGGGGGGTTGTGTAGTGCCTCTTGTTTTACCATCACACCTTGTTTGGTGAATTTCTCCATAACGATATCGAATCATGGTGATTATTTTCCTATTCATGTGTGCATTGAATGCATACCCTTTTTTTAATCGCAAGTATTTTCTTGAGCACATTTAAATTTCTCCTTCATGCACTACTTGGTGTATCATAATTTTAGTGGAGCTATCATGTCTCTCCCTTGTTAGCATTATGGGGAGGTTTATGTTGTTGGTGCTAATGCTCCATTGGTTTTCTTTGCAGTGAGCTAGGCATTCAATGTCTATTCCTATGTACTAATCAAATGCAATGACTCTATTTTGATGAGATGAAGATTTTACGATATATACACTATTGCTTTCCCTTTTTGTGGATTTGAATTATCCTTAGCTAAGAAATTCTTTAGACTATAAGCACTTGCATTTTTGACAAGTAGTTTTCTCTTGCATGGTTGAGTAGTATCTTTGGGGTCACTCATGCAAATTTATGTGCCATCTGTAACTTTGAATGAAAAATATTTTGCCTTTGTTTTCCATTTATTCAATTTTTGAGTAGTGTCATTAGGGGAAATCATGTAGATTTTTGTCTTCTTGATCTTAATCATCATCTTCTTTAGAGGGGGGTTTTCATTCAACAGTTGTCTATAACATCTTTGTACTTTGAGGATGTTATTTATGTTCCTATTATTTTTATGATATTTTTCTTGGAAGCTTCTTAGTCCTTCCTTATGCATTTCATGTTTCTTTTATACAACACATCTCTCACTTTTGGAGAGGAGTTTTCTCCCACATGGTTTTTCTCCCTTTTCTCCACTTTAAGAGGTTTTCATTGTATATGGGTGCCTAATTAGACCTTTTGTTGTCGGGAACCATTCATGTATTTATGCTTAGAGTTTTTTTGTATACCTAAGTTTCACTTGGGGGAGGGGGGGGGGTCTTAGAGCATGTATTTATTTTACACATACATAATTATGTTGAATTAGGCACATTTGTATTATTTCATATAATTGTGGACATGCTCAAATAAAATTCTCATGCATATTTGAGCACATGTTTGCACATGCATGTCTAGCTTAAATTTACTTAATGGAGCCTAATATAGATTAATTCAGTCTAGTTGGGCTCTAGTTTTTGCACCTTGTGCATATTGTGCACCTCCGGTTTTTACATCACACATTTTGCGCACCTCTAGTTTGCATATCTAACTCTAGTTTTCCCCGTGTGGGTATTTCGTTACCCATATCATTTTGATCGACATAATCTTCGCTAACATCAACCTACACATTTAGTTTGGTGGTGCCATTTTAATGTACATTGAGTTTGGTTGGTTGATTTTTTTATTATTTGGAGGTGCTTCAAAATCCTTTCTCGACTATGTTTGTATATATTGGATGAAATTTCTATTTATTTTGATGTATTTTTCTTATTGGCCCTTTCTTGGAGTTGGTCCAATCTATCACAAATTGATACAATACTTCTATTATATGGTTTATGTCATTCATGTGGTGATTGGTTGGTTAAATTTATTTGACAACTTTATTTATGTTTATCTTTTCATTTTATAGAGGTTTTTAATATTGGTTTGATAGTTTTGGCACTTTCATTATCCTTTCTCATCATTTAGAAATGGTGGTGGGATTTTGTGGTTTTTTTGGTTGTTTGAAAGAAGTTATTGACCCATTGTTTGTAAGGTAGGGGCTTAGCCTTCAAATCAAGATCTTTTTTATTTGGTTGGGTGCATACTATAATAAAACCTAAGTTTTTTTAAAGTCCTTAGAGATCCCCCTTGTTTATGAAGAAATAATAAGTTACGTAAAATAGGGAATGGAGGATGGAGTGTGACAAAAAGAAGAAACCTTAGCTCATAACTAGACTTCCTATTGGGACCCAATATTTAAAAGGGAAGTGAGGAAGGCTCTCTTAGGGTAAGAAGAATAAGGGTAATAGAAAATAAATAGAACACGAATAAAAAAAATTAAGTCCACAAAATATGGAAAGTTCAAAAATCCTTTAAAAAGTTCACTAAAGTTAGAATACATCAACATCTCTCACCATACCAAGAACTTCAACTATGTTGGGAACTCATTGCAATACCAAAACCAAATTATATATCTAGCAATATATTCACATTGTATCTTCTTCTATTGAACCATTGGACCACCTTCAACCAACAAATCAAGGGATTGAAGGAGATGATAAACCAACAATATCACTTTTTCTAATTGATATAAAGAGGGGAGTTAATAACTCTTCACTATGACACCCCAATAAGATCAACTTAAAATACATTATTTTCATAATTCATATGTCAAAGATCCCTCATAAAAAATACTTAGAAGCATAGGATAGGAATAAGGAATATTTATTTATTTTGAAAAACTAAACACAATGCAAAATTTTGAGAACAAAATCCAAAGGTTGGGGAATCAGGGAAATAAAGGAACATGTAACATAGTAAGTATGAATAACCCCAAAAAACATAAAACATCAAAGGAAATCATAAAGACAGCCCCAAATTTTACTTTTCATGAATATTTACACCATGTTACACTTAGGGTTCTCATTACAAACGTCTTAGCATTATTATTAACAAAGGGCAAATAAGGTCAAAATGCACAAGCTTTGGAGTAAAGTAAATTTGGGACATGTCTAATAAGGGCACCAAAAATTCCAAAACATATCCTCCATCATAAAGATGACATCCTCATAGAGAGGCTTGGATATGTGAACATCCATCAAGATTCAATAAAATGTATAGTGATCCATATATGAACTAGAAGACCCAATCTCCAAAAAATGACCAATAAATTTGACTATGGCCTCATACTAGGAATCTTTCCAAAACTAGAGAAGAAGTTTCAGAAGATGAACTAACAAGAGTTCAACACTATGATTTTAGAGGGGGTTAAATAAAATTAGTCAAAGAATTGACCAAGAGAGTGTTCTCCCACATCCACAACCTAACATCAAGCACCAAATCCTTATTTTTGAAGAGCTTAAAGATGCAATGAAGAATCCCCTTGCATAAGGGAAGAAATTGATATTACCCTTGACATATGGATTCCAAGAATTCAATGTACACATTTGTGCAAATCATGTAGAGTATAACATATATTGTTAAATTTTTAAACCAAGCCCTTCCATAGATTATTTTTTCTAGTAAATATTGCCTATACACCACTAGAGGTTAAGATATTGCATAGGGGATGGGCTGTGCTTTAAACCAGTGAGGATGATAATTCTTAAAACCAACATCAGAAACACAATTTTGTCACCCCATCCTTAGAAAAACTACCTTTTAGAAGGTGTCAAGAGAACCATCCAGTGTAGTGAGAAAGGACCTAAAAGTATTTTTACCATAAACATGATTTCTAAAAAGGGTAAGAACCAAGATGACACCAATTAAAATTTAGTCAATCCTAATAGTAGTAGTAGTAAGACACACATGGATGCAAAAAATTTTGGGATTATGGAAAGGTGAGTTAACAAGAGGGGAGGGATGAATTAGTAACCCTAAAAAAAATTATTCTCAATCCTCAAGACAATACCCTTCATAAACCGATTGTCGTATTCATAATTAGCATTCATTCATGAACATAATTGAAATGTAAAATACATCTAATCTATCAAATAAGCATTCATGAAACTTCACACATTTGACACAAAGGTTTTGGTATTGCATAAACCCTTGTTAGAAGGTAAAAACTACAGTGGGGATGATACCCACAAAGCTTCACTACTACAATAATAATTTTTCCTGTTAGAGCATACAAATTTGATCACTTTTGATGATCTTACCCTATTAGGAGTAACATAGAAGACCTGTTAAGATCTACCTTGTTAGAGGATTTAGCAACACTCATTAAGTGTGCACTCGGTTAAGAGATTTTACAATGAGATGATTAAGTCTACTTTGTTAAGAGATTCCTGCTATAATTGTCAAAAAGTAACAACATAAATGATCTAGTTGTTACAACTTACTTTGCAGAATATCAAATCTGCTTTAACCTTATCTAATCACCTTTTTGTGATAGATATCAATAATGTCTCCTCAAATTACTACTCGGTAGCCTCTGGTCTGCTTCTAATAGAATCCTTCATACTCAGTCAATACTTAGAATCATAACACTGGTCTAATCTTTAGATTTCTCCTATAGGTGGCTCCTTCTCATCATTGTTGTTATGTTTGTCATCTTGGCAATGCTTAAATCATAGTGATTTAGACCTAATTAGGGTTATGGAAACATCTAGAAAATATTTGATCAACGATCCATATGAATAACCTAATCAAATTTGCATAGGGATCATCACCAATCCATTTGAAATCTCCAAGAAATCTTTACCTTGATTTATGTAAACCATTTTGTAGTTCGGTAAAAAACCGTTTGCCTTATTTTTAGTGTCATTCCAAACTTTTATGTGGATCCTACAGTGCTTGGTAAATACTGTAGATTTTCCTCGATAAAAATATTGTTGTTCAGTAATCAAGTATACTCAGTTATCATTGTCCTTGGTGTCCTTAGTAACACGTGGTTTGGTGTAGATGCTCGGTGTCCTTGGTAACATGTGGCTTGGTGTAGATGCTTAGTCAAGTTTGTGCTTGGTTATCATATCATTCTCCTTATGCTCTTCTCGGTTACTATACTTAGTAATTTGACCAACCTATCTATTTTATTTTCTTTGCCGATTATATGTGTGGCACTAATTAGAACACTTAATGCAATTAGGTGTAACATTCTCCCCCTTTGGCATTAGTGACAAAAACACATATGTATGCCATTTTTCAAAAAAATTCAAAACTTGTAAACTCCCCCTGTCAATACTCAGTAATGTACATAATATACATATGATTGCCCCTTTTTTGACAGTAATGCCAAAAAGTATGTATTTACAACTTTTCAAAAATATTCTTATGGGTTTTCTATAGGTTTTCCATGAGGTTTTCCCATTCCTCCTTTAGACTTTCTAATGTTATTTTCTCTATGCCTAATTGTGCATGCATGTCAACAATATGATCAACTAAAGATAGCTCAAGGGTGGAAATCAATTCTTTTTCCTTCTTTACATGCTTCTACATCACCTCAATGTGTGGTAATAACTCAACTTGTATCTCGGTTATTTGGTCTCTTATTCAGTCTTCTTCTTTCCTTAAATCATGGTGTATCCCCTGAATATGTTTCACTTTTGAATAATGCACTTGAAATGCATGGGGTTTTGTGATGAGACTATCTGCACTCTTCTTCAATTCTTCATCCAATTGCTTCAATTGGTCATGAATTTTTGTAGTAAAAGAATCCAAAGTGCACATTTTTTGCAATATTGTAAGGATTTTCTGAATTATGCCTTCAATGTCAGTTATTGTTTGGGAAAGTTTTACTTTATGTATTGCCACTACTTGGTTGATCTTCTTGATAACTTTGTATTATATCTTCTTTTCATCTCTTTCTTCTAGCTTCTTTTCTGCATCTATGTTGGGTGCATTGATCTTTTCGGTTAAAATAGCAAGTTGGTCAATGATAGGTGCTCTCATCAATATGTACATTGGGTAAAACTCCTTCAGAAAATAAATTATTTTTGTTTTCTAAAAAATCCTTGATGACATCATCATTTATTAATTAATTAATTATTTAATTAATTAATTTATTTTTATGGCATTAAATCCCTCTCTCTTAATTAAAAATCTTTAATTAAGGAATCTAGCCTAAGAATGTCATTTGGACATTATCCCTAATTTATTAATTATTTTAATTAATAAATTGACCAAAAAACTTCAAAAATAAATTAATTTATTTTTTATCCCAAACTTGGCCAATTTCCTTAAGACCACTAACCTCTTCGAAAATCTTCTAATCCCTTCTTAATTTCGATTAAAAGGCTAATCCCATCTTTTCTAACCCTAATCCCAAGGTTAAATATTTAATTAAGGTTAAATATTTAATTTTCATATTTATTGAAAATATTTTAATAAATATTCCTAAAACTTAAGCTTTTGGAATGAATAACTTTTATTCCATGAAACTAAGGAGAAATCTAGACTCTTCTAGAATCTTCTCAAATCCACCCTCTTCACCCATCCTAATCCTTTTCTTTGTCTTAATCTAATCCTAATCCTACCCTTAAACCTTTGTGCAATCCTAACCAAGCTTAAGACTTTCCTAAACCAAAGCAAAGTCTTTCCTTCCAAATATCTCAACCATAAAGCATTTATTGCTTCCCCAAAGTCTTCAAAGCCTCTTAAAGCCCATTCATTGCTCTTACAAGCATTTATTGGAGAGTTATGAGCTTGGAGCCCCCTTTGTTGACTCCTCTTTGCCCTTCCCTTCATCCACTCACCTTGTGACATGTGTCACCTCCTGATTGGCTGAGAACTAGCACAATCCATGTGCTTCCCTTTGAGTGAATCTTGGCCTCTCTTAAGGATTTCAATCCTGGCCATTCATTCCTCCTACCCCAAGCCTTAGAAATCCTATAAATACCCTCACTTCCTAAGGCAAATCATCTTTCAACTCTCAAACTCAATAGCAAAGTTATAATGCCATTTTCATTCTAGCATAAGCATAAACTCATCATTTTAGATCATTTTCAAGCTTAAATCATATTTAAATTAGCTTAATTGGATTAACATAGATTCATTTCTTGTTTAATCAATCTTAGTTCATCTTTTAGCTTTGCATATTTGTGTGTTCTTGAGGCCTTTGAGGCAAAATAGGTTCCTCATACCTATTTTGTGTCATTTTGGGTCTTCTTGATCCTCAAATCATCCTATTTTGCATGCTCAAAGTGCTTGAGTTTTCACACCCACATCCATTTATATCCAAGCATATCAAACGGTGCATGGGCGCATCCGTTTTAGGCTTAAACTGAGGTGGCTTTGATTTTAGTTTGTTTACCATTAAATTTGATTTGACTATATGCTATGACGTTTGTTTGTCTTTGGCCTTCAAAACAAGTTTAGGTGCACGCTCAAATCCTAGTCTACATTCTGGCATGCCCGGTGGGACACAAACCACAATCATTTTGACGAAATTATACTTTATATGCTTGTATTTTGCAGGAAATAAAGAAATGTCACCTTCATGAAAAGAAATGACGCCTACAGCAATTAAATGTCACCTTCAAGCAAAGAAATGTCGCCTTCAACAAAAGAAATGTCACCTACAAAGAATCCAGTCACGCCTTCATGCAATTAAATCACACCTTTGAGGAAAGAAATGACGCCTATGAGTTCTGTTTTCACGCCTGCATAACTGAGATTTTCCTGTGATTGACAATTTCTGTTCCGTCTTAGAATTCTTCTTCTGTCGCTTGCATGTAAAGAAATCACACCTGTAACAAAAGAAATCACGCCTCTGGTTTTTTATCTGTCGCCTTTTGAGGTACAGAATGTCACCTGTAGGAATTAAATGTCGCCTCTGCACTTTCCAGCGTCGCCTATAAGCTGGACAGTGTCGCTTTTGGTTTTTGTCTTGAGTTGCTTAGGACTGGTTTTTTTCATTTATTTTATTACAGCAAAGGTCAAACTCAATCTTGAATGAAACTTAAGGAAATGAACTTAGGTCCTAGAGTGTCATTGTCAATTTGAAAAGAAAACCAAATCTTGAATGCACTAAAGGAACAAACAAACTCTATTCCCTATCTCATTTCAAATTCCAAAGCAAGCAAACAAATTCAATCTTGAGTGATCTAAGGGACAAAACAAAGCTTTTTCAAAGTTCTTAAATCAACTCGCTAATCAAATCTTGAATGCACAAAAGGAAAGAACTTGCAAACGTTCAATTCATTTACATTTTGAGGAAAAGAACAAATCAAAATCTAATCACGAGTGTCTTCATTTCAAAGTTCAAAACATCACTTAATCAAATTTGGGAGA
The DNA here is from genome assembly GCA_027943335.1 of Chamaecyparis obtusa. Lineage (NCBI taxonomy): Eukaryota > Viridiplantae > Streptophyta > Pinopsida > Cupressales > Cupressaceae > Chamaecyparis > Chamaecyparis obtusa. The sequence continues at coordinate 930,937 of BSBK01000496.1, read as the reverse complement.
ATGAACAAAATCTGCTTGATGTGCATGTAGGAGTTTTTCAATTTTTGCATAATCCTTGTTAGAGTAAGCAACGTGGAACATTTGAACTTGGACAAGTTCACCTGTTCTACTTTTAGCGAGGCCTGTCCAAGGAGAAGCGCTTCCTCCTCGGAGAACGACCTCAAACCGGTATCCCCCCCGGCCGGTATATAAATAAGTGAATACCAAAAGAATCACTTACATCTCCTAATCGCCGGGCGTTCGTGCCAAACACGTGTCTGGGGATGGTAAACATTCCTCTCCCCTAGCATAATTGGCAAGGCTCTTAAGTGAGTCACGGATGATCAGCAAAACCGGGTATGGAGACTCCACGGAACTATTAAAAACCTGATAAAATAGAGGCTACCCTATCTACATCCGAAAGTATCAAAATCCTTGTGCAAGGACCGATTCCAAGGGGTTTACCGGGTCGCCTCAAGATTACTCACCATTTGTATTCCCTTCTGGGGGATACCAAGCTGTGGGCAAGCGATTTTGATACTCACCTTCCTTAGGTAGATCTGTTTGAAGTGCTTGACAGTTAAAGACTCCGTGAAAACACTTGTTGAAACATACACTTTCAAAGCTTTGTCAGAGTCAGTTGCCTTTGTTTGTATCCCGTAGGGTTGCTTTGTCCCTTGCGGAGATTGCTTTGACTTTAAACCTTTGCCATTGGAAACCTTTGCCTCAAAATCAGAAACCTCTTTTCCAAGTGATGCCCAGCAAGAACAAACATCCTAAAGCAAAGTTGCCCAAATCCCAAGCCTATCAAGAGCAAAAAGTTATCAAGAAGAACACCAAGACCTATCAATCCATTATCCAAGCAACCCAAACAGAGGAGAAGTCCCAAACCAGACTTGAGAACATTGCCCATAACGCCCACATCAAACAGTTCGCCTTCTGTTTCTGAGTTAACCATCACTTTGTCAACCTTGAGCCAGAAGATTAGCCATTTCCTTGTTCATATCTTTTTCCATCTTCAGATCTTGAAATCTTGTCTCAAACAGCCTTGCATCTTAGTTTCATCCTAGTTTCACCCTTTGCATCAGCATCAAAACCTTAGTTGCATTTCAAAACATCATAAAGTTGCATTCATCTTCCTACCAGCATTCTAGAATCAATCCTTGTCATCTGCATTGTCCCTTTAGATAGAGCATTTGTCCCTTCACCCTTCAATACCTTTTCCACCAGCATCCCCCCATCAACTTTTCATATCTTTCCAGCAGATCCATCATCCTTTGTTCCAAATCCAGAGTCCCACCAACACTTAGTGTTCTACCTTTTTGAGTTGTTCCTATCTTATATCCAAGATCAGAGACCATCATCCTCTTTTTGACACAACGTGTTGTCATAAAGAAATCAAACCTTGTCCTTGCATAGCCATCATCTCGAGCAAGAGATTGGAGTGCATTGATAAGAAAACTTGTTGACCGAAGATCATCAGTCTATCTTAGGTTGACCCCATCATATCTCTGATCCTCCATTTGGGAAAAACAGCAGCTCATTTGTTGACCACTCAGTAATCTTTCACCAGCTTTCCACCAGCAACCTATCTTTCCTCTACCATCTTGATCCATATCAGTTCCATCCAGCTTCCATCATCGCCATCTTGATCCCTCTCTTTGCATTTGCATCTTAGAAGTCATCATCTTTAGAAGTTCATCAACTTTGCATCCATCAACATCTTTTAGCCAAACATCTTGCATCCATTTAGCACTTGCATCTCCATGCCTGTTGAGACCAGATCTCGGAAAAGAAGAAGCATGAATCCTTATCCACCAACAACCTCATCCGATCCCAAACTTTTCACCAATGCCATGATGACCTACAATCCCCAGATCCAAGCCAGTAACCCATGTGAAGATCCAAACATCCCTTCATCCCCCTTGGCAAACCAAGCATTTGTGAATCCTCCAGAAAGCCCACTAGCAACTAATGCCCTTGTACCACAACATCAGCAAAGTACATTTGTTCACTACCTGCCAGAAAGTACCTCCATCCCACCATCTCTCTATCCACGCATCCCCATCAAAACTATCCAAGTTCCAGCACAAGCGTATTCTCCGTTTGTCCAATCATTTCCCGATCCTATCATGCAAACACCCCAAGAGCTTTCCACCATTCCCCTTTTCTTGCAAGGAAGCCTCGCCAGTCCCGTAACACAAGCTGCAGCACCATCCGCTCCATCTCATACCCCTTTTGCTTCATCATCTGCTATGGCTGCCCAAGCCCAAAACCAACACTTAAACCAAAGTCAGCTTCCACCTCTCATGCAAGATTTTACACCAAAAGCTTCGCCACCATCCGCAAGTCAAGCAACGCCTTTCACCATCAAAGGAGCATCGTCACCCTTCACCCCCCAAGCACCCGTACCTTCTTCTTTAGGGTTAGCGCAATCGCTCCCTATTCCAACCTCATCTTTCTCTTGGGTGTTTCCTTCATTTTCCTCCTCACAAGCATCCGCTCAACCACAACCTCAACAAGCTCCTTTATCTCAACCATCATTCATTTCCCAAGCTCCCGTTGCTCCTACCATTCCATCATCTGTTGCAGTGCACCCTAACACAAGCTCTCAATGGGGCCTTACGCAAGAAGAAATAAAGGCATGGGGGATCCCATCTCAATCCCCTACATCTATGGTTGCAAGTCAACAAACTGCCTTCATCCAAGGAACACAGCAGCAACTACCCCAACCACCGACACCTTCAAGCTATTTGTCCCAAATCCCAAATACCTTCCAGCAAGTTCCACCACCTCAACAGCCAACTTTCCCCAGCTATCTTACCCCATCACTCTTTGCTTCTAGCTTCCCCACATCTGTTCCACCTTTAAGTAACGCAGGCATGCACCCAGCTTATATCAGCCAAACCCAAAGCCAACCTCAGCAACTACCACCATCATACCCGCAAGCAGCATCATTCCAAAAGCCTCCCCCACAGCAACCACATGTCCCATTTCAACAAACACCCATCATTCCTCCACAACAGCAAGTCCCTTGCTATCAGCCTCAGCAACAAAACCCTATCATCCCCCAGCAACAATAAGTTCCCACCCATCAGTTACAACAGCAAGTTCCAAATGTCCAATATCAGCAAGCAGTCCCACAACAACCGCCAGTTCAACAACAGCAAGCAGCCCAACAACATCAAGCGGTTCCATATCATTTACCACAATATCCCCCTATGCCACACTAGCAATATCCCCAACAACCATTGCCCCAAAATCAGTTCCAACCTATTTATCCACAACAAGCACCATATCCAGTTCCACAGCTTCCATCACAAGCAGAAGTTCCAGTTCTCTCGCCACTCAATGCTGAGTGGGAAGCAATGAAAAATGCTCTAAAAAAGCTACAAAGTGGAACAGAGAATAAAACATACAAGTTCGAAGAGGTGTGCTCATATCCCTTCGATCGGTCCATAGCAACTATCCCTTTCCCCAAGCATTTTGAGATGCCCAAGTTCGACAAGTATCGAGGGAAAGGAGATCCAGTAAACCATATTAAAGAGTTTTACATGGCGTGCCAAGAAGTGGCTTACAGTGATAACTATCTCCTGCGCCTGTTTCCCAAAAGCTTGGGAGGAACTGCTGTTGAGTGGTTTTACAAAATACCACATGGGACAATAAAAACCTTTGCTGAACTCTCTGAGAAGTTCATCACACACTATGCCCATAATGTGGAGAATGAGTTGTCCTTGCTAGACCTATGCAACTCAAAGCAGAAAGACAGAGAAAGCCTTGCAGAATACTTGCAAAGATGGCAGAATCTTACAACTAGGTTATCATATCAGCCGCCAGAGAAGCATCTAACAAAGATCTTCATTGATAACCTGCATCCAAAGCTATCCCATCACATGCGAATGAACTGTCTCCAGACATACCAAGACATCAAGAGCAAAGGCATAGGCATCGAGAAAGCTCTCCTAGACGAAGGCACTATTCGTCACTTCAAGGATGATTCCAAAAACAAACCCAACAATGATAAATCTCGTTACTGGAATCGTAACAAGAATGTTGTTACAGATGGAGCCACTGACACTAAGAATGTACAATTCGTTGTGGCTAGTCCTACACCAGCTCAAACATACCAACCGTCACAAGCACCCATCTATCAGCAACCCCCAGCTCCCGCATATCAAGCACCTATTTATCAGCAGCCTCCTCAAGCTCATCAACCACCTGTGCAACAATATCAGCATCAATACCAACAGCAATAGCCAGCACGTCAGGGCAATCCTGTTAACGCAGTTAACGTTGCCCCAAGGCAGAACAAACCTAACAATCAGAACAATCCAAAGAGGACTTTCACACCTTTGGGTGAGCCTCTGGATCAGATCTTTTATCGGCTAGCCAAGGCAAATATGATCACATATCCGCCCATCCCACAGAAGGATGACAACGCACCAAAGTCTGATTGGTATAAAGAACATGAGTACTGTGATTACCATCGTGTGAAGGGGCACACAACATTGAAGTGCATGCGGCTTAAGCACTACATCCAGGATCTCATCGATCGCAAAGAAATCTAGGTCGATGCACCAACTCAAGCTTCACCTAATGCCGGTTTGCAAATATATCAAAATGTGTTCCCTCAACATGATACCGAGAAGAATCAAGCCAATGCCAATCAGCCCCAAAATCATGGCAAAGGCAAGCAAGAAGATCACACAGCGGCCTACATCAACTATGACAAGTATGTCGGATGCATAACTCAGGTTGAGCCCATCCAAGATGAGCCCACCATCAATACCATCCACGTCAGAGGGCCGGATCGACAATGTGCTGCAACTACCCGCAGTGGTAGGATAACTGTTGCCGGTGCTCCTCTGAGGTCAGCTGCTCCTCCAAGGCCAACATCTACTGCATCCACAGCACAGTCTAACACCAGGCCAGCATCAAATGCACGCGCAACACAGCATAATGCACCAAGTGCATAATACAATATCATAGAGCATCTTGGGAACATGCCAGCCCAAATATCTATCTTGGATTTGCTCCGCACATCACCCATTCATCAGGAGATCTTGGACAAAGCTCTAAAAGAAGGCCATGTCCCCACGGACATTAACACAACTCAGTTTGAAACTCTTGTGGGACACCTATCAGCAGCATGTGCCTTATCCTTCAAAGAATCTGATATACCAGATGTCGCTCCTGACCATACTCTCCCTCTCCGCATTGCCGTCATGGTCAGAGATTTTGCCATCAAACGAGTTTTGGTGGATAATGGCTCAGCCCTCAACTTGTGCACATTAAAATTCATCAAGAAGATCGGGTTCACGGAGGCCGACATACAACATGAGCAAATCACTATCAAAGCATATGACAACTTGGAGCGTACCTCTGAAGGTACTATAACTTTGCCTATCTAGCTAGGCCCAGCAACGCAAGATACTCTCTGCCACGTTGTTGATCTTGACCTACCGTTCAATATCCTCCTTGGTCGTCCATGGATCCATTCCATTAAGGCCGTACCATCTACTTACCATCAGTGCATCAAGTTTCCACATCAAGGCACTGAGGTTACCATCCACGCTGACCCTAACCCCTTCGCATACTGCCTTGCGATGGAAACATCTTTCCCTCATTCTACTCATTGTCCTGGAACCAATATTGGTACTTCTATTGCTAGCTCATCCCGATCCCATCACGATCCAGAGACCATCCTCTCTTCCACCTTATCATCCGTCAGGATCAACAACCAGGGTTGTGGTGAATACAGCCTCAGTGATGCATTTGCTGTGGGAGCTCTTCCATGTGATCCACATACTCAAGGGCGCCCAAGTTGTCAAAACAAGCCTGTTGAGGAACATTATAAGCTCAAGCAAATCGAAAACATGACTTTTGAGTCTCATGGTACCATCAACAGCAAAGAAATGGATCCAGATATTAACAAATGGTTATACAAAGATCCCCCATCACGTGACACACAACTTCTTGAGTACTTCAAAGAGAAATACCCAATCCCCTACAAAAATGTCACAGAACACTATAACTATCAAGGTGGTGGTCTAGGACCACAAGAGGACGGAAACTTGTTTCCTATCATACCATCCCAGAATCCAGAATAGCAAGGACTTGGCTTTAATACCCCTCGCCTGCTTGAACAAGAGCCCAATACCACAACTGCGGACACTAACATGACCAACGTGAACTTTTCGAATAGCCAGGATGACCTCGTGGAAATTGAAGACATCCCCGAAGAGAAAGACATCCGATCCTACGACGATATCTTTGCCGACGACACCCTCCTGGGGACTTCTGTCCTCCAACAACTCTCTATTAACCTCATAGATCTTCCCCTCACAAACCCCGACCTCATAGATTGGGACCAACCAAGCATCGTACACATCGACGAGTTCCAAAGCGCACAAGCACTCCTAGAATTCATGGGGGCATCAGATCCAGCAAGCAATCAGGATTCAACATCAACCTCTGTCTATCAGCTTCACCCAGAAGGATATTTTGGGGAAGAGGCAAGCTTTAGTTGCAAAAATGAAATAGCAAACAAACATCATGAGTCTTTATGTGAAAACCCCCTTGGGGCACATTCTGATTCCAAAATAGTAAAAATAAAGGGCGTATCTTCTAGTGAAAACCTAGCAATTCAGGCGCTAGAAGATGAAGCCTTGCCTCTTCCCCCTATCCAAGATTATAGATGAGAGCAGTCGCCGATCATCATAAAGGAGACCAAGCCAATCAACTTGGGAACAGAAGAATGTCCAAGGATCACCTACATTGCAGTCAACCTAACAGAAGGAGAAGAAATCGCTCTCAGTGCCTTGCTCAAGGAATCAGTTATCAACTTTGCATGGTCATACGCCCACATGCCTGGGCTTGATCCAAACCTTGTTGTTCATCATCTATCAGTAGATCCAAACATCAAGCCAGTGAAGCAGAAGCTAAGGAAAATGCATCCAAAGGTAGCATTGCTCGTCAAAGCAGAGCTTGAGAAGCTCCTCCAAGCTAAGATCATCAGAGCCATAGATTATTCAGAGTGGATCTCTAACATGGTGCCAGTCACAAAGCCTTCTGGCAACATCAGAATCTGTACTGATTTCAGGGACTTGAACAAGGCATGTCCTAAGGATGACTTCCCATTACCAAACATAGACATGCTTGTAGACCTCACAGCGGGTCACGAAATGCTATCACTCATGGATGGCTTTTCAGGCTACAACCAAATTCATATAGCGGAAGTAGATCAACATAAAAAAGCATTCACAACCCCATGGGGTACCTTTTGCTACAACATGATGCCATTTGGGCTAAAGAATGCAGGGGCCACATATCAGAGAGCAATGACAGCGATCTTCCATGACATGATCCACAAGATCCTTGAGGACTATGTGGACGATATCCTCGCAAAATCCAAAACAAGGGATGAACACCTCAACATCTTAGAACGTGTGTTTGATCGTCTGAATCATTATGGCTTAAAGCTTAATCCTAAGAAATGTGTCTTTGGTGTTACATCTGGCAAGCTTCTAGGCTTCATCGTCTCTAGACGAGGCATAGAGATCGATCCTAAAAAGGTAAAAGCAATAACGGAGATGCCTCCACCAAGAAATTTCAAACAGCTCAGAAGCCTACAGGGCAAGCTTCAATTAGTTCGGCAGTTCATCTCGCAACTAGCGGACAAGTGCCAACCATTCTCACATCTCTTATGCAAAGACACCAACTTCAAGTGGGATCCCATATGTCAAAGAAGCTTTGATAAGCTCAAAGAGTATCTAGCTAACGCTCCGATCCTTGTACCACCAGTTCCAGGATGCCCACTCATCCTTTACATCTCAACAACAGCTACAGCACTAGGGGCACTCCTAGCACAGCATGATGATGAAAATAGAGAACGAGCTATCTACTACATCAGTCGCACTCTTGTGGGCTATGAGCTTAACTATTCACCCATGGAGAAAGCATGCTTAGCAGTGGTCTTTGCCACTCAAAAATTTAGACATTACATGCTTAGCCACACAATCAAGCTCATATCAAAGGTGGACCCTCTTAAGTATCTGTTATCAAGGACAACCCTCACAGGCCGTATGGCAAAATGGGTCATGTTACTCAACGAATTTGACATTCAGTATGTAGATCGCAAAGCAATCAAAGGGCAAGTCATTGCCGATCAACTAGCAGAAGCACCATTGGTGGATGCCTATCCACTAATCATGGAATTCCCTGATGAACACTTATGCATAAGAGCAGCCCATGTGGAAACTATACTTTGATGGTTCCAACACATCCCATAGCTCTGGGGCAGGAATCCTATTCGTCACACCTCAAGGTGACTATATTCCAAAATCATTCAAGTTGGGATTCCCCTGTACCAACAATATTGCAGAATATGAGGCACTCATCTTAGGTCTCAAAACAGCTATCCAATGGAACATCATAGAACTACAAGTTTTTGGAGATTCACAGCTCATTATCAAGCAAGTCCTTGATGAGTATCAGACAAAGGACGACAAATTGCTACCCTACAAGAAACTGGTGGATAAACTGAAAGAGCATTTCCTACATCTACAATTCAATCAGATCCCAAGGCTTCAGAACAAAGCAGCAGATGTAATGGAAACCATCGGATCCTTATTGGAAATCCCACGTGACGCAACACAATATGAATTTCTAGTCGAGCAGCTACACTTGCCAGCTTATGAGAACACCAATGCAAACATGGTGTGTGTCTTGGTTGGTCCCCAATCCCCATGGTACCACGACATCCATGCATATCTAAAAAATGGTATCATATCTCCCCATCTCACCAATAACCAACGCCAAAACCTTATTCGCAAAGCTTCCCGCTACACTCTTGTAGCCAACACCCTATATCGTCGCGGGTATCATAATGTCCTATCTAGATGTTTAGACTCAAACGAGGCCGTCCTGGCCTTACAAGAAGTTCACGCTGGAATTTGCGGTGCCCACACGAGTGGCATGGTTCTAGCAAAGCAGCTGCTTAGAGTTGGATATTATTGGCCAACAATGGAACATGATGCATGTGAATTTGTCAAGAAATGTCTCCCATGTCAACAGCATGCCAATTTGATACATGCACCAGCACAGGATCTACAGCCTATTGCACCACCGTGGCCTTTTTCATGTTGGGGCCTCGACCTCGTTGGCTTGATCACCCCCCTCTCTTCGGATGGACACAAGTATATCATAACAGCCACAGAGTACTTTACCAAATGGGTTGAAGTGATTCCGCTCACCCTAACCACTGGCATCCAAATATCCAAGTTCATCCTTTACCATATCATTTGCCGCTTCGGCATACCATCTACCATTTTCACAGACCATGGCACACCTTTTGAAAACCAGCATGTGGATGATCTATGTGCCAGACTCCACATCCATCACCATTTCTCCAGTCCATATTTCCCTCAAGGAAATGGCCAAGCTGAGGCAACCAACAAAACTATCTTGAAAATCCTCAAGAAGGTTGTCAATGATTCTGGTCGTGACTGGCACCTCCAAATTAATCCTTCCCTTTGGGCCTACCGTACTTCTTATCGCACTCCCACAGGCACCACCCCATACTCCCTTGTATATGGTGCTGAAGCCGTTCTACCGATCGAGGTTGAGCTCCCATCATTGCGAGTCTCCATAAAGAACTATACAACTGATGAAGACTATCGTGTGGCCCGGCTCACACAGCTAGATCTGCTAGATGAAAAGAGACAGCAAGCTTACGATCACCTGGTTGCATACCAGAATCGACTCAAAAGGAGTTATAACAAAAAGGTCCATCCTAGACAATTCCAAGTCGGTGACATGGTTCTTAAAGAAAATCAGAAGGTCCTAGCAAATAGAGAAAAGAAATGCAAGTTTGAGCCTACTTGGTTGGGCCCCTATGTTGTCACGACATCCTTCGGCTCCGGCGCCTATCAGCTATCTACACCAGAAGGTGAGCCCTTGAATGGTCCTATCAACATCATCCATCTGAAGAGGTTCTATGCCTGAACCTGATCCTGCATATATCAGAAAATCCAAAAACATTCAAAAAAGCAAAAAAGCAAAAAAAGCAAAAAAAAGCAAAAAAGCAAAAAAGAAAAGAGAAAGAGAAAATAATCGTCCAACGGTGAAAACTTGGCAATTCAAGCACCTTGGACAAGTATGTTGGTGAAAACCTGGCAAACAGGTGCCAACATAGTAAACTGAGTTTTTTTATCTATTCAGTTGTCCTTTCAGCTACCGTCCTCTTCCTCCATCCATGATCTCTTAACAGATCTCCCAGCAGTTCCATCTCCCCTATCTTCCACGCATTCAGCTCCCATCTTCCTCCAACCCATCTGCAATCCATATCCTATTCCAAAGCTTTGTACCATATCTTGTACCATATCCCTTTCCCTTTCCTGTACAGTGCTTTCCTCCCTGTATTTATCCTTCTTGTCTCCGTCCTAGTGAGAGTCCCGCTGAGTGTGATCTTCCTATCCCCAATCCTGAGCTTCTGTACATATCCCTTGTGCATATCGTTCCTCCTTGTTGTACATAGTCCTTTGTCCGTCCTGCAGCAGCATTTGATCAAATATCTTGTCCCATCCCCAACCTCAGAAAATTTGTAGTCCCACTCGGGCCTTGTGCTTCAGCAACATCAATTGTCGACTTATCCTTGCTCATCCTGATTATTCCTTGAACTTCAGCTTTTGCCAATGAACAACTACACTTATTCTCTCACCAACCCATGGGTCCTTGAGGATATATCGTTCCTCCTGTCCGACCTAATCTTCCATCCTAGTCCTTGAGGATATATCGTTCCTCCTGTCCGACCAATCTTCCCACCATCAATCAAACCTAATCTCTCTCCTTGGCAAAGGATGTCTTTTTGGAGTTATCATTTTGATCTTGGATTTTTGTCCTTTGGGTCTTGTTAATCTTTTTGACTTCTCATTATCCCACCAGGGTCACCACGATTCATTATATCACGGTGTGCTGCGTGTGCGGATAATCTGGGGCAAGGTCTTTTGATCTTTCGCTTCTGCCTGTGAGTCAGTTGTGTGTTTGTGGTTCCTTCAGCATCGGTTTCACCATGTCACCTCTGCGCTTCATGTGTGATGTTGGGGCAACCCTGTGTGTTTGTTTAGCGTCAGTCCTCGTCAGTCCTCTGCAACGCTGGTGACAAGGCCTCATGATCCCAGTATCCTTGGCAGGTCTCTAGCATTGCTATATTAAATCTAGGTTGTGCACTCCCGTTTGCACTTGGAGCTATCTGGTCCCTTGCATTTATCATATAGATTAATCTTGCATCTTTGCATATAGCTGCATCTTGCATCTTCCATTTCCATCTCATCTTGCATATCATCCATATTTGTTCTTAGAAGTGAGGTTATTTATCTCTCCTTTCTTCCTAGGCCCTTCCTTCCTCGTCCCGCCGGGCACACTCTGTCCCAGGGCGTAATCCCTCTTTCTCCTTGTCCCACTGGGCGCATCTTCCATGATTTTGTCTCACCGGGGCATGTATCCTCTTTCTTCCAATCCACCCGGGCGTCATACCCTCTTCTTCTGATTCTAGCCTCGGCATCTTGTTTTCTTGTCTTTGACGCCATGCCACTTGCGGCATCGCATCAAAGAGGGGCAAAATGTAGACACCGAAAAATCCTTCAGAAAATAAATTATTTTTGTTTTCTAAAAAATCTTTGATGACATCATCATTTATTAATTAATTAATTATTTAATTAATTAATTTATTTTTATGGCATTAAATCCCTCTCTCTTAATTAAAAATCTTTAATTAAGGAATCTAGCCTAAGAATGTCATTTGGACATTATCCCTAATTTATTAATTATTTTAATTAATAAATTGACCAAAAAACTTCAAAAATAAATTAATTTATTTTTAATTTATTTTTTATCCCAAACTTGGCCAATTTCCTTAAGACCACTAACCTCTTCCAAAATCTTCTAATCCCTTCTTAATTTCGATTAAAAGGCTAATCCCATCTTTTCTAACCCTAATCCCAAGGTTAAATATTTAATTAAGGTTAAATATTTAATTTTCATATTTATTGAAAATATTTTAATAAATATTCCTAAAACTTAAGCTTTTGGAATGAATAACTTTTATTCCATGAAACTAAGGAGAAATCTAGACTCTTCTAGAATCTTCTCAAATCCACCCTCTTCACCCATCCTAATCCTTTTCTTTGTCCTAATCTAATCCTAATCCTACCCTTAAACCTTTGTGCAATCCTAACCAAGCTTAAGACTTTCCTAAACCAAAGCAAAGTCTTTCCTTCCAAATATCTCAACCACAAAGCATTTATTGCTTCCCCAAAGTCTTCAAAGCCTCTTAAAGCCCATTCATTGCTCTTACAAGCATTTATTGGAGAGTTATGAGCTTGAAGCCCCCTTTGTTGACTCCTCTTTGCCCTTCCCTTCATCCACTCACCTTGTGACATGTGTCACCTCCTGATTGGCTGAGAACTAGCACAATCCATGTGCTTCCCTTTGAGTGAATCTTGGCCTCTCTTAAGGATTTCAATCCTGGCCATTCATTCCTCCTACCCCAAGCCTTAGAAATCCTATAAATACCCTCACTTCCTAAGGCAAATCATCTTTCAACTCTCAAACTCAATAGCAAAGTTATAATGCCATTTTCATTCTAGCATAAGCATAAACTCATCATTTTAGATCATTTTCAAGCTTAAATCACATTTAAATTAGCTTAATTGGATTAACATAGATTCATTTCTTGTTTAATCAATCTTAGTTCATCTTTTAGCTTTGCATATTTGTGTGTTCTTGAGGCCTTTGAGGCAAAATAGGTTCCTCATACCTATTTTGTGTCATTTTGGGTCTTCTTGATCCTCAAATCATCCTATTTTGCATGCTCCAAGTGCTTGAGTTTGCACACCCACATCCATTTATATCCAAGCATATCAAACGGTGCATGGGCGCATCTGTTTTAGGCTTAAACTGAGGTGGCTTTGATTTTAGTTTGTTTACCATTAAATTTGATTTGACTATATGCTATGACGTTTGTTTGTCTTTGGCCTTCAAAACAGGTTTAGGTGCACGCTCAAATCCTAGTCTACACTCCCCCTGTCAATACTCAGTAATGTACATAATATACATATGATTGCCCCTTTTTTGACAGTAATGCCAAAAAGTATGTATTTACAGCTTTTCAAAAATATTCTTATGGGTTTTCTATAGGTTTTCCATGAGGTTTTCCCATTCCTCCTTTAGACTTTCTAATGTTATTTTCTCTATGCCTAATTGTGCATGCATGTCAACAATATGATCAACTAAAGATAGCTCAAGGGTGGAAATCAATTCTTTTTCCTTCTTTACATGCTTCTACATCACCTCAATGTGCGGTAATAACTCAACTTGTATCTCGGTTATTTGGTCTCTTATTCAGTCTTCTTCTTTCCTTAAATCATGGTGTATCCCCTGAATATGTTTCACTTTTGAATAATGCACTTGAAATGCATGGGGTTTTGTGATGAGACTATCTGCACTCTTCTTCAATTCTTCATCCAATTGCTTCAATTGGTCATGAATTTTTGTAGTAAAAGAATCCAAAGTGCACATTTTTTGCAATATTGTAAGGATTTTCTGAATTATGCCTTCAATGTCAGTTATTGTTTGGGAAAGTTTTACTTTATGTATTGCCACTACTTGGTTGATCTTCTTGATAACTTTGTATTATATCTTCTTTTCATCTCTTTCTTCTAGCTTCTTTTCTGCATCTATGTTGGGTGCATTGATCTTTTCGGTTAAAATAGCAAGTTGGTCAATGATAGGTGCTCTCATCAATATGTACATTGGGTAAAACTTGCATCAATATCTCTTTTACATCTTCAAGCACCTGTTTGTTCTTATTTTCTTGCCTCAACTTCTCTTGAGCTTCTTTCCTAGTGCATAACTCTCCATATTTTCTAAGAGCTTATGGGTCCAATGTCCTTATGTCACAATTAGGTATTTCAATGATCTCATCAAGTGTGACTGGACCTTTTTGTGCATGTTTCTTTTATTTCTTCTTCTCATGCTTTCTTGATGATGGTGACTGATTATGTGGAACTAGAGCCTGTTTCTCCTAATGTATCTTTGGTGGCTCGGTAGACACATCACCTTGCTTGTCCTACCCCATAGAAATTCCCTCAATTTAAGGTCCCAGGGTGTGTGGCCTTGTGCATGTAGTAGATTCATCTACTTTATTTGCATTGTTATCTCCTTGATCATTTGCCTCTAAATTCATGGTCTCAGTGGTCTCTCGATATTTTGTAGAATCACCACAATGCTCAGTATCGTTTCCTGCTTCATCACCCTTATCATCAACTATAGCCTTTTATTTCTTGGGTGGTATACTCTCCATTGTCTCAGTTTCTCTAGGTTGATCATCAATAATAGAATTGAATAAATTCAAAGAATATGTATTATGTACCTTTTGTGTTTGTTGCTTAGTAGCTATATCAATTGCTTGTACAAGAATAGGTAAATCACCTTAGATGTATGCTCTTGCTACCTCAGTAGGTTATGCTTCTTTCTAATTCTCAGTAGTAGTAGTAACATCTTCATCATTATTTGTTTCCTCATTGGGGTCTCCTTCTGTAATATCTTCTATAAGTACTTCTTCCCCTATTTTCTTCAACATCTCAGGAATATCATCAATTATAGTTTGTGCAACAAATAAAAAATCTTTAGTATCACCTATTATTTGTTCTATTGGATGCTCAGTGTCTAAGATGTGAATAGGCTCTTCAGTTAGTCCTTATGTTGTGCCAAAATCAAAATCTATCTGAATATCTTTTCCTTTGACTAGTACAGATTGATCGGTGTCAACTGCGGGTGTAGTTTGCTCGGTTTCATCTTTTGAATTAAGAAATTTAGTCCAAATTATCGTACCTTCTTCATCAACTTCTTTCAATTTGTCTTTCAATATATTGAGTGCCCTTGATTTCATCAAAAATTTGTTTGCAAATTTTTTCATTGCAGATTCAATATCTGGAATTGATAGACTAGGCATGGCTAGAATTAGGGACCTTTCTCTCATCTTTTTCTCAGTGTTTAAGGCATAGGTCCATTTGGCTGAAACTTTATTATACAACTCTTCAGGAATTATATGTGAAAACTCAACTGGTACTCTTTTGAATTTGTACATCATGCCAATAATAGACTCTTCAAGTTTATATTGGTCTTCTTTGTTCATGATGGAATATCTTTTAATCTTAGGATAACTTAATCCTCCTTTATCTCTTATTTCATTTGCAATGTCATCAATTGTTTGAGGTGTTTTTATTGACTATAACTCTAAATCGACTGTTTTCCTCTTCCTCTAAGTCAATGTCATCCTTGTTTCTTATTAGTCTTCTTCTCTTCTTAGCTCCTAGTAACTTGGTAGAAGCTTGTGTACCTCTCTTCTTTTGATAAGTCTTGGTCGATGCAGGCTTTGTAATCTTAGAAACTCCTCTTCTTTGAGGTGAAGTGTTACCTGTAGTAGACCTTGTCATTGCGTGTGTAGATGGATCAAAATGTTTTCTTTTACCTTTCACTACCTTCAGTAGCTTTTCCTATTGCTCTTTCTCTGACTCGGTTTCTTCTTCTTCTTTGATTGCTTCTTCAACCAACTTCTTTGCTTCTTCTTCAATATCACCAAATTGTTTCGATAAGGTTCCAATTATTTTCTGTGATTTCCTTCCAATATTTTCTCCAGCTAATTCCATCTTTATTCTCTTCTTGGCTTCTTCATATGTGCCAAATCTTGTAGCCTCTTTATCTTTAGGTTATGCTAATAATGCCTCTATTAACCTAGTGACTCAGTCAATATCCACTTCATACTCCATCAGTGGTAGCCATGTAGTTCTTGGTTCAATTTCCTTAATCAATGTGGTGTTGGTATCCACTAAGAAACATACATCATTCTTATATTTTTCAACAAGTGTGATGGGATTCTATGTCTCTTATGTATTCTATCCTTAAACTTACTAAAATAGTCATCCATAAATGGTTCAAAATTCTTGTCTAGACTATTAATGAATTCACCAATTTGGAAAATGATGGGTTTGTCCACATCCCATTCTATATACATACCATGTGTTTGATTTTGCAACTCGGATTGTCCTCATATTCTCCTCTAGTTGCCTCAACATAAGTTTGGCTAGGTCAAGTTGTAGACCTTTCTTCACAATCTTGTACGCAATATATACAACACTACATGGAACACTGTTTGATCTTCTGGATTGAAATATCTTGTATGCAATCACATATGTACCAAATTTAGTCTTAGGGTCATCAATGGTGTTTATTTTCATTCATCTCTTCATCCCACTTGGCTGCAGTCAGTTCTTAATCTCATTCTTTGGAGGATGCCTTAGGCCTTTGGCTTTATCGCATATTGGGTATCTTGTAACCATGTGAATCACATCCTTAGTGATTTTTATCAGCTCATCTAACCACATCTTTCCATCATGAACTCAGCTTAGAAGGATCCTTATCCATTCGGTCTTGAACTCCTTCAAGAAATGCATTGTGTTGGTTAAACCTTTTACCTCCAAATGCTTGTGATCATCCTTCAACTTTCTATCCTTGCATGGTTCTATATAGGAGGATTGGAGCTCATAATCTCCTATCTCATTTATCTTGCAGTGAATATATGACCTAATGTTTTTAACCAGCAAAACCCTAGGTGGTATTGATGAAAACGTGCCTTTATCATCGATCTATGATGTGATTTATGGGTGTAACTTGTAAGTGGGTTCTTCATACAATGGTTCTTGATCAATGTAACTTTCCTTTCCTTGCTAGCCTTTGATTGTGTGGATTGCAATGCAGATGCCATTGTTGTCGATAAGTTAGCATTTTTGAGAAATTTGCATTCAATTCACTTGGTTACGCTTCAAACCTTCTAAATAGCCTTCAATCACTCCAGAAAACTCACAAATCATTGTATTTTCTCAGAATCTGGTTGCTCAATCTTTGTTTTGTTTTGCTATAGTTCATCTCTTTGAATGCAATGTGAATAATGAATTGGTTCAATGTGTATTTATACCCAAAAATACTTTTTGACATAAGTATGATGCAATTAATGCCTTACCAACCACTAAGTACTCAGTCAATGAATAATCACCCAATTTTCTCGATTCTATCCACATTAGATACTTCAACTCGGTATACACTATCAGTGCTCAATTGATACCATCTTTTACTATGCAACTTGGTTACCTTTACCACTTTAACCAACTGATAATCACTTACTCGGTCTAGCTTTACCGACTATGCTCACTTCAAGTTAATAACATATAACAACCTAGTGCATCTTAATTCATGCTAATATGGTATTCATGCAATAGATATAAGGAACTATTGTAAGATATAACTGATTAAGATTCAGTTCCCATACTTACTTGATTGCGACTTAAGTAGAAGTGGTGGAAACACCTAATCCATTGTATGAAGTGTCATGAATTGTTTTGCTTGTTTCTCCATTTTCTTCTGTTATTCTTCTCCACATTTGGTTCCTTTGCCTTCTGATTTTGTCAATGGCATTTTCATTCATATCTTCATTTGATTTTGATGCTTAGTTTCTGCAATCTCTGCTTAAGTGACTGACCATATGACAGTGTAGACATGTCATTCCAGAATTCATCCAATTTATAGATCTTCCTCTCCAGTGTAGTCTCATACAATTTGTAGCTATATAACCATATTTTCCACAGGTAGTACAATTAACCCAAGTGTTGTAATCCCAAGTATAAGAGTTACCTTGTCTTCTTGGTTGATATGTATTGTTTTGTCTCTTTGGTTTCCAAACTAGCTTCAGTTGTGCCCTGCATTCTTGTGACATATGACCATACTTGTTGCAAATACTATAATGATTATCCATGTAGTGCATCTTAGGTTACTTGTTTGTTTTTTTATCTACATTGCTTCATGTCCATATTTGTTGCAATTGTAGCAATAACCATCAAATTTAGGAATATTATTGGGAGTACCTTTAGCTTTACTGACTTTACTCCTGCAGACATTATCTATATGACCTAGTTTCCCACAATGATAGCATGAGGGCTTCTTAGGTTTTGGATTTTCATAGACATTCCTTTTCTCTAATTTCTTTGATGATTCTCCTTGCTTGGTATATCCTAATCTAGTGGTGTTGTCTAGTCTCCTCTGACTCCTTAAAAATTCATCCATCTTTTTGGTGCTTTCCTCAGCTTTCCTCATCAATTCATTGTTTTGTTGTTGCATATTCAATTCATTTTTTTAGTCTTTCATTTTCTTCCCTTAATTCACCAATGTCTTCCAATTTCCTAGCAAGCTCATTATTCACCCTATTAACTTCTTGACTTATGATAACCATCTGATTAGCAATTTCAAAATGATGCTCGGTCAGTCTTAGTATTTCTAATACTTTTTCTTCCATTTTTTCATTCATTTGTCTCTTGTCTTCAACAACCATGTTTCTCTCTTGTTCAACTTGTCTTGTACTATTCATAACTTCAATCATTCTCACCATTTGTGTTTCTTATCTGATTTGTAGTGCTTTCAGCTACTTAGTGAGATGTTGATTCTTTTCTAACAGATCTAAAATTGTTGCTTTAGATGCATCAAATACACTTCCAAATCCTTTTGATAATTCCTCATTCTCATCTTCCTAATACTGAGTGTCATTTTGTCAAAGTGCTAATTCCTTCCTCTTGCTCAATGACTCCCTCATCTTTTCTTTGATATCTTTAAGTTGTTCTAGGGTAATCTGCAACTCCAATTTCTGGTTTTTCAATTATCTTGTCAAGCTTGTACATTTCCATCTCTATGGATCTTTCCTCTTTAGTGATTAAACTTCTTTAACAAGAGAACAAGATCTGATACCAATTATTGGGATTATGGAAAGGTGAGTTACTGAGAGGGGAGAGGTGAATGTTAGATAATTAAGGGGGGGGGGGTGAATCGGTTAAATCATTTATCCTACAGTCCCAAACTCTCAGATGTACTTTTTCAAACTTATTCAACAAATCAAACAGCTCAGTAAGATAAAATAACTATCTTTCTATTCATTTACCGAATACCAATAATTATCCAAACTGTCTTTATCGGTTAATAAAAAATGCAACATGTAAAGTATCATAGAAAAACAATCATAACAAATAACACATAACACAAGGATTTAACGTGGAAACCCTGCTAAGGGAAAAACCACCTAGGATCGGTAACCCAAAATATTTCACTCTTTTGAAGTGAGCTTGGTTAGGATCCAACCTTGTTAAAGGTTACAATGCACACTGTTAGGTGTGACCTGGTTAAAGGATTTATCACTAACAATTAACTTTTGACTAGCATTCACTATGGGGTCAACAAGATAACAATTAACATTCCTTGAATGAAATACAAAAGACTGTTAAGTCCACTCGGTTAAGAGATTTTGTTGTAACAATGGTTAAACTGATACAGTAGTGATATAATTCAAATACAACTCAATTTGCAAATATTCAGATCTATGTCGAGCTCATAAAAACTCTTATGATCAATAACCAATTCACTTCATCATATCCTTCAACTTACTTCACTTCGTGTTTATATCTCCGACGCTCGGTTATGCCTACAATTCAACTTAGTTATGTCTGTAACCAGTTTGATCAGGAATGCATGAAAAAAGTCTTCATGCAAAATCTTCTACAGTCTCTATTCATTCGACATAGTTCAACAATGAATCTCATGTCTCTTAAATAGATTTATAAACCATTTTCATATTAGCCATTAGATTTTGCCTCTTAATCTTCTTCATCCATTTTGACGCTTCAAACTTCCTTGGAATATGTGTCAATAACACATTTCATTCTCTTCCCTTAGATCAACTCTGAATTTTACCAGTTGTGGATCTTACAACAAACTTCATATGTTACCTTGAAATCATAAGTAATTTCCAACTCATCAATTTTAGTCGGCTATTATAACATTTAATATTTCAATCCATACTCGATTAATACTGAATGTGTCGGTGATAACTAACTCAGTTATTACTGTCACTCGGTATACACAAGTCTGACTCTGTGTATACAAAAATCTTCAATTACCGACCACATTAACTTGTTCAATTCTAATATCTTCTTCATAAAAAAATAATGTAACATGCTCAAGTTAACAATATAATGCCATAGACTTATCAGTAAGTTACCCAATGTATACCTTATCTTTATCTGTCATATCCATCTTTTCCTTATGTAGATGTCTCATTTCTTCACCATTTCTTCCTTTTATAGATGTTCAGACGTTTGTAACTATCATGATAATTATAGTCAAAACTAGTTGACATTAATGACAACATATTGGCTGATTTAATCATCTTACATATCACTTTGATAGTTCGGTGATCTCTAATCACTGTTTCTTCAGTTCATCAAGATATTCAATCAGTTGTAGGTCATCAGTGAATTAGTAACCTTAAAAACTTTTATTATCAATCCTCAAGACAATACCCTTCATAAATCGAGTGTCATATTCATAATTAGCATTCATTCATGAACATAACTGAAATGTAAAATACATCTAATCTATCAAATAACCATTCATGAAACTTCACACATTTGACACAAAGATTTTGGTATTGCATAAACCCTTGTTAGAAGGTAAAAACTGCGGTGAGGATGATACCCACAAAACTTCACTACTGCAATAATAAAGCTTCCTATTAGAGTATACAAATTTGATCACTTCTAATGATCTTAACATGTTAGGAATAACATATAAGACCTGTTAAGATCTACCTTGTTAGAGGATTTAGTAACACTCATTAAGTGTACACTCAATTAAGAGATTTTACAATAAGATAGTTAAGTCTACTCTGTCAAGAGATTCCTGCTACAATTGTCAGAAAGTAACAACATAAATGATCTGGTTGATGTAACTTACTTTGTAGAATATCAGATCCTCTTTTCCCTTATCTGAAATCACCTTTTTGAGATATATATCAATAATGTCTCCTCAAATTACTGTTCGGTAGCCTCTAGTCTGCTTCTGATATAATCCTTCATACTTAGTCAATGCTTAGCATCATGACCTTGGTTTGATCTTCAGATGTCTCCTATAGGCGGCTCCTTCTCATCATTTTTGTTCTAATATGTCATCTTGGAAATGCTTAAATCACAGTGATTTAGACCTAATTAGAGTTATACAAACATCTAGAAAAAATTTGATCAATGATCCATATAAATAACCTAATCAAATCTGCATAGGGATCATCACCAATCCATTTGAAATCTCCAAGAAATCTTTACCTCAATTTATGTAAACCATTTTCTAGTTCGGTAAAAAATTGTTTGCCTTGTTTTAAGTGTTATTCCAAACTTTTATGTGGATCTTGCATTGCTCGATAAATATTGTATCTCTACCTCGGTAAAAGTATTGTTGTTCGGTAATCAGGTATACTTGGTTATCATTGTACTTGGTTTCCTTGGTAACATGTGGCTTGGTGTAGATGCTCGGTCAAGTATGTGCTCGATTATCATATCATTCTCCTTATGCTCTGTTTGGTTACTATACTTAGTACTTTGACCGACCTGTCTATTTTCTTTTCTTTTCCGATTATATGTGGGGCACTAATGATATAACACCTAATGCAATTAGGTGTAACAACAACTAGCCAAGAATAACAAATTTATCAACCTATAAAAAAAAATGAGAAAAACAATTGAGAATCAAACCCCATATTAGTCAAAGTAAGAGTAATTGTGTACCTTGCTCCAATGTTATGGGTAGGTCATCTATGGTGAATAAAGGGAGCCATATTAAAGCAATCAAATTAGGCCAAGTGGATGTAACATCATGATAACCAACCTCACTAAAAACCCCTAAAATACATTTAGCAAGTGAACAACCAATCAAGGTGACATAGAATCCATACCAAGAAGCATACCACCATCAACAACAACAAACAATGTTATTATTGTAGGAGACAAGAGTAAGTTTGTTTGAAAAACTTCAACTGTTGGAGTAAAGGACAAACATGCAAATTTGATAATATTGGTTTTCATATTAAATTTTTTCTACGGTTTCTTATTCTTTCTTAGAGTTCACATTCATTTGACAATGAACTTGAGGTTTGTGTAGAGCTATTATGATTACTAGTTTTGTATTAATTCATTATTATTGCTCTTCATTATTTTTTAGCAATAATATGTATGCTCTTTATTATTTATCTTTTGTGATGTGGAGACCTTGGAACAACAAATGAGGTTCATGAAAGTTTCTTGATTTGATTGTGTAAATTTTTTTACCATCAACGTTTCAGATCACACTACATGATCCACCATTAGAATGCAAGAGAGCATAAGGAGAAGAAAAATGAGACAATGAGAAAAAAACAATTTTGAAGGACACATTATTTTGCATCATTTTGGTTGCAATATCCATATCATTTTGCATATTCTTCAATATTGGTTTGATGGTGTATGCACCCAAAAATGGTCGCCTAGACTTTGGGCCCCATTTATTTGATTTATCAACCCTGAATCAGTTTTATCAAAAATTAATATTTTCAACAATATCAATTTCCTTGATCAAATCCTAATTTCATCATTTTTGATTATTTGCCCTGGGCTAACCATTTTATCCTAAGTCTTTATTTACTTAAAAGGAATATTTCCTCCCCTTTTAATTAAATAAAAAGCCCCACCTTTTCCTCTTATCCTAAGTTGCACAAATAAAGCATTATTCTTATTTTATAAAAAGGGAAAAAGTACTTTTTGTCTCATATGGACATAAAGTCAACTCCTATTTTCCTATTGGAGGATACTTGTGCACATGGATTGCTCCTCTTTCAAGCTCCACCGCTGATTAAGACTTTTGCCTCTTAATCTCCATGGTCCATTCCTTTGCATTTCTTATAAAAGGAGAGCTCTCTCCTTCATTTGCATATCCATCTCTTTTATGCTAATGTTATGTTGCAGGTTTTCTAGGTCATATTGGAGCTCTTTGAAGACACTCTTGCATCCAAGCTTTGAAGACTTGCTTTCATTGTTGCATTACATTCTAGTTGCATATTTACTCTATTAGTTGCATTGTCATGGCATATTAGCTTAGATTTCTTTTTATGCAATAGATTAGCTTCACATAGCTTAATTAGGGGAATTGTAATCCATTGCTATTTCCTTCATAGTTGCATTGTAATTTCATTTTGATACATTAATCTTGCATGTTCATATTAGTTTGCATTGCATTGCATACCTTGATTCCATTTGGAGATATTGACATTGTTGCCCTTGTCCTCATTTGAATCTCTCGTTGTGTGGTTGACTAGCAAGGTCATAAGCTTGTAGTTCTAACTGAGAGCAAATACATCATAGTCCCTTGCAACTCCATGCATAGAGAGCTATGAGCCGCTTTGTGAGGCCTCATTCTTGAGCAACCTTGCATGTAATGGTTCATAGAAGTGCACCATTTTAGTGTGTACATTTCTGGCACTCACCGTGGGGCGAGTAGATAGGCTTTGCCCTTTAGTTTCTTGCATTTTCGTCATTTTTTGGATTATTTTTAAAAAATTTTGCAGATTCTGGTTCTCTGTCTCAGAGTATCGCGCGATACTTCTCAAGTATATCGCGTGATATACCTTACTATACACGTGTGACACTTCAATCCAAAGAAGAATCGCACAACAGTATTGAGGTATATCGCCTGGTGTCATGAAAAGTATCGCCTACCTATTGTACAGTATATCGCCCGAACTGAGGTATATCACACGGGTATAGGAAACTATATCGCGCGATACTGGTGAAGTTCAGGGTATATCGCCTGATCTGACAAAGACCTGCAGTTCAAGCTTTGTCATCCGAATCTGATCATATTTAGTTTGCTGGTTTTCTTTACTATATTTAGATAGGTCTAACTTGCACCTTTTAGCTTAGTTAAATCAGTTTCTTGCAATTATTTTATTGAGATTTTGGATTTTGTTAACATTGTGAGCCTAACTAGTTGTGGTTGTAGGTGCCTTTTTCTTGAGAAGCTTGCAAAAAATCGCATGTCAAAGAGGGCTACTAACAGTTTTTGCAGGGCTACCCAAAAAGCATAAAAACAAAAAAAATCTTGCTTGTTTATTTTCTTTCCTTTCAAGTGTGGCATTCACTAATTGTATTAGGAATTTTTAAAACCTTGTGAAAGGGATTTTGAGGTGGTAGGAGAAGTATGCTCTTCACCTTTAGGTGAATCAGAAAATCTTGACCCATCTTAAGGTTTTGGAAGCAAGGGAGTAATTGAATCTCTTTGCTTGGTGTGTTTGGGAGAAGTTTTTGAGATAGGGGAGTATGTTCTTCACCCTTGAGGTGAACCAAAAACCTTGAACCTCATAAATTATCTATTTTTGTTTAGTTTAGGAATCCTTTAGCGGGCTTGCTCTTGAGCAATCAAGAGGAATGACTCAAGTGGGGACAACCTTGTCATCATTTTTCTTGGTGGCAAGTGATTCCAACTCACTATAATCTCAAGGCTATCAAGGACACCAAAAACCTTGGTAGACATAACACTTATCTTCGTTTGATGTGAGTAGCTCATTGGATTGCGACCATGGGGAAAACATTGAACAAGAATGCTTAAGGTACTCTTGAGGCCGCGAGGTCCTAGTCCTTTATGAGGAGCAAGAGGGGTGTTGTGAACGGAAATCCTTATTAAGAACCATTAGATAGAAGCCATCGTGTTTAGCCGCTTATCTTCTTAGTGCAAGGATTGATCCAAGTGGTTTACCCAGATCACCTTAAGATACTCACCATATGTGTCCCTTTGGTTGTGTCATTTGACACTTCCATGACAAAGCCAACATCTCTTGTGGGTAACCACTTGGTGTGAGGCAAGGGGGCATCAAGTTGTGGGCTAAGTTGGTAAGTATTGAGCCTTGACTTTTTAGGATAGACTTGCTTGAATTGTCTTCGGTTGTGTGATGTCAGTGTAAATGTTCTCACATACAAACGATTGGTAGCATTCATAAGGTTCTTTTTCAATTTTGATATCACAAGTGTTCATCTTGGCAAGGTTGCTTTCGCCCTTGTTTCAAGTGTTTTGAGACATGTTTGATCCCTCACTGTTTGCAAACCTGCCAAAATTATGCTGATATTGTGACTGAAATTGAAAACATCAACCCTCAGACTAAAAATTTTGACCAAGCAGGCCCAAAAATGCAAATTTTACACAGTTCTAGTCAAGAGTTAAGTAATCTTGCAACAGTATCATGCCCTTTAGAGCAAAATATTGCGTGATACTTTGTGGGTTCGAAAAGTATCGCCTGCTTTGAGAAGAAATATCGCGCGATAGTTTTCCCTTGGCAGACTATCGCCCGACCTACTTGGAGTGTATCACCCGACTATTATAAGGTCTATCGGCTGGCACAAGGCGAAGTATCGCACGGTTGTAGGTATATTGCCCCAGTAGCCTGGAGTATATCGCCTGGGTAATTTCTGTCGTGCTTGCAATTTGGTCAGTTTTAGTTGCTGTTAATCAGGTTAGGTCTTAGAGTAGGCTTCTTGCTCTGACGTTTGAGACCTGTCTTGACTCTAAATTTCTGGTTTTAGTCCTTCGGGATAGCATCATCCGATTTACAAAATCACTTTGGAATGATTGTCAAATTAGAAGGTCATTCTTGGTGCCAAGGTTCATATCTAAGATTGTTAGTTGCATTCTTGGAAAATTTTAGTGCTCTTATTGTCCAAATCACTTTCATTTAAATCTCAATTTCAATCATATTTTGGCCTAGTCCAACCTCCTGGTTCAAAAGTGCAAGGGTAGTCACCCTTTGATTTGAAGCACCTCTTTGACAGTGTTGGTAAAGCCCCTTTTCTATCTTCTCATTTCTCTTTGGACAATAGAGGACTTTGGTTATCCTAGTTTGGCGCTGACACTTTGAGAGGTCACCTTATCATTGAGAGTATCTTTCTTTCATGTCAGTTACGACAAGGTACCAAGTCAATCAAGGGAAGCGACCCCCTGTTGCCTTTAGCCAGTTACCACCCATCAAGACTCGTCGACAGTATAAGGGAAAATGACCCCTTTTTGATCAATCACCTAAGAGTGAATCTAAGGTTTTTTTTAATCCGGAAGCTAATCCTAGTGAAGTGAGCACCTCTTTTGTACCACTTTCATCAAGTATGGACATGAGTTACACTTTCACCCGACAACAAAGAGAAGCCATGAATCAAACTCTTGAGGATATCTTCCAACGACATAGAAGAGAGTACGGTGGTTCTTCTCATGCTAGTCCACCCGGGTCACCTCCCAACAATGTGAGGTATTTTGATGCTCACCAACAAGCTGAGAGACATCGTAAGCAAGCTCAGTCAGATTCAGGGTCACAACACGAGGACCAGAACAATGAATCTAGTGATCACCACATAAATGCAGCCAATGCAATAAGGCATTCGAGACCATCCTCCCCACTTAAAGACACCTCTCGATATGCAAATACAAGATTGAGAAGCATTGAGAGGGAGAAGCAAGCCTATTTGGATGAACAAGCTGCTAAAAAGGAAAAATTCAAACAACTAGAAGAAGAGGAATGTGCGTTGTTGGATATAAATAAAAGAGTCGCCCAAGAAGAAGAAGATAGACTCTACGCACAACAACTCCAAAGCCGATTCAACGGGAGGGGAACCAATAGTGGGACCAACTCACCCCCATATACCCCTTCCCCAAGTCCTAGAAGAAGATCAAGGACACCCTCACGATCCCCAAGTCCTAGAGGAAGAAGGGTTTCAAGATATGATCATCATAGGAGACGATCACCTCATAGACATTCAAAGCAACCCTCCCAACGAGCACATCATGGCTCACAACATGGAGGAAGTTATGCTAAATTTGACCATATGGATTTTATGACTATGCAACAAGAACCATCCTTTCAAGCATATGTGGAACGATATGTGGAACAAAACAAGGATCAATTCCTAGAAAGCCTTATCAACAAAGGTGCTAAAGTTCCATATGATTTTGACATCCACCAAAAGATTAAGAAATAGAATCCTTCAACCAATGAGGTGATCATGCAAATGCAGAAAGACATAGAAAGGATGAGGGCTCCTAAGAGCACATTTAATTTGGACTCCATATGTCCCAACCCGATTGACAAAAGCATGGTTTTGGTTGAGTTCCCTAAGAAAGTTGAGTTTCCAACCTATGACAAATATGATGGCGTTGGTGACCCTCATGACCGTGTTCGACAGTTCTACATAATGAGCTTTTCTTTTCATCATGAAGACTCCTACTTGATGAGATTATTTCTGAGGAGTCTCAAAGGCCAAGCCATGGAGTGGTTCACCAACCTTACTCCTCCAGTAAAATCATTTAAAGAACTCATCCAAAGATTTGTTCAGCATTTTGCTTATAATCTATCAAGGTCGGTCACAATGCTTGATTTGTGCAAGCTTAAACAAAATCAAGGAGAACCTTTTGTCACTTTCCTACAAAGATGGAGACGTTTGTGCTCAAAATATTTCAGGACCATTCCTGAGGAGGAAAGAATAGACATCATTGTGAGTAACTTAGTGCCAAAATTAAGATATGAGGTAAGAAAGATACCATTTAATTCTTTCGATACTATGGTAGAAGTGGCATGTCGCATAGAGGATGTCCTAAAAGAACAAGGAATTTTGGCTAAATCAACTAATAACAACAATGGCCAAAACAACAACAATCATGGTTATAAGGACAAAAAGAACTCCTATTGGAACAAGAATAAACAGGTGGTCAATGACGGAGTTGTTGACTCACCACAACCTAAGAATGAAGGAGTTCTTAATCTCTCCAATGCGGTACAAGCCATGAAGCTGCAAGCGTCCTCAGGACAACAAGAGAATAAATCCAAGTATCAAGGGAAACCCAAGAAGGAAAAGAGACAATTCACCAAACTTGGGGACTCCTATGCTGACATTTTCAAAACACTAATTGCTCATAATTTGGTGCAACCTCAGGATCCTACCAAGCACCGCATACCTGATCCTAAACCTCATTGGTGGGATGAGAAAGCCTTTTGTGTCTTCCACAATGGAATTGGACATGATATCAAAAATTGTTTTAGGCTTAAACATCTTGTCCAAGACCTCATTGAAAGTGGGCGATTACAAGTTGATGGTTTAACCACTAATGCGGATCATAAGGCTTTTAAGGAACCCTTGCCCAAATATGAAAAAGGGGAAAATTCTAACAACAAGCATGGTAAGGCTGCTATCAACTATACATACACAAATGCTGAAAATGTGATTAACATG
Source organism: Chamaecyparis obtusa (assembly GCA_027943335.1). Taxonomy (NCBI): domain Eukaryota; kingdom Viridiplantae; phylum Streptophyta; class Pinopsida; order Cupressales; family Cupressaceae; genus Chamaecyparis; species Chamaecyparis obtusa. The sequence continues at coordinate 902,738 of BSBK01000496.1, read as the reverse complement.
CTTGAAGTGGCTGATGATAACATCAACATGATGAGAGGGAAAGATCCTTATGGATATGATGTGGACTCAACTCCTATGACTGATGAAAGACCCGCTGTGGTGATAAGAGGTCCTCACTCACGAAGAATGCCCTAGTCCCTCAATGTTGTCACTAGGGGTCAGGCTCAAGCTCCCATCATTATCAGAGGTCCTAGCACTAGCAAGTCTAAGCAGCCCATGTCCAAGGGCATTCCTCCTAAATCTGCCATTGGTCCTGATTCCAATTATAATCTTATTGACCAATTACAATGTACACCCACGCAGATATCTATTTTTGAGCTTTTAGAATTGTCCCCTAAGCACAAGTGTGTCCTTGAGGATGCTTTGCGAGCAGCCAGTGTCCCTAACAACTTAGATATTGATCAATTCCAGCATATGGTCAACCATTTGGCTAGCCCTCATTACCTCACCTTCTCAGAAGAAGATGACAAATCCATCAGTCACCCACATAACTTGGCCTTACACATCGAAGTCATGATTCATAAAACCCGTGTTAGGCGTGTATTGATAGATGGGGGTGCGGGGCTCAATATTTGTACCATGAGTTTGTTGAAGGCTCTAAGATATTCCGAGAACGTCATTGACACAAGGAAAAAGATCATAATCAAGGCATATGATGAAGTAGAAAGAAGTTCTAAGGGATTGGTTGTTTTACCTATTCGCATTAGTCCAGTAGAAAAGGATATCTTATTTCAAATTGTTGATGTTAGACCTTTAGCCTACAACATTTTGCTAGGTAGGCCATGGATTCATGAAATGCAAGTAGTCCCATCAACGTATCACTAGTGTGTTAAGTTTCCCCATAATGGTGTAGAAATTTGCATTCCTGGAGATAGTGCTTTGTCAGTTAATAACATTTCTGTTGGATCACATGTACCCTTGAATAGGGAAGCTGATAGTCCTAGTAGTTCACTTGAACAATGCAAGCAAAAGTTTAAGACCATAGATCTTGGGATGGGAGATTATAAAATTGATTCTTTTACAAAAATGTCAATCTCTCCTAGGTCTTATGGGAGACCATCACCAAATATGAAACCTTCATCATCAGCAATGACATTATTTGGAAAATTTGTTGAGTCTTCAGTTCCTATTCAGGAAGAGAAAGAGGAAGTTTCCGTAAGGGACTAGATCTATCACGAGGAAAAATACAAACACAACAAGAACTTTTCTCCTTCACCTAAAGCTTATGGGAGAGGGTATACACTGGTTAAGAATATGGGTTATCCAGGATATGGTCCCCTTAGCCATAGGTTGGATGCTAAAGCTGAGCCTCTTGACCATGCCCTTTTTGGATGAAAGAATAAGTCCACAGTTGGCTTAGGTTTTGAAAATAAGAAGAAGAAAGGTGTCTTTGTCCCAGCTGCGACAGATAGTGACAGTGATTCAGACTATACACCTGATCTTTCTAATCAACAAGACATGTCTGATGATTGGGTGCCTTCAACAAATCTTCTTTGGGGAGATTCAAAAGATTTGATACTTGACGGTCCTACTATCCCAGCTGCGATGGATAGTGACTATATGACTGCTAGATCGATAATGGAAAGTGTTGCTATCCTAGCTGCGACGGATAGTACCAATGCTAGCACTAGAGAAGGGGAAACCTTTCCCAACCTTGAGGCTTCTACATCACGAGGCCCAGATGATGATTCAGACACAGACTCCCATGAGTATGAATGGGACTCACTTTCAGATGCACAGTTGATTTGGACATGGATGTTGTCCATACTTATAGTACCCAACCCGATGCGGCCAACGAGCTTAGTGTAGGACTAGAGGATTGTACTCCTCAAATTGCCTTCATGGATGACACTTTTTTTGGTAGGATGAGTCCTAATTTAGGTATCTTAGGAGAAGACTTGATGAATCCCAATTGTATGGTCACCAGAGATAACCCCTTTCACATAAATAACATTGAACCAGTCATTGACCTACCCCTTGTTCACTATGACCTAATTGATTGGTCTCAGCGCCATCAAGAGCCTATATTCCTCACTTTTCAGAATGATTATGAAATTGCCTACTATCTGAATGCTCTTGAACCCGTGGCTTCTTCCACCAATGAACCAACAACAAGTATGACGGAGCCTGATATTAAGTACCTCAGTCTAAAAATAAAAGAGAAAGAAAGAAAGAAAAATAGGTCTGATGGCGAAAACCACTTTGTGGTGGTATCAGAATAAAAAATAGTAAAAAGAGATGACGTATCTGAGGGTGAAAACCTCTTTGAGGCACCTAAGGATGGGATACTTAATAACTTGCCGAGTTATTTCCAGGATAGATCATCAGTATTGATTGAGCCAACAAAACTAGTTAATTTGAACACAGAAGAAACTCCCCAAATAGTTCATCTTGCTCAGTCTTTATCAGAAGAAGAAACCAAGGCATATATACAATTGTTAAAAAAGAAGAAAATTAATTTTGCATGGACCTATTCAGACATGCCAGGGCTTGACACCAATCTTATAATGCATCACTTATCCATAGCTCCAAGAGTCAAACCAGTGAAACAGAGACTCAAAAAAATGCATCCACATGTAGCTCTCCTTGTCAAAGCGGAATTAGAAATTTTTTTGAGAGGTGGATTCATCAGAGCCATCGATTATGCAGAATGGATCTCAAACATAGTACCAGTTTCCAAACATGATGGGTCCATTCGTGTATGCACAGATTTTAGAGATTTAAACAAAGCATGCCCAAAGGATGACTTTCCACTTCCAAACATTGACATGATAGTGGACATGACAGCGGGCTATGAAATATACTCTCTAATGGATGGTTTCTCAGGATATAATCAAATTAAAATAGCTCCCGAAGACCAAGAGAAAACAACGTTCACATGTGCATGGGGAACCTATTGCTGGAATGTCATGCCATTTGGGTTAAAGAATGCAGGAGCAACCTACCAAGGAGCTATGACCACTATCTTTCATAATATGATGCACAAAAACATGGAAGATTATGTGGATGATACCCTGGCAAAATCAAGAAAATGAGACACGCACCTCGATGATCTGGAAGTAATTCTAGATCACATGGAACAGTTTCAACTCAGATTGAATCCAAAGAAGTGTGCATTTGGTGTCACCTCAGGAAAACTTTTAGGATTTATAATATCAGCAAAAGGAATAGAGGTTGATCCCAAAAAGGTCCAAGCAATTTTAGACATGCCACCTCCAAGAAACATTAGTCAGATGAGAAGTCTTCAGGGATGACTCCAGTCAATTAGGAGGTTTATCTCATAGCTGGCGGATAGAGCACAACCCTTTAATAAGACACTGCATAAGGGTGCTTCTTGTGTATGGAATGAGGAATGCCAAAAGAGCCTTGATCAAATAAAATAGTATTTGGCTAAGCCTCCAGTTTTGATGCCTCCTATTCCAGGGAAGCCTTTGATTCTATACATTTCAGCAACAGAGTCTTCCTTGGGGGCATTGTTAGCTCAATTAGATGACACTGGGAAAGAAAGGGCCATATACTATATCAGCCGTACTCTAGTCTCCTATGAGATCAATTATAATAACATTGAGAAGTCTTGTCTTGTAGTGGCGTTTGCTTCTCAAAAGTTGTGACACTATATGCTTGCTCATACCATACGTTTGGTTGCAAAAATTGATCCTCTTAAGTACTTGCTTAGTAAGGCTGCCCTCATGGGTAGACTTGCTAAATGGATGATGGTCTTAACTGAATTTGACATAGAGTACGTTGAAAAGAAGACCATAAAAGGGCAAGTTATTGCTGACCAATTAGCTGATTTCCCAATTCAGGATAGTATGTCTGTTCAAGTGGAATTCCCAAATGAACACATCTTGTATATGACTACTCGCACTTGGAAAATGTTCTTTGATGGTTCCCACATGCACAATGGATCAGGTGTTGGAGTATTATTTGTTTCTCCACATGGGTACAATATTCCAAAGTCTTACAAAATTTTATTCCCATGTACGAATAATATTGCAGAATATGAAGCTTTAACCAATGGCTTGAGAATGGCTATAGAATGGAACATAATAGAGTTACATGTCTTTGGGGATTCCCAGTTAATCATCAACCAAGTCAATGAGGAGTATCAAACCAAGGATGATAAATTGATACCCTACAAACAGATGGTTGAGTCATTGAAATGTTACTTTACCTTTGTGACATTTCAACAGATCCCTAGGACAGAGAACAAAGCTGCAGATGCCATGGCCACATTAGCTTCACTTCTTCAGTTGGAGACACATGAATCAAGATTTGAATTCCTGGTGGAAGAGCTACACCATCCCATCTTTGACTCATCTAAAAGCCATGTCATTTGTACCATTGTCACACACGAGTCTTCCCGATATGGTGCTATTTATTCATATCTTCGTGATGGAATCATCCCCGACACATTCAACTGCTCTGAATGCCGAAACCTCATCCGTAACACCTCTTGTCACACCCTTATCTCTGGTGATTTATATAGGAGGGGTTTAGATGGGACGCTCCTTAGGTGCTTGGAAAAGGAAGAATCCAACCAAGCGTTAGTTGACATCCACGAGGGCATTTGTGGTGGACATTCTAATGGTCTTGCCATGGCCTAAAGGTTGCTTAGGGTGGGGTATTATTGGCCCACAATGCAGCTAGACGTAGTAGCCTTTGCTAATTTGTGTGAAAAATGTCAGAAACATGGAAACCTGATTCATGCTCCAGGTAGGGAGCTAATCCCTTCTGTTTCTCATTGGCCATTTTAGCGCTAGGCCTTTGATCTAGTTGGGCAGATTCATCCCAACTCATCAGGTGGACATAAGTTCATTATTACTACCACTGACTACTTCACAAAATGGGTGGAAGCTATGCCACTTTCTGTTGCTTCAGGGAAGACTATCTCTTTGTTCATCTTGAATCATATTATTTGCCGATTTGGAGTGCCTTCTGAGATTATCACTGATAACAGAGGTCAATTAAAAAATAAGGACCTAAAGAATTTATGCAAAAAGTTTAAAATCAAGCAACATTGGTCCTCCATCTATTTTTCACAGGGAAACGGATAGGCAGAAGCCTCTAATAAAACCATTCTTAAAATTCTTCATAGGACAGTGCACAAGAATAGTAGGGATTGGCACTTGCAAATCAATCCAGCACTATGGGCTTACAGAACAAGCATTCGCACACCTACAGGAGCCACGCCTTTTGCCCTTACCTATGGTGCTGAAGCAATATTACCTTTAGAAGTAGAGATTCCATCACTCAGAGTCTCACTCAAAGGATTGATAACAGATGAGGATTACCGCGCTATGAGGTTACAGGAACTAGAAATTCTAGATGAGAAGCATAAGGCTTCCTTTGATCATATGAGAGTGTATCAGAAGCGTATGTCCAAGGCATTCAACAAGAAGGTTCACCCTAGAGAATTTCAAATAGGTGATCTTGTTTTGCGAGAGAACCCTAAGAACCAACAGAACAGAGAACAAAAGGGCAAGTTTGAACCTAACTGGCTTGGACCATATGTCATCACAGCTGCTTTTGGTACCGGTGCGTATTTACTGTCAGATCCTGATGGAGAATAGCTCCCTGATCCCATCAACATTGTGCACCTCAAGAAGTTCTATCCTTGATGCCCATTTCTGTCTGGGGGCATCCTTTGTACATATTTATGGATCCTGAAAAAAAAATACCAAAAAAATTGATATATGATGCTGAAAAAATCCTAAAAAGTATAAAAAGTCTTGAAAAAATATAAAAAAATAAAAAAAATTTAAAAATTCAAAAAAATAGAAAAAGTGCCTTGGTGAAAACCTGGAAACAGGTGCCTTGGTAGCAAAAATACAAAAAAATAAAAAAATGACCACAAAAGAATCCAAGTGGTGAAAACTTGGAAACGGGTGCTACTTGAGGCCTTTGCACTCCTATTTCTTAGCATGCATCCTTGACACTTAGCCACTTTCCATCATGCCTGGACCTTATTTGACTTGGTCTGGAATTGGTCTTTCTCTTTGTCTAGGGGGCATAACTATTAGCATTGGTCCTTTAGGTGCATTTGTCTCTTGGGGCATTTCACAAACAGGTGTTTTTCAACACCACCCCAAACAGTGTTTTTCAACACTACCCTTGCGTCGAGTGTTTCTTAACACTTATCAGATATCTTTCCCAATAGTCTAAGTATGAGGCAATATTACTCATTTGCAGATGCGATACTTAGAGTTTGACTCTTTGACCAACACACACGCACTTAAACAGTCAACTCGCTTGAGATTTGTTGACTTTATATTTTTCTTTGTGTGTTGTCTATGAGGATTTCTTTGATGAGTGGTCTCTCCCTGAGAAGTTTTCGATGATGCATAGCTAGAAGACTGAGGGTATGAGAACATGTTTTATTTCTTTATCTGCTTGTGGGTATATTTTGTTGATCCTAACTGTCATGAGCATTTATGCTGGTCTTACTTGACACTATGGATAGACAAGGTATTATCCTTGACTATTTTTGCGAGTGCATGCTTCTAGCTATCCTGACTTTCATGTGTCTTGATACAAGCATAATCTCGCCATATCATACTTAGGTGATTTCACTGCACTAGTCATCTTGACCTTTATGTCTTTGGTGCCTAAGTGGGATTTCCACATTTTTATCTGATATAGATCATATTCAGATTCACATAGTTATGCTAGTGTGTATTGTATGATCTTGCGACGCTACCAATAATGCTCGATGATGATAATTAGATGTCTATAAGCATTGTGACCTTGCAAGTCAACCACTTTCATAGTAGCTTGCATTTTTAGGGTCATGTTAGTCTAGTTTTGCATCTTGCATATGGAGAGAGCTCTCCTTTTCATCTTACGTGGACCTATCAGCCAACTGCGCTCACCTTTCCTTCTTCTCGATCATGTCTTTCACTCCTTGTTTTTTTCATCTTGAACCTATTCCTGTTCATCACAAGGGGTTAATCATATCATCATATCCATATCACAACTATCATTTCCAGAAACATGAGTCTATATCATACACATGAGAATTAAACATACACCTATGAGAGAGAACATACATAAGCATGTACATAAGCATTTTTGCGCAAAATGACAAGACAATATACATAAACTGATACATCCATCACAAGAGAGACATAAACACATGATAAAATCGAACATCCAGTAATCTCATATATACATCAATGTCATGATACAATATACAATATGGGATCCCATAATTTGGATCAATGTCTCAAGATATGTCTAATTCTAAAACCTAAGACTGACTGCCACCCTCGTGTCCTTGTGTTGGTGGAGGTGGTGCTGGATCAGTAACTACATCTGATCTACCCACTATGGCAGAGTATGACGGTGCTCTCTGATCCTCTAGGACTGCCTAAATGTAGAGGCCATAATAATATGCAGCTTGTGCTGCCTCTCTCTGTCTCTCTGCCAGAGTAACCTATAGCTGTCGCTCCCGACACTCTGTCTCTGCTCTCTGATCAGTGAGCTGCTACTCTCTCACTGCTATAGCAATCCTAAGCTACAATATCTCAGCCTCGAGAGCCTGTATCCTCGCTCTCAGATCATCTCCACCTGTAGGCTGGTCCTACTGTGCCTTTGCCTGTCGACAAGCTGGTTTCACCTCATCCTCCGATGTCACCGATCTCTGTCCCCGTGACCATTTTCGGCCACCTGATCTAGATCCCTCCCCTCTCTCCATCCTCCTCCCTCTCCCCCTCCCGCCATCTCCTCCATCCCCTCCATCTCCTTCGTCCCCTCTGTCTCCTCCATCCCCCCTGTCATCTCCCCCGTCTCCCCCCTGTGCTGGTACCTGTGCATCTGGTATCGTAAATCGAGGGAATGGCACCCTCCGCCACTCTGCCCTATATGCTGCGTCAGCCCCTACATCTACCACATCTGGGTGATACTCCCAGGGCTCACTCTTGATACCCGCTATCTCTGCGACTGCCTGATGATAGTCTAACATGGGTAGCCACCCATGTCCCTCCTCATCCCTGACCCGGGCGTATGTAGTGGTCTCTTTCGAGACTCGCTGCTACCTCCCAAACTGTCGCCATATCTGAGTGATGCAAAATCTCTCTATTATCTCTGGGTGTCGGCCTACTAACGGCCAAGTGCACAGCATGTAGCTCAACTCTTCATCTGCATCACTCCACCCCTCCACATCCTTGTATGGCCTCCATGTGAAAGATGTCATCTCATCCAAAATCCTCCTGTAGTATGTCACATCCCCCGTATGAGCATGTGATATGAACCCCACATATCTATATATGTAGGGGTATCTCCTCTCCCTCGACTGCACCCTCGGGTGCATCACCGCGATGTGCTCCCACGCCCACACCTGTGCCAAGATGGCACCGCACGCCCATGACCAGCTGTCCCTGTACACAATCTTGTGTAGCTCGTGGTACATCTCTGCTAGTATGGCCGGACCCCATGCCATGCGCCGAGGTCTGCCTACCAAGTCCATCAGTAACCTAGCCCATCCAAGCGAGAATCCCTTCTGACTGCGATCAGTCATCAGGATCTGTGAAATGATCGATGCCACAATACATGGCACCAAAAAATCTCTGCTAAAATCCTCTACTAACCGCTCCTAGCTGACATGCCGATCTAGGATAGTCACATCCTGGAACATCGCCTGGATCATCCGTCACCCCTCGGTCACATCCTGATCATAGTATACCTGTGTCATCACACAAATCATGTTAGTTTTCATCATATGGAAATATTACACTCACATAATTTAAAAACATGATTATACTTACAGGCTCGCCGTGACATGACACTCGTAGGATCCTGTACACATCCTCTAGCATGATGGATGCCTCGCTTGTGGGAAGATGGAAGGTGTTGTGCTCGCTATGCCATCTCTTGGCCAGCGCAGTCAACAACCCATGGTCAGCTCTGATGTCTGGGAATCTCAATAAATACCTGAATCCCATAGCCCTAATGTCAGCATTGCCCAGATCATCTAGATCTCGGACACACCTCAGCCCAGTCACCTTCGGCGCTCTGATGATCAGCGCCGGAAAGACCTCCTGCAAGCCATTAAACCAAGCTAGTTGTTAGAACATATCATGATGGATGCCTAAAAATCAGTCTAACACATCTTTAAATGCATAATATTGTCTGGACCCATGTCATTTTTGCTCAAAATACTTAAAATTTCAAAATTTTGCCTTGGGCGATACTATTTTTTGGAGAAGTATCGTGTCATACTTCTCTCTATAGTGGTGCGATATACTTTGGGTCGTGCGATACTTCACCCGGTATCGCGAGATATTTCACCCAGTATCGTGCGATACTGGTGCCTATACTCGCGTGATACTTTGGGGACCCGCGAAGTATCGCACGATCTTTATCCCCAAAGGGCGCGATACTTCTAAAGTATCGCGCGATATTTCACCCCACTTCAAAATTTAAAATTTTAAAACTTTACACCACGTGCTTAAAAGGTATTAATGACTCAAAAATAGTGAGTTTTTTAAAAACATACTGGGGCAGGATAGTGTGGTGGCCGGTTGTGCAACCGGGCGCACTTGAATCGATGTCTATGGATGGGAACTCTTGCTTGCTGGGCCATATTCTCTCTCTCAAGCTCTGAAAATTTTCAAATCACTATAAGATAAATAATTTTTGAAAATGACATTTTCACCCCTTTTATAGCATTTTGACTTTTGACCAATTTTCAAAACACCTCAAAATTGTGCAAAAATTGCACCTCTAGCTAATTTCGACGTCCTGGATCCATTTTCGAACTCAAAATCAAAATCTGAGGTCATCTTGATAGTCAAAATTGCATTTCAATTTTCACCTTCTTCTGCACAGTTGGCTAAATCTTTTGAGGCCTAATCCTTCGATCTTTGTTGGGGCATCGTCATTTCTTCATTTCCATATCTCCCAAACTTCTAGTCTTTCATTCATCTTCATTCAATTCACTCCTTTCTCATGTTTGACTGCATCTTTCTCAGTCAGGCTGGGGCATGTTTTAATGGTTAACCTATTGACCTTTACGTTTGATTGTGAATTCATTCTGCTTTGATCAAATCTTTATCAATTCGCTGTTCTCCTCTCTCTGATTTCAATTTTGACTCCGAGGGGGTAGTACCTATGGGATTCTCATCCCTGATCATCTTGATGTTCTTGATTCAGACATCTTTTGTGAGCTTTTGCTCAAATTTGAGATCCTTATCTCTTACTTTGAATCTGATCCCGAATCGACCTCATATTCAAAGGCCTTTGTCTATGTTTGTCCGGATGTGATCCCGAATCGACCTCACATCTGAGTTGTTTTGTGATCCCAGATCGATCTCACATTTCAATTCTTCTTTGACTGCATGTGTTTCTAGATCGATTACACATTAGTCAAAGAGGGGCAAATGTATGCACCCAAAAATGGTCGCCTAGACTTTGGGCCCCATTTATTTGATTTATCAACCCTGAATCAGTTTTATCAAAAATTAATATTTTTAACAATATCAATTTCCTTGATCAAATCCTAATTTCATCATTTTTGATTATTTGCCCTGGGTTAACCATTTTATCCTAAGTCTTTATTTACTTAAAAGGAATATTTCCTCCTCTTTTAATTAAATAAAAAGCCCCACCTTTTCCTCTTATCCTAAGTTGCACAAATAAAACATTATTCTTATTTTATAAAAAGGGAAAAAGCACTTTTTGTCTCATATGAACATAAAGTCAACTCCTATTTTCCTATTGGAGGATACTTGTGCACATGGATTGCTCCTCTTTCAAGCTCCACCGCTGATTAAGACTTTTGCCTCTTAATCTCCATGGTCCATTCCTTTGCATTTCTTATAAAAGGAGAGCTCTCTCCTTCATTTGCATATCCATCTCTTTTATGCTAATGTTATGTTGCAGGTTTTCTAGGTCATATTGGAGCTCTTTGAAGACACTCTTGCATCCAAGCTTTGAAGACTTGCTTTCATTGTTGCATTACATTCTAGTTGCATATTTACTCTATTAGTTGCATTGTCATGGCATATTAGATTAGATTTCTTTTTATACAATAGATTAGCTTCACATAGCTTAATTAGGGGAATTGTAATCCATTGCTATTTCCTTCATAGTTGCATTGTACTTTCATTTTGATAGATTAATCTTGCATGTTCATATTAGTTTGCATTGCATTGCATACCTTGATTCCATTTGGAGATATTGGCATTGTTTCCCTTGTCCTCATTTGAATCTCTCGTTGTGTGGTTGACTAGCAAGGTCATAAGCTTGTAGTTCTAGCTGAGAGCAAATACATCATAGTCCCTTGCAACTCCATGCATAGAGAGCTATGAGCCGCTTTGTGAGGCCTCATTCTTGAGCAACCTTGCATGTAATGGTTCATAGAAGTGCACCATTTTAGTGTGTACAGATGGTACATTTCATGCCTTTTATGAGAGTATTGTTGGTAGAATTTTTGTTTCTTTGGTCAACATAAAACTAGACATTTCTTGTGTGGTGGGAGTTTTAAGGGGTAAATATTTCCTTGGTGGACAAATTTTATTTAAGTATCAAGGATCTTTAAGTTTATTTTTTTGCACATCGGTGTGTTCATTACAATGAAAGATGATAATCTTGAGCAAGAGAATACATATACAAGGATGAGAGATATAATATGGATTGGATATGTCATGAGAAAAGGGTCTATTAAAAATTTATATTACTTGGTTGCGGTCATTGTTCCAAGTAGACAATATTTTGTGGTTCATGTGCGATCCTAGTTTGAAGGAGATTAGACTTCTAGGCATGTCTTGATAATGGGTTGATGTTGGCTACAAGGAGTATGATTCGTAGAAAGTTAATTGTGTCAATAGTTCTCTAGAGTTAATTTTGAATTTATTTTTTGAAGTTGTGATGTGCCTTCAAAGTATACTCAATTTTTTTTTAGCATGTTTCATAGTGTGCTTCAAAGTTGATCTTGCAGATGTTTTGTCAAGCCTGTAAATACAATTGAGTTCAATCGGGACAAAATATTGGTACACTTGGTCATTCACAATTTTGTTGGAGTTCCACTTTTGTTATTGTGAAGCATAAAACAAGTGGGAAATGTTGGATTTAGTCATATAATACACATTACAAATCATAATATTTATATTGACTAATTTAAATGTATTTACATGTATTTGTGCCTCATTTGGGAAATAGGAGAATCCCAATTTTGACTTAGCCATTATACCATTATGGAATTGTATAACATAATTTTAAGGCTATATAAGAGCATTATGTCATGTAAGATGTGTAAAACCTAATGCTTCTCAAGAACCATCCCTTACCTAACACCCCTATACCTTAAAGGGGACATTTTGAGGACTTGGTACCACTTAGGAAATGTCCCCCATCATAGTCAATGCCAAAAAAGGGAAACATCTCTAAAATTTCCACTAATTGAAAGGGGAGGACTTTAGATGGCTAGTCATTTCCAATACAACTAGGGGATGCCTATTGTTCTAGGAATGGCTAGTTGTTTCCTACAACCTAGTAGCAAATTCACTTGCCTTTTATAAAAAATATTTGTAAATAAAAAAGGGATGGGAAAGCCCGCAAGGATTCTCACACCCCTATAAATAACACCTCAACTTAATTTATTCATAAAAACAACAAAAAAGAAAAAAACTATCTTTTTGACATTTGCAAACTTGTGTAGAAGAGGAATAAGATGAGTAGCAGTTGACAAAGTAGAAAAGAAACAATTGACGTAGGATATTAGGACATCAAATACACTACATTATAGGTAATTTCTTCATTTTACATTTATTTTTTTCAATTTGTTTTATATTTTAATAGTATTTTAATTTTTTACCACATAAGAAAGTCATTGTGAATTTATTTTTTCTTTTATTTAGACTTGAAACTCTCTTTACAATTTTTATTTTAAAAAAATCATGAGCAATAGCTAGAGTACTGATACTAAGAAGGTTGAGGTTCAAATGCATGAAAGGAGTAGACCTATACATAGAACTCATAGAACTATGGAAATTGTTGGGGAGTTCTTTGGTGAGTGGGAGTGTAGCAAGGCCCACAAGTTCAAATCCATTTCAATGTCCTTAAGAAATCCTCAAAAAATATGCAAAAGGCCGATTCAACCCCAAAACGCCTCTATTAAAACTTGCATCACAAGTTGATAAGGATAATAAAAAAATCAGGAGGGATTACAAAATGACTTTTCCATTTGTGCAAAAAAGCATGCAACTATAGCTATAGATGAGTTTACTATCATCTTTTGTGGATAGATGGTAAATGGGTGTAAGGTTGTAAACAAATAACTCCAGATCAAAAGATTGAAGCAACTAAATTGCTTATGAAGAGGGAGACAAAAAAATCAAGGAATTTCATCAGAGAGTTCACAACCTAGTGTATCAATGCCTATAGGATTTGTCAATGTTGGATTTCATAGGGGGATATTTCTACTTCTACTACATATTTAAAATAAATGTTTAAATATGTGATAGTTATCGGTCCTTCATTTGTTCCACCTAGAAAACATGAGCTATGCAGATGATAGAGAATATTCCAAGGTGAGTGTGTGGATGGAAGATATGAGACGTAATTAGATAAAGGGTGGATGTGACATCATCATGGATGGGTGGCTTGATATCAAACATTAGCCACTCATCAATATTATTCGCACATGTTCAACTTGTATTGTTATAATTCTTATATATTATGTATGCACATGGATAATGAAAACATTTAATTTTTCCAATTCACATGTGAAGTCTCAATTGAATTCTAATGTTGTGTATTAAACTTCTATAAGGTTTATGATGAATTATTTATCCCCTAAAAATGACCTGAAAGTATTCCCATATCAAAAACTCAAAAAATCCTCCTTGTCTCTAAAAATTGGGCAAGCACAGGTAAAAGCATCTATGACATTATATGTGTGTAAAGCATGTTAGATGATAGTTACAAAATGGACCAAGAATCTTGACCAAATTTACGACAATCCATGACACATGTTAAAAACTTATGAAAAGTAGAATATGACCAAATGGGGTGCCAAATTTAGTGAGTTCATCATGACATTTATGGAGTAAAGAATAGGGATCCACTAGTCTAAACTAGGAATCAAGCCTAATCATGTTGATGCAGGAGCATCCTGGGTGTAAGAGCAATCTTGCATCACCCAAAAATATTTCTATTTTTGTATTCAATAAGGGCTATTTTGTGCAGAGCTGCTATTTATGGAAAGTTACTATTTTTGGTAATTTTCGTATGTGCTCAGAATGATCTGATTTCTTTCTTGGAGGTTCATTCAGGTCATATAAGTCTGCCAGTAAAGTTTCATTGCCAGATCAAGTGTATATTGGAAGATATTGAAGATTTTCGGTATTGGCAGCAGGGTACAGAAACTTTGAACTCAGTTTTGAAGGCTTTAGAGGCCCCGGATGAGGTCAAAAATTTGGGTGACGGGTGCTTGCGCGGGTGAAGCCTGTAGAGCACTTCGTGGCATTTTCAAAATGGGGTTATAATAGTCGAGCGGGTCAACTGGTGATGACTTATGGTCTTCGGAAGTTGGGCCACCTGAAATGGCGAAAAATAATTTTCTTCAAAATTTCTGTTCGGGTTTCAAAGGTTATCTTGAGCCGACTATGATGTAATGAAATGTAAAATAAAAATAATTTTAAGTTTGGTCGGCCTTATTGGCTAAAATTCTAGAACCTTCCCAGGCGGTGGAAAAATTGCCTATATAAGGAAGGCTGTATTATTGTCTTGGGCAGTTCAGAATAGTTCTGGGTAGTAGATCTGCGTAATAGTTCGAGGCTTTGTCCTATAGAATATTGTAAGGGAATGCCCATGTGGCTTTGCATCTTGTAATTTTGAAAGTTTGTAATTCCACATTTGTGGAGATAATAAGAAGCCAATTTTCTGTTCTTGCATATTGTTGTTGTTTCTCTATTTCTGTTATGTGTTTGTGGTATTAAGGGGAGCACCCTTCATCAAGTGGTATCAGAGCAGGAGTTCTTGAGTGTGTAAACAGATCACCGACTGTGAGGCAGTTTGCACCAGGACCGTGGTTAGGGTTTCAGCGCGCATCGCGAAAATGCCTCCACGAAGAGAACGTGGCGGAAGAGCTGGTGCTGTGACACCTGAGGTTAGAGAGCTGCAGAGACAAGTGCGAGCATTGCAAGAAGAGATTCGTAGAGGAATGAATCTTAATGTCAGAGACAAAAGCGAGGATGAAGCCGAAGAAGAATATCAAGAAGGAGAAGTTGAAATTGTGAACCAGGAGGAAGAAAGACTTTTTCGGGCGATTTCCAAGATTGGGAAAAGACCTAAGATTGAGGTTCTTACATTTTCTGGAAATCTTAACCCAGAGGAATTGATCGACTAGATCAATGAATGTGAGGAATATTTTGAGTACGAAGATGTTGAGGATCCTGATAGGGTCAAATTTGCGAAAGCCAGATTGAAAGGTCATGCGAAGATCTGGTGGCAAGAAATTCAATTAGAGCGAAATAGAAGAGGGAAAGATAAAATCACAAGATGGGATTGGATGGTGGATAAATTGAAGCGACAGTTCATTCCTGTTGATTATGAGCTTGACCTACTGAAGAAAATGCAGAGTTTGAAGCAAGCAGGAAGATCTGTTCAGGAGTATACAGAGGAGTTCTATCGACTTCTCATCAGAACAGGCCATGCAGAAGCTGATAAGGAGAAAGTTGCTCGATACCTTAATGGGTTAAGGCCAAGCATTCAGGAGGAGCTGAATCTGGTTCGAATGAACAGTATTGAAGAGGCATACCAGTTTGCCCTAAAAGTAGAGGAAAAGCTGAACAAGAAGTTTGAGAGCAGACAAAATGGAAGAGGTCGTGGTGGAAGATCTGGCGAACGGTCATATGGTGGCCGAAATGAAGATCCGAAAAAGAAAGATGAGGCCAGTAGCAGTCAGAATCAGAGAGGAAATAATTCCAATCATTTCCAGGATCAGAGTAATAGAGATCAGAGGGGAAGAGGAAGAGGACAAGGATCTGGAAGAGGTGGCTTCTGTGGAACATGTTTTCACTGTGGAGAAGAAGGTCATAGGGCATTTGAATGTCCTCAGCGCCAAGGCAGAATAGATAGGAGAAATGAAGGCCAGGCCATAATTGCACATGTAGATGAAGATGCTAGATCATCAAATTCTGAAGATGCTGAAAGAGGAGAAACGCTAATTAATAGAAGAGTCTTGCTGAGTGGTGAGAACGAACCTGAACAAAGGAGGAGCCTGTTTCGCACTCGATGCAAGTGTGAGGGTAAATGCTTTGATGTGATTATTGATAGTGGAAGCACTGACAATTTGGTGTCAGAAGAGATGGTGACAAAGTTGAAGCTCAAGAGACAGAAACACCCACATCCATATCGGATTGCCTGGGTGCAGGATGACCACAAGGTCATGGTCAATGAATAATTCCTGGTGAAGTTCAAGATTGGCGGATACCAAGATGAGGTATTGTGTGATATCATATCTATGGATGCATGTCATATGTTGTTGGGTAGACCATGGCAGTTTGACAGATGTGTTGTACATGATGGTCGTGCGAATACCTATTCCCTGACAAAGGATGGAGTGCGACATAAGCTAAAACCATTGAAGGAGACTGAAGAAAAGGTATGTGGTAATGCAAGAATAACATTTGTTGATGGAAAAAATTTCCTAGATGGTATGAGGCATGAGCATGTATGTTTTGCTTTAATTCCAAAAGCTGGTAAAGAGGAAGTAGAAGATGTTCCTGTAGAAGTTGCAGATTTGTTGAATGAGTTTCAGGATATTGTATCCGATAACGTGCCTGATGGATTACCACCAGTCAGGAAGATTAGTCATTGGATGGCCTTGATCCCAGGAGCGAGTTTACCGAATAAGGCAGCACACAGAATGACACCTGCAAAAAGTGAGGAGTTGAACAGACAAGTACATGAACTGTTACAGAAAGGATTGATCCGTGAGAGTCTGAATCCCTGTGCTGTACCTGCGATATTAGCACCAAAGAAGAATGGAGAATGGAGGATGTGTACAGATTCCAGAGAAATAAATAAGATCACAATCAAGTACAGGTTTCCATTGCCACGAATGGATGATATTATGGACTGTTTGAGTGGAGCTGTGTATTTCTCAAAGATAGATCTGAAGAGTGGATATCACCAGATTCAGATCAGAGAAGGAGATGAATGGAAGACTGCCTTCAAGACAAAGGAAGGACTATATGAGTGGTTAGTCATGCCTTTTGGGCAAACCAATGCACCGAGCACTTTCATGCGGCTCATGAACGAGGTTCTGAAAGAATTTCTGGGTAAGTTTGTCATTGTTTACCTAGATGATATTTTGATCTTTAGTAAGACATTGGAGGAGCATATGATGCATATTCGTATGGTATTTGAGAAGTTGAGAGAAGAGAAATTTTTGATTAATTTGAAGAAGTGCAGTTTTGTGAAGAAAGAGTTAGTGTATTTGGGATTTGTAGTTTCAGCAGAAGGTCTAAAAATGGACCCAGAGAAGGTACAGGCTATCCTTGAATGGCCTACCCCAAGGAGTGCTACTGAGATAAGATCTTTTCATGGTCTAGCTAGCTTTTACAGAAAGTTTATCAAAAATTTTAGCAGTATTTGTGGACCCTTGACTGAAACAATGAGAGGGGATAGAAAAGAGTTTAAGTGGACTAAAGGAGCAGAAAAGAGTTTTCAATTATTGAAACAAAAAGTTACAGAACAACCTGTTTTAGCACTTCCAGATTTCAATAAGGTGTTTCAAGTAGATTGTGATGCTAGTGGTACTGCAATAGGAGCTGTTATGAGCCAAGAAGGTAAACCTGTTGCTTATTTCAGTGAGAAGTTAAATGATGCCAAGAGGAAATATTCTGTTTATGATCAGGAATTTTATGCTATAGTTCAGGCATTAAAGAAGTGGAGACATTATCTGCTTCCTAAGGAGTTTGTTTTGTATACTGATCATCAAGCTTTGCAATATTTGAATAGTCAAGGAAAATTGAATCAAAGGCATTTGAAATGGGTTGAGTTTTTGCAGAGTTATACATTTGTTTTGAAACACAGGAGTGGAAAGTCTAATAGGGTTGCAGATGCTCTTAGCATAAGGCAACTATTGCTGACAGAAATGCAGATTGAAGTGGTTGGGTTCAAGGAACTCAAGAATTTGTATCGAGAGGATCCTGATTTTGGTGAAGCTTGGAAAGCTTGTACAGAACCTGTTACTCTAGACAGGACGAAATGGTTGGATTTCATCATCCAGGATGATATGCTATTCAGAGGAAGTCAGTTGTGCATTCCACAAAGTTCTATGAGGGAGAATCTCATCAAGGAGAAGCATAGCGGAGGATTGGCTGGACATTTTGGTCGTGACAAAACCCTTGGTTTGGTTAGTGAGAATTATTATTGGCCACAGTTGCAGCAAGATGTGAAGAAGTTTGTATAGAGTTGCAGAGTATGTCAGATGGAAAAAGGAGTGAAGCAGAATACAGGGTTGTATCAGCCATTATCTGTACCAGAGAAGCCTTGGGAGGATATCAGCATGGACTTTGTTCTTGGTTTACCGAGGACACAGCGGGGACACGATTCAATTTTTGTGGTAGTTGATAGATTTTCAAAGATGGCACATTTTATTCCCTGCAAGAAGACTAATGATGCTGTTCATATAGCAGAATTATTTTTCAGAGAAGTAGTGAGACTTCATGGCTTGCCAAAGACCATAGTTTCAAATCGGGACACTAAGTTTGTTGGATATTTCTGGCGTACATTGTGGAAGAAGTTGAAGATAGATTTGAAGTTCAGTTCATCACATCATCCACAGACTGATGGACAGACAAAGGTGGTGAATAGAAGCTTGGGAAATTTGCTGAGATGTTTGGTTGGAGATAAGCCAACAGGATGGGATTTGATTTTACCACAAGCGGAATTTGCATACAATAATTCTGTCAATAGAAGCACTGGTAAATCACCATTCCAGATTGTATATGGAAGTAGTCCAAGAAATGCATCTAAATTGAGGAAGATAGATAAAAGAGAAATAAGTAGTGCTGAAGCTGAGGATTTTGCAGAACACTTGAAGAACATCCATGGGGAGGTGAGGAAGCACATTACCAAGATGAACGCACAGTATAAGGCTAAGGCAGATGAGAAAAGGAGGTATAAGGAATTTCAGGTCGGTGATGAAGTCATGGTTCATTTGTGGAAGGAGCAGTTTCCAGTTAGTACATATAACAAGCTGAAAATGAAGAAGTTCGGACCATGTAGGATACTGAAGAAACATGATTCAGGAAATGCATATGAGGTAGAATTGCCTACTGAGCTAAATATTTCACCAGTGTTTAACATTTCAGATCTGATAGAGTATCATGAAGGAGGTGTTGAAGATGAGATCACAACAGCACAGTGGAGTATTCCAGCAACTAGTTTAGACACTAAGGAGATCGAGGATATACTGGACAGTCGTGTTGGCAGAAGCACAAGGAACATGACATATGAAGAATATCTGGTCAAGTGGAAAGGACGGCCTGTTGAAGATTCATCATGGTTGATAAAGGAGGAGGTTAGCCGTCTTGGTTTTCCTCTGCACACCTGAGTCGTGACAGGGTCACTTCTCAAATTACCCCGGGTGTCTGATGCAGGAGCATCCTGGGTGTAAGAGCAATCTTGCATCACCCAAAAATATTTCTATTTTTGTATTCAATAAGGGCTATTTTGTGCAGAGCTGCTATTTATGGAAAGTTACTATTTTTGGTAATTTTCGTATGTGCTCAGAATGATCTGATTTCTTTCTTGGAGGTTCATTCGGGTCATATAAGTCTGCCAGTAAAGTTTCATTGCCAGATCAAGTGTATATTGGAAGATATTGAAGATTTTTGGTATTGGCAGCAGGGTACAGAAACTTTGAACTCAGTTTTGAAGGCTTTAGAGGCCCCAGATGAGGTCAAAAATTTGGGTGACGGGCGCTTGCGCAGGTCAAGCCTGTAGAGCGCTTCGTGGCGTTTCTGAAATGGGGTTATAATAGTCGAGCGGGTCAACTGGTGATGACTTATGGTCTTCGGAAGTTGGGCCACCTGAAATGGCGAAAAATAATTTTCTTCAAAATTTCTGTTCGGGTTTCAAAGGTTATCTTGAGCCGACTATGATGTAATGAAATGTAAAATAAAAATAATTTTAAGTTTGGTCGGCCTTATTGGCTAAAATTCTGGAACCTTCCCAGGCGGTGGAAAAATTGCCTATATAAGGAAGGCTGTATTATTGTCTTGGGCAGTTCAGAATAGTTCTGGGTAGTAGATCTGCGTAATAGTTCGAGGCTTTGTCCTACAGAATATTGTAAGGGAATGCCCATGTGGCTTTGCATCTTGTAATTCTGAAAGTTTGTAATTCCACATTTGTGGAGATAATAAGAAGCCAATTTTCTGTTCTTGCATATTGTTGTTGTTTCTCTATTTCTATTATGTGTTTGTGGTATTAAGGGGAGCACCCTTCATCACATGTACACCGCATTGAAGGATGATTCAATTTGCCCAACTTAAAACCTATTGGAGAGACCTAGGCTCAAATGGGTGGGAATTGCTTGATTGAGAACTAGGTAAAAGGTATGAAATCACACACTAATTAGCATCATCAATAAGCTACATGTCTAATAAATCAACACTGAATACATATCTGAAAAGAAAAATGAAAGAGGAACTTATCACTAAAATTTGGGCTCAAAATAATAGGACTGATTCAGTAAGCAACATAGTCCTATTGATGTCTAAAGATGATATTGCTCATGAATTTGGAATCAGGATGTCACTCTGATGCTTCCTCTAGTAAAATCTCAAAAAATGTGTGAAACTAATTCACTGATTGTGAACTATGTCAATCGTTGCCAACATCATAAGCAGTTTTTCAAAATCTCAATTTCTTTCAAGATCTGCAACACTTCACTCCTAGATTTGAGAACCTACACACAAGAGGGAGAAAATGTTATCTTATGTTGTATACAATCTTGCCTTAGTCAAGATCTAGAAGGATCCAACCTTCCCTACAACAATGACTATTAGGAAATAAGCTTAATCTGAAGTACAATCTTGAATATCACAATATTATGCATCAAGCTTGATGGTGTTGATGAATGCTAATGCTTTTCAAATAAGATCCTCAAGTGTTGATGCAACAACATGAAACTTCAAAACAAGTTCAAACATAAAATCTCCTTGAAATGATTATTATTGCAACTTGTTGCTCCTTAATGCTTAGATTTAAAGAATTTTGCCAATAATGCTTGTTCTAAAAGACTTGTGGATATAGAACAATGAAAATGAATAAGGGGATGCTCTTATATAAGGTTACCAAGGTATTTCTCAAATTTGGCCAACCTACAATGGTCATGTGCAAATATTGAGATCAAATGGCAATTGGCAGGAACCAATTTTACCACATTCAAATATGGGTCTAATTTGGAGTGACTATAGTGCCATAGTCCACCCAAAAAGGGTTGGATCAAGACACTGGATTTGATCTACACAATAGCACATAACAATAGTTTTAAAGTGAAGAGGCTAGAAATAGGTGCTTGGAAAGAGCAATGGGGGAACCTAAGGCAAAGGCACAAAAAGGAGTGTGAAATTGCAAAGGGGTAAAATTTATGCTACAAACATTTATGACATTTTAAATGCATAAGAAAAAATATTTTAATTTTATTCTGGAGCCTAAACTTGGACATAAGCATTAGAATTTGTGTTGCAAAGATGTGGACATCGTACCTCTTTATAGTAACACAAACTATTTACTATTTCTTGTTTGGTTGTTACATGTTTATTTGGGTACTTCTATTGAGATATTGTGTGGAGAGTTTTCATTGCAAGGTTATGTTATTAGATTTCCTCTAAAAGAGCCAAATGTTGAGGCAAGAGCCTAATGGTGTAATGTCCCTATTATGAATTGTTAAATACTACAATAGATATGTGCTTTGGAATGGGGTTTTCTACTCAAAAGGGATTTCTATCAATGTATTTCCTCTTTGTTTATAGTGCTTCTTCTCTTCTCTCTTTCTCATCCTTCAAATGTTAGTTTACATGATATGTTACTATAATTTTCTTAATGTAACATTTGCATTAATTTGTCATAATTTTGCTTTACGATCATAATTTTCTTGTATTCATATCATACTCTTCATTTTAATCAATTTTAAAGTGCATTCTAAGTACTTCCTAATTAAAGCATCTTTGATAGATTTTAGTTAGCCATAAGGACAAAAAAATCAACGCAAGGAAATCTCTTTTTCTCACCATTGCTACATTGCATATTAAGAATTGTGTTAAAAAAAATTTAGCTTTGAATCCAAGGATCCCAAGTGTTTCTTTACTTTGTGTTCCAATCAGCCCGTGCAAACATTGAAAGAACAATAAGATGTGAGTTCAAGAAAAATCCTCAACATAACTTGTGGATTCCACACTCGCTATCTCTTTGAAGGTGTTATTTTAACTAAATATGTTATTTCTTTTATCCCTCTTCACATTATTTCTTTTAATAATCCTCCTACTAAAATTATCATTTTTTTCATAAATTGTTCAATCCTACTTATGGAAAGTGACTAAAGCTCAATGGTTCATTAATTATATTTACTCCTGACCCAAAAAAAAATTCCGAGCGAAAAAATATGCGAAATCATCACCCACAAAGGAAATTAGCCTTCCAAAGGCGGCAGATTAACCTAGGCCTGTTTCATTCAAACCTTGGTCTGGCAAAAGATGCTTTCAGTAATGGAATCTCCAGACCGAGGACGAACATTCACAAAACAACCTTAGAGGGCAATAGCAGAGGTGGGGAATTTTTGAGCTATTGTTTTAACTGCTGGGAATATGGCCATAAACGGAAGGAATGCAAGGAAAAAGAGAAACCCCATCCAACTTACGAACACCTAAATGATTTCATTGCCAAGCAGAAGGAGAAAAGTTTAAAAGAGGCAAAACAAAATGCAGATTTGGAGGCGGATATGCTCAATCATCACATTCAAGCACAGGCAAATTTCTTACATTCCGATCATACCAGGATCAGAGCTGTTGTTGAATCATCTAAAGCTTCTCCATTAGCATCAAAAATGAAGATTTTTATAAAGAAACAATTAGGGCTTTGAAACCTACTCTGGAACCTAGGGCAAAGGACTTAAGCCCCTAGCGGAATTGGGTTTCAAAGCCAAAAATCTTTTCAGTCCAGTCTTTAGACAAACAACTGAAACTTTTCGCTAAGACCAAGTATGCAAGCAAGAAGGCATTATGCTTCGGGACCGCCAAAGCAAATAAACCTGTATATAAAACAGAGTATAGAACCGAGGATCCCCAATCTGCTAAGGGGGGAGGCGGGTTTTTATCTGCTCAAGCGCCTCCCGTGAGCATCCCTAAGCAAATTTCTACATGGCAAATGGTAAAAGGTAAGAAAAAGGTACTAAGGCGCTCCCCATCCCCCAGCTTCTTCAGCATTTCTTTGGAAAACTCCTTTGACATGCTCTGGGAAGAAGATAATAGCATAAAATCATACTCACCCCTGCATAAAAGGTCTAGGGTTTTTGTGGAAAAGGGCTATAGGGCCCGAAAACACAAGAAGGATACACCCCATCCTAAAGCCAAAATACCCTACCCCCATCTCGCCAATACCCCACCCTTATGTGAGAGGACAATTAATCAAAATACTTCAGTTCCTTCTCTTAAGGGCGTAGACTTAATGAAGAGCACTACAAAATATAGCCCTCCTCACCATAGGAAGCCATCATCGTGTAAAGATCAAAAAAATCTGATTAATCATGGCTTGAATGATGTTAATTCCCATAACGATTATAATAGCACAGTTTATACGCCTCCTCATAGGCGAAATACTCATCAAAAATCAGGCAAGTTGAACTATGGTTTGCAATATGATACAATCATCATAAACAATGAGGACATTATGCAGCATCAGAAGCTTTTAGCAGAAACAGGTTTGATTTGTTTATGGAATGGCACAGGAGTATCAGTAAATGAATTGATAGAAGAATTAACAGCTCTACTACCGGAGGAGGTAAGTATTTCTCACCTCTTAGATAATTTTATTTATATAGATTGCAACAATAAAAATTCAAAGAACAACATCATGGAAAAGAAGGTTACTAAATTTAGGAATGTTTCTTTCTCTTTGTTTGAATGGTCTCCTTTGTTTAATCCTATGCATCTAAAAGATTTTATTGTAGAAAAGGCGATCTCTCTTAAAAATTTGCCTTTGGACTGTCTAGTAGGGAGATTATTTGTACTATAGGCAATAAAATTGGCAAATTCATTAGGATTATTGAGCCATCACTCAAACAGGCTGATAAAGTGATCATTGTGTAAATGAATTTTCATCAAAAGCACATTCCCCCCATTCAATTGAGTTTTAAACCCAATTCTGTCATAATCAACCCTACAATCATAGAGAATTTTATAGAAACAAATATATCTCCTCCAAGATCAAACAAAAGCATAAATCCTTTAACTCAATTTGATAAGGATATGGAGATTCGGTTTTGTAATGATAAAGGAGGTTTCACAATCAATCCTGTAAAGGATCTAGGAATTGATAAGCCCTCTCCCCTAACACTACCTATGTACCCTACCCCATATTTAAACAATATGGAATTCTTACTTACCCAAAGAGATGAGGAAAATTATCCTCATGTTAAGTTAAGGGAAACCGAAATGGTAGAGGACCAACATATCAATCCTGTCACCCAAATAAGTACAGGAAATTTTGAAAATACAGTTCATGCTAGATCAGCAAATGGAATGACTCCTACTTCTCCTTTGTCTCCCAGTAGTAATAATAACCCATCACTGAAAGATGTATTCCTAGCTTCAATTTCTTATGAACAGGAAACCAATATAAGAACTAAGGAATTAATGAACCAACCTATTAAAAACCTAGACAAGCTTCAAGAAAAGGAGCAATTTCATCCTGAAATCAAAAGTACATCAGATAAAACTATCCAATGTTCAACTATTTCGAATGAATTATTGGATATGTTTATTGATGAAATTTGTGATTTTGACGAATTAAAATACCAAAAGGAGACCCTAATTAAGCTCATTCAGGAATGTTTTACAGAAGTAAAGGAGGTCAAGGACAGTAGGCTGACTCAGCCCTCCCCCTCTTCTTTTCCAAAAAAGGAAATCTCAGAAGATACACTACCAAGAAATTCGGTCAGAAAGTCAGGTCAATTAGTTAAAAAATTCAGAGAAAAAGAGGAAGATAGGCTTAACACAAAAACAGATGAGTCATATGCAATACAAATTAAACAGAGGGTGGAACAAGATGTTTCAATCCCTGTAGAGTTAGAATCTTTAAACCTGGATCTATCAGGGAAATCAGAAGATATAATAGAAATATTTGGAAAAGAGATTATAGATAGGGATGAATCCTTTGATCAAACAGAAAATGAACAAAAAAGCCCAGAACAGTGGGGCAATTCGGCAATGTTACCTGCTAAAAATTCAACATTGGTTAAGGACACAATTGAAGGCCTCTTTGGGATCACAAATGAAAATAGACAATTGGGCATAGCCATGAACAGAGGCAGCCTTAGCACACCTAATATTAACAGAATAAAAAAGAAAAGAGGCAGAAAATCAACTATGGAATTGAGATCCTTAGATGGCAATGCAGGTAACTAGAAAAAGATCGTTGATACTCTATATACAGGGAAGGGGAAGAGCCTTCCCAAAGAACAATGAAAGTCACTACTTGGAATGTTAGGGGACTAAATGCCCCTAACAAACAGAGATTAATAAAGAGATATCTAAAAACCTTCGAATCTGAAATTATTTTATTACAGGAAGCCAAACTTAATAAAGAAGAAAGTGCCAAGAATAGTAAGAAATTAGGAATATGGAAATCAGAATTTGTGCCGTCTATAGGTCATTCCGGAGGATTAGCGACATTATGGGTCCCCCGAAAAATTTCAACATTACCAACATCTAATAATAATAATTGGATGGCTATAGTTATCAAAAGTCTAAAATCTAGCTTGAAATTCATCCTAATCAATGCATATGGTCCTATTCTTAACGAAGAAAAAAGGAGAGTTTGGCATGAGATACACCTCTTTTTAAATAATAATCCAAGATACCCCTTCTTTATCGGAGGAGATTTTAATGCCATCCTAGACCCGGAAGAAAAATTGGGAGGCTCACAATACTTATCACAAGCACATAAAGACTTTAGTAGTTGGGCAATGGATAACCAATTAATTAGCATTAATACAAGCAATGATATTTACACGTGGAATAATAGAAGAGCTGGTTTCAGTCACATTACGAAAAAGTTAGATAGGTTTTTTATTAGAACTGATTCTGCCAACTTTAATCAGCTCTATTCAACAGAAATTCTTCCTGAGGCAGGATCAGACCACTTCCCAATACGACTCTCAATTATAGAGGATTCAAAACCATCCAGAAATCCATTTAAATTTGAGTTTATGTGGTTTCAAAACCCGGAATTCATTAACCTCTTAGAGGAGTGGTGGAATCAAATATCAATAAAAGGCTCCAAAATGTATTGCTTAACAACAAAACTAAAAATTATTAAGAATAAAGCATTAGAATGGAACAAGAACAATTTTAATAATATCTTCGAAGAAAAAATACAGTTGGAACAAGAAATAACTGACCTTAACAATGTAGTAATAACACAAGGAATGAATGAACTAAGTTATCACAAGGAAAAGGAGTTAATAAATAAATACAATGAAATCCTCCTTAAAGAAGAGATCTTCTGGAAACAAAAATCGAGGGAAATATGGCTTAAGGAGGGAGACAGTAATACCAAATTTTTCCACAACACCACAAATTTTAAAAGAAGCATCAACATAATTGCTAAATTAAAGACTGATGAGGGCCAAATCATGGAAAACCATGAACAGATATCAACGACCCTTACACAATTTTACCAATCCCTTCTTAACAAAACAGAAGCTACTGATCTGAAAGCACAAAACGAAATGCTTAAAGTGATTCCCAAGCTGATCACAGATGCAGATAATAAGATGATTAACAATAGACTATCCCTGGAGGAAGTGAAATCAGTAGTGTTCCAACTCCATCCGAATAAAGCCCCGAGCCCAGATGGGTTCCAAGCTGGCTTTTTCCAAAAATGTTGGCACTTTGTCGGTGAGGAGGTGTGGCAAGCAGTAGAGGCAACCAGAAATTCAAGATCCTTGTTAAACAAAATTAATAATACCTTTTTCACTTTAATTCCAAAGAAAAATGAAAGTATGGAGCAAGGGGATTTTAGGCCCATATCCCTATGCAATACGATATACAAGATTCTTTCTAAATGTCTAGCAAATAGACTTAAAACACTTCTTCCCAAAATTATATCTAAAGAACAAACAGGGTTTGTAGCAGACAGATCGATCCTAGATGGAATTATCATTGCCTAGGAAGTAATACATACTGCACAAATTACTAAGGACCCTAGCATGCTTATTAAAGTAGACATACAAAAAGCATATGATAAAGTAGATTGGAGATTTCTGTGTAAATGTATGGAAACCTTCGGTTTCTCTAAACAATGGATCAATCTCATTTTTAGCTGTATCTCTACCCCCAAAATCTCAATTTTAATCAATGGGACTCCGGAAGGTTTTTTTGGTATATCCAGAGGAATTAGACAAGGCGACCCACTATCCCCTTTCCTCTATGTCATCATGGCAGAAGTGTTAGGTAGAACCATCACTAAGAATCAAATGGAAGGAAAAATATTAGGGTTAAAGGCAGCGGAGAACGTCCCTAATATAACACATCAATAGTTTGCGGATGATACAATTTTGCCTGGCTATGCTAATAGGAAAGAAGCTAGAACATTTAAAGACATTTTAAATGTATACATGAAAGCTTCTGGTCAACGCGTCAACCCTACGAAATCATAAATCTTCTTTATTAATACCTCCTTGAAAATAGAAATGGAGATATGTAATGTGTTGGGATACAAAACTGGTAAATTCCCGTGCAAATATCTCGGCATTGATCTGGATAAAGGAATCTTATCCTCCAAACTATGGCAACAAGTCATTACCAAAGTGAAAAACAAGAAGAGCTCCTGGAAAGGAAGACGGTTAACTAAAGCTGGTAGGGTAACCATGATAAAATCAGTTCTTTCAGCCATCCCCACGTATCATATGTCTATCCTTCCTCTCCCTTCCAACATTAAAAACAGTCTAGACAAAATGTTTAGAGACTTTTACTGGCAAGGCCCATCTGATGACAAAAAACTTGCCCTCATCAAATGGGATACCTTATGTAAACCTATTTCCAAAGGGGGTCTGGGCACCAAAAATCTTTTGTGGCAAAATCAAGCTCTAGGAGCCAAACTTCTTTGGAGAATGTATAAGGAATCTAGGAGTAAATGGGCGACAATATTATTAAACAAATATATTCCTGATGCGGACCCCATTAATATATTCAAAGCACATCCACACGTTAAAGGATCGCGGATCTGGAATTTTATTAAAGACTGCAAAGGGATTATTAGTAATTACTTAACTTGGGATGTAGGTGAAGGCGATCAAGCTCTATTCTGGGATGACTCGTGGGCAGGACTTCCGCCCCTAAGCAAACAAGGCTTTTCACTGGAGTTTATGGAATAATGTAAAAGAGTTATAGGTATATACCTTAAAGACTACCTTTGTAAGAATAGAGTCTCTAAATGGAGTAAACTAGAGGAAATCGACCCCGTTTGGCACGAGAAACAGAAGCTATTGGCAATTATGGAAGTTAGAGAGGTATCTCCTAAATCAAGATCGGATATTTTAATCTGGGCAGGATCCAATAATGGTAACTATTCGGTCAAAGAGGGATACAATTTGATTATTAGGGAGCAGAAGATGGATAATATTGATATACCGCTGAATCTTTGCTGGAATAAATCCCGCCTTCCTAAAGCAGGCATGTTTCTATGGGCAACTATGCAAAATAGAATTCTTACAGCAGATAGACTAAATAAATTAGGTTTTGAAGGGCCATCCCGGTGCCCCTTATGTGAGAACCACTCTGAGGATGTTAATCATATTCTCCTAAACTGCCCATTCGCGCAAAATTGTTGGAACTGGCTTCATCAATGCTTAGGCTGGAAGTCTACGCTTCAACCTGACCTATTAAACAATCTCAAAGCCTGGCCAACACTTTATAAAGACAATTTATATAAAGATATCTGGATTATTTCCCCATCAATCGTTGTTTGGGAAATATGGAAAGAAAGAAATAGAAGGATTTTCATGGATCAAAAACTACCATGGTATTCAATCACAAACAAGATAGAAGCATCGATAGTAGAAATTATCAACAGCAAACTCAGAGATAAGTTAAGTTATGAAGAATCCTTCAAGAACTGGGATAATAAAATCAGATTCAAATGGCCAAAACTAGACATTCCTCCCCTATATGGTAAAGGGGGACCCAAAGTAAAGGCAGACAGAGCTTTATGTCATTAGATTCCTCAAAAGAGGGATGGTACAAACTGAATTTTGATGGCGCGTCCAGAGGCAACCCAGGGGTTGCAGGTACTGGGGAGATTATTCGTAATTGGAAGTCAAAAGTGGTAGCCAAATTTTCCCAACCTATCAACCCTACCACTAATAACATGGTAGAATGCTTAGCAGCATTAGAGGGCCTTAAGCTATGTAAGAATCTAAACATCTCTAAGGTTATAATTGAAGGAGACTCTCAAGTAATCGTCAACGCCATCCGAACCAAAAAAACACCCAATTGGCTCCTGAACTCGAAGTTAGAAGAGATTAATAAAATCACAGAAAGTATAGTTAAATTTGAAATCAAACACACTTATAGAGAGGGTAATACTGAGGCGGACATGCTAGCTAATTTAGGAGCTAATGGAGTTATTACAATGGAGAAGTATGTCCAAATCAATACTTGAAGGGAAACATTAAGACAACCCCCATTCATTCCAAACTTTTAGAGGATAACTACATTCCTTATAAAGCTCTTAATTACAAACTTTTAGATGTAAGCCACTTATAAAATTTAGACTAATATGGCATCCTTGATAGGTAATAGTTATAGATAAGAGATAGCGAGGGTTAGTGAAAGGCAGTTAATTTTGTAAAGATTTATAACTCACTGTTTTCCCTCCCCTTTTTTAACCAACCATTATAATACCAGCCCTTAGCATTTGTCCCCCCTCATGAGGCTATTACCTAGCATATTAGGTATTGTCTTGGGATTAGAATAGTTCCTATCCAACCAATTGTTATACGTATATATGGTATAATACTTTTATCGACATGGTCACATCCATATTAATAGCCAAAGGTTGTAATGATTATAGTTCCTTTAGTACTTATTGCTTCTCAGTGTGAGCTCGATTTCCTAGAACAGGACAAGATTTGCAATATAGGGTAATCATCTCCGGACAGGAACATTACAACAATCGGATTGCTGGCTAACCTATCAAATTGGCAAAGATCAGCTTCAGCATAACTGAATAGAGTTTTCTCATCATGATACGAAGGACTATCGAGGCTGCATTAAATTAGTAGCAACATGCAGTGATACAAAAAATTATCCAAGTATATCAATGATGGTCATTGCTCAAACATAGATCAACCAGGATAATAGTGACCTTTTGTAGGAGTCCTATCATATCCATAATCATCCCGACATTTTCAGAGGTCTATGTTTAGGAGATAATAATTTCGGGTACCCAAGTTTAGAAAAGGGTCTAGTGACTATATTAGGAACTAAACTATACTTTGAGTATGAGCAGTCATCAAAAGAACACCTCAATATTCAGAAAGAAGTGTCTGGTTCTACGCAGAAGTTTTGTCCATACTTTGCACGTCTTGTTAATAAAGATGTAGAGGGAAAAACTTCCTTAGTAATCTTGTAAACAGTAGACGTAAGCACAGTGAGGATTGGGTTTGATCGCTGTATCAATGATTTCTCCCATAGTTAGTTCTTAAAACTGGCTAATCAAGGTGAGGATGGGGTGTATGTGATTTCATCTTAAAAATATAGACTTCTTAGAGATCCCCTTATAATGGCCATAGTTAAGTTTCAAGGACGTATCTTTACCTCTGATGATATAGGGCTTAAATCCCCTAATTAAAAAGGAAAACAAATTATTATCGGCTGTCGGGTCTCTAATGCAGACTTTGATTTAAGGAATTAATTATTACGGTTAGTATAATCCCTAAGTAATACAGCCATCAATAGATTTATGAATATTAAAAAATCAATATAAACTTCCATGAATCGATAACTCAAGGAAGAGATAATACTTTGGAATCCACAATAGATATAGACAACCCTTGCCGGATCATTTTTTTTATTTTTTATTTTTATGGCACTTAACCTTATAAGCCTTTAGATGTCATTGACTCGATTAGCTATCATTAGTATTTAGACCCAGTGGCATAGCACGTAAATAGATAATCTTGAAAAATAGAGGCTCCACCCTCGGTGCAATTTGAGTTTATCTTGAATCATAATTCCCTGGAGTCTGGTCTAGAACATAGTTGGTTTCCCTTTAAATCTTCATAATATCCCTATTTAGGATCGCTGAGCAATAAACTTAGATATAGCTTTTTTAGCACTTCAACACACTCTGTTGTAACTTAATCAAGAAACATAGAAAAACATGAAATGAGCTCCTGCGCATAAGGATGCTCTAAAGTTTTAGCATCAGACATAAACAACATACAAAAGTTATCTCAAAATTTCTCAAAAAGTATAGGGCTATCAGTGCTATAAATAGAAGGAAGCTCCTATAAAATATCATGCTATCATTTACAATTACTAATTATGATCAGATAGGTATATCGAGCAGCACCTTCAGATGAGCCTTGTAACAATAATCATCATAAACTCCTCACGGTAGTTCAGGAGGGTAGACCCAACATGATTACACTTCGAGCGTCTTCCCTAGGACCACAAGATATCCACGACAAGCCTAGGTGTCTCCCTTAGTATCTTTTCCATAAGCAAGAAACTCCTCCGCATCCCGCTTCATCTTAACCATGGAGTCCAGATTGCTCACCTTCTACACTAAAGGGAACAAAGCTATGGCCTTCAGAGGACATATCCTCCTTGAAAGATGGAACCAGATTCTCAAACCATTGCCAGATGCGATTAGAAGAGCAATTGAGAATGCGCTAGGTGATCAACACTTCGATAATGAATTTACCTATCGAACTAATGGGGAGATCATAGGCCAATTTATAGCAATTTCAGTCTTCACAAGAAAAATTAAGACTGATATAATCCAGGTGGCGAGGTTACTCTTCAATGAAGATCACCTTGGCGGGTTGGAAAAAATGGTTAACTGCATCGACGATGAATTAACCATACCATATCCTGAGGTAACAATGAACACCGAGATTACAAAGTTAAATCAAATTCCTCAGTCTCTGCGGATACCCATGATCACTTTTAAAGATGAACCAAGATTTGATAATCAGTGGCCAAAGATGCATAGAAATTTGGATTTCATTTACAAGGAGGCCCTGTCTGAGGAGCTAGACATGAATTGGCTCCTAAACTTCTGGAGGAGCGAGGGCTTTGAAATCCCTGAAGAAATGGACCAAGTAGAGGTCGAGAATATACATATCATAGCTCCGGAGGTTACAAGGTGCACGCGGCGATCTAAGAAGGGTGTTGAGGAGGTTGAAAGCATTGTTGTGGTGGTTAAAGAGGGGAACTCATGGAGCTATGGAACCGTGCAGAAGAATGATGATTACTAAGCAACAGTAACAAGGGTCTCTTTACGAACAATATAAGATAATTACATCATATTCTCAGCCCCAGTATTATGTAGAGATAATGTCTAAATAGCCTATGTGTTTTGGTTTTCTATCAGGTTATGCATACAAGCTGATGTCAATATTTTAGTTAAGACTTACCACGTTCTAAAACTAATAGAAATATTTCATGGACAAGAAATTAACTGGTACAGACTTATGTAGTCCTTTGCAGGAATGAATACAAATGTAAACCTTGTCATCAATGAATAGATATGTATATTAATTACATAGTTTTTCTACATGTATTTACAAATGACTCAAGATGGTCTTTCTGTCCTAATGGAAGGTATAGGGTGTTCTGACATGAACACTACATCCAAGCTCTATAACTAAGACATGAGTTCTAGTATGGTTTAGAGTAACACCTGACTCAAAGTGCATGTTTCAATATGAGCTAGAATAATCATCAGATGTTAGCTAAGGTGCAGAGACATTGTATAGGCAAGATATTAGTTCTCAGGGTTGTGAATCATAGAAATTGCAGGAGGATTAATGCATTAGGGTGACAATTCATTACTGTTGATATAGCCTTTGGCCCTGAAGAGAAAGAATAAATGATTAGCGAAGAAACAGGATATTGAAATGTTGCATATCTCTCGATGATTCCCTGTACTCTAAATTGCCTTGGTTCTTAATAATAGCTCAGTAAAGTTACAATCTTTATGACTCATATGGTATAAATCTCTAAATGCCTTGGTTAGTTACAATAACTAACTTAATTCCATGTTGCTAACTATATATTAAGCTATTCATGCGCAAATAGATCCTTGTCCTTGGATAGTATGGCATATCAAACACTTTTAGACAATCTCGGCCCTTACCAATGAACTTGTCATATCAACAAAACTTTAATTCACACTTAACCTTTTTTAAAAGTAAATATCAAGATTATAGATGATGACCTTTCGTTTTAAAATTCCCAACACAAAGAATCTGGAACGGTTCTTCTTCGTATACCATGAACAGGACTCCGAAATCACCATATATTAAACCTGGTCTGAATTTGATATAGGTAAGGGGGCCTTTTAAACCTCAATCCAAAATGGCGACGCCCATTAAACTCAAAGGCCCAAAGGTGCAAATTGCTTTTGACTCACCAATTTCAGGTTTCAGGGTGAAAAGAGTATCTCTATCATCGCACAATCTAGTTATCAGGGCAATATTGAGAGTCATAGGCAGAGTCATAGGCAGAGAAGGCATCAATAATCTGGAAAAATATCGGGTGAATTCTGATATCCCCGCTCTTTTCATAGCCTTGGCCATCTTTGCTAGCACCGACAAAGCACCATTGGGAATCCTATGCAGAAGACTGTTCAAAAAATCCTACTTAGGGAACTTAGATAAGGTTCTGGCAAACATCAGGGAAGATTTAACTATACCTAAATCATGCTTTTACGAAATCTTAGTGGTAGGAGGTCGGCCTGTACCAGCCTATCCAGTATTTCAAGTTGATGATATGGAACTCTACGTAGCATGGACTCCTACTATCAGAAGAAACTTAAACTTTTTATATAATTTCTTTCACGTTAAACCACCAGAAGGAGTAGATTGGATAAACTCCTTCATACTAGAAGACAAGGTTGGCAATTGGGAAAATGAATCAGATCTAAACTTCAACATAGACATCCCTTTCCCTAGAAGACATCTCAATGTAGACTACGATGCTTTATCAATGAATGAATGAAAAGGTGGATAGACTTACCGGGTGTATGATTAGATAGATTTATCCTATCTCCTTTCGTGTTGATAGTTTTATCGTTTGTATGATAAGATAGTTGAGGTTAAGTTGTTGTTGTTTTTCCCCTACTTTGTAAATGACAAATTGATGGTGATTCCAGTTATTTCTCATGCATCCAACACATCTACACACAAATTTTTAACGCAACTAGATATAAAGAATACACTAATCTGTATTGCATCGTGGCCTTAAGGAAACAACAACATACTATAGATAACGAATAAATCAAGATATGCAGTATAACTTAGAACAACTCTATTTATTATCTCGAAATTTAGCAAGCTTGAAAAGAAGTGCTCAATTTATTAATAGGAATGATATTAAGATAATTCTGCGGAATCCAGCATAAATGATAAATCCTATACTAAGATCAGATTTTTAGATGCCAGAGACCATACTATACATATAGATATATATATACTAGTAGTAGTATATATATATATATCTATACACTGATACCAATTGCTATATGTATAGATATACTAAGTTCAGATGCATTTTACTTTTTATAGTTAAATATATATAAATACAAAATTGCGGATAAATATATCTCTATATTTATATATAGGTGATCTGTTTCAATATATGAATTCTGAATATTAGGATTACCGCTGGCGGGCTTCATAGCACTGATAAAATTGTATATATGGTTATATAGATTTAGGTTAATATACACAATTATGTGCATTGACAAATTGGATTTAAGCTAATCACTATGAAGAGATGTCCATCACACAAGTAGGAATTTCCTTTGATTTTATATATATGTTATTTAACCCCTGGTACTGGAAGCTATATTTTATTTCAGGTATTTCTCTTATCCAGATGAACAAATCGTTAACGATACGAGAAGGATCAGATAAGGAAATCTAACTGTAAATAGAACTTACTCTGGTTAAAACACCAGTCAATGTATATTAACTAAATTTGGATTTTAAAGAAAAACCATATTTTGAGCTTATGGAGTCTTGGGTATGCCCTTGAAGTAATGTATAAACCTCGATAGTTATCGAGCTGTGGGTATGCCAACGGGAGCTATGTATTTTTATCTCGACAATTGTCGAGTCAGGGGTATGCCCATGCAAATTTTGTAAAAAGTACAGGACTTCGGTCCCAGGCAAGGCTGGAGGTTTTCTTAGCCCCGCTCTTTTCTACCAACGCCTGCAGTGAGCAGGGTCACATTGTAAAATAATTTTCATATATTAATTAAAAAACTTTCAAGGCTTAGGCCTTTTACCGATCAAAAAAAAAAAAAGTGACTAAAGCTCAAGAAAGAAAGTAATTCCCTCTTGTAAATTGGGAAATGTTGTGCCTACCAAAATGCTAGAGTGGTTTTGGCAGTAAACTTTTATTTGTAAGTTGGTTTATGAAGCCAAGTTATTCTGGAAGTTATCCCTTAAAAAACTCCTTTTAGAGTAGAGTTTCACTTAACAAATATCTTAGGGAAGTCCTTTCAAATTTGTTGCTTGGTTGAACATTTAATTGCAAATTCTTTGTGTAAAAGGTATGGTTTTTCTTGTCTATAGGCAATGGGAAGAAAGAATATATTTTAATATTTTTATGGATGCTTCATTTATTTGGATATTTTTAAAATACATAATTCTTTTTACAAATCAAAGTATTTGTATACCATATGATTTTTTATATAAGGACATTCTTCCTAAGTAATATGTTTCTTATGAATTTTTTTAGCTTAAAAGAGTTGGTTCTTATTTATTGTCAACAAAAGAAAGCAGCCATTTTGATGGATGTCTCATTTAATTAATTAGATACCTTTAAGATACATGATTTCTTTTACAAACCAAGGTATTTGTACACTAGATTTTTTTTACAAGAATAATCTTCATGAGTATTATTCTTCTTCCAAAAAATTTGGCTTAAAAGAAGTGGGAAGTGGTTCTTGTTTTTAGGCAACAAAAGAAACTATATATTTAGATGCATGTCTCAATTACTTGGATATCTTTAAGATACATGATTCTTTTTACAAACCAATGTATTTGTACACAAGTTAATTTCATTTAAAAGGTCACTTTACTTGGATATCTTTAAGATACATGATTCTTTTTACAAACCAATGTATTTGTACACAAGTTAATTTTATTTAAAAGGTCACTCTTCCTAAAGTAATATGCTTCTTGCAATTTTTTTGGGTTTTTAAGGGGTTGTTCATGTTTGTGGGCAATGAAAGGAAGTAGATATTTCCATGTATAAAGTTCTTGACTTTAAAAAATAGACTATCTTCCTAGTGAATTAGGTGGTTGCACAATAAAGCAATCAGGTATGAGACTTTAAAAAATAGACTATCTTCCTAGTGAATAAGGTGGTTGCACAATAAAGCAATCAGGTATGAGACTCACAGTATTGGTCACTTGGAAGTGCAATATTAAATCTTCCCATATTTGTTAACAGAAAGAACTACTTAACTTATTTCAGCTAGCAATTATTTAAGAACCATTTGTTGTGCTGATGGCTTCATGAATATTTAATTTTTTTACTTATTTTTTAAGCATCTATCTTAAATTTCTATTAATAGTATTAAAAATAATTTATGCAATTATAACTTGAGAAAAAAATATTGACAATATACATCTGTTCTTGTTTCCACAGCCATTTTTCCCATGGCTTATTTCCAATTTCTAAGTAATAGCTGCTACACTAGAATAGGAAAAGATTATAAATTATCTTAAGAAAAGATTATAAATTATATTTTTTTCCATAAAGTAAATTTGCATAAGAACACTCCCACTGTTCAATTTTAAATTATATGATGAACACAAAAGAGTTCAGAGAAATATTATGTTGTAATCTATCAGCATTTTAATCATTTGTTTCTTAAAATTGATTATATTCTCTTCATCCGTGGGCCAGATGTTAAGAATCAAAATTGTTTACTTCAATTCGATGTCCTGTTGTTCCAAGTTTGTGACGGAAAGGTCAGATAATTATCCTTTTAAAGAAAAAACTGCAATCAGATACTCGTGTACAATTTTGTTAGAGTGCAGTTTGCTAGTTTATAGTCTTCAAGAAATCGTATCATTTATTTATTTATGGTGCTCATAAACTTAATACAAACGTTGTTGGAGCCAGGGGAATCTTAGTAGATGAGAAAAATAAAATTTGAGAACTCGAAGAATTTGAACATATTTGGCCATTTCTATGACTTTAAGAGTTTCAAGAGTTCATGGTGACACCATTTTACCATCAAGCATGTCTTGAGTAACATGAAAGTTGAAGTCTTCCTCCACTCTATTCTACAAGAAATCCAAAATTTAAACAAAAGTTTCACTATTTAAAATTTGAACATATTAGAAGAAAATTCAGTCAACTTGCCCAGTCTTGTTAATGAGGATACTAAGCTGAATCATGTGTTAGCTTCAGAAGATGTCTTACCCTATTTACTCCTTTATTTCTCTTCGTACTTCTTTTCGTACCCTTTAAGCTTTGCCTACTGGGTTGAATTTGGCTGACATTTTTATTCAGTTTCAATATAATCAGCTTCTTCAATTTTAAAAAGCATATAAAAATAGCATTTAAATATTGCATTTCGATAACTAATTATTAACTTGGCATGAAAATAGCCACCAACTTTATGCTCAATTTTTGTGATCGCACCCAATCCATTACAATCTACCTCTTGCTGCCAGTATAATTACCTCAGCTTAACATTATCATCCTTCCTTAAATTGCCTACCGCCAAAACCTATATTGACAAGTTACTACCAACAAAAATAATGGCACACATTAAGCAGAAGAATGGGTATGGTACTTTTCAAACACATGCATGTGATAAATGAATCCAAATTAAGAAACATTAGATAAATTAGTTTTAATCTCTCCAAACATTGTATCAAACAGCTCCCATCACCGCTACAGAGTTTTTAAACTTGTTACGATGAGAATATTAATCCCCAACCAAACATTCTTTCAACCTCCATATTTAATTTAAATCAAAAATTCTATCAGAAAGCTCCCCCTCCCTTGGAGTTTTAACTCGTTCCAATGGGTAGCTGTATACTAATTCCAAACAAACATTCTTTCAATCTGCACATGAACTTAAAACATAAAATCATAACAAACCCCAAACTTGAAAAATGGCCTCAACTTTTCAATTCTCTGTTTTGATTAAAATTAACAAATCAATGAACGACCACCACCTCTACAACTTTAATACATCCACATCTTACACACAAATAGTACGCCCGGCTTTGATTATTTTCCCTCAATCAAAAATTCTTTCAAGCTCCCCCTCCCTCAGTTTTCACTCGTTGCAATGGGTATCTGTACACTAATTCCAAACAAACATTCTTTCAATCTGCACATGAACTTAAAACATAAAATCATAACAAACCCCAACTTGAAAAATGGCCTCAACTTCTCAATTCTCTGTTTTGATTAAAATTAACAAATCAATGAACGAACACCACCTCTACAACTTTAATACATCCACATCTTACACACAAAAAGTACGCCCGGTTTTGATTATTTTCCCTCACTACCAGCCTTTAGTAAAACCACCATAAGATTATTAGATGGCTGATATTAAGGAAATGAAATTGCTGGATGGGAAATAGTCATCTACTTGCTGATACTGAATTACTGATAATATGACATTGATGTTAAAAATCTCTACATGGTTAACATCCAGAAGCACTTCGAGATACTATCATGTACTCTGGAAATATCATGTCTCTTGATAATATTAACTTTCAACCAGCAAACTGGTCAAAACTATTCACAATCAAGCTAACCCAGTGACCTGAACAAGAGTATCCATGAAAACACTAGTAGAAACAATTAAACATCCTAATAATACTATATTAGTGTAGTGATAACGTGCACATGTCAGACTAATATGCTGCACAATTTTACTCTTTTCATTAGAGTAGATACCAGCTGCAATTACAACTAAATATATACTAAACATTCACATGATCAGATTCAATCCTCTTGGTTCTTTTAACGAACTCAATTACAAAAACATTATAAGTTATTATCAAGTAGCAATCGTACAGGCACTAGATGCCTTATCTGAATAAGCAAATGAAGCATTTTACGGTTGATAATCTGTAACAAAATTATTGCCTTCAAATTATTTGGGGATTCTTCAACAAGCTGAAAGATGAAATCAAAATGGATCAGAAGAATACAAGCTAAAAAGTTTCCGATTGCTCAGTTGCAAGTCAAAGCACCTCCCTGCATTTAAAATAAATACATTGTCATACGAATCCCAAAAGTAATTTTGGTTTGATAAGGAATAACCATATCTTTGTAAATTCCCCATCCAAAATACAGACTTTTATTCAACGAGAATATAGTAGTGTGAAAACCCTATGCCTGTTATTTCTACATGTTAGGTGACACTTTAAAACAAAAGCAAACATTTCTATGTTTAAAAAATTGGGTTGGGGCAAGGATCACTTGCCTTCAGTTATGGTGGTTTCACACAAAGCCAAGATTGGTATCATAATGGGTACATAAACCACCTATATGTCTCAAATCTTGCTCCCAGAGAAAAGGTACAAAAGCTTCAGCTTCATCGCTTCAATCAGCAACATTCATGTCCTAAGTTAAAAACTTGTGATTCCGTGAACAACATCAAGCAGACTCGGTGGGATCACCAATTCCAGTTTTATCTATAAATGATTGCATATACTCTTTCAGTGGATTCTTTAACACTTGCATTGATAGTTAATATATTGGTTCAAGTCCTTGTATACTCAGCAAAATCGCTACCAAATATGATTGGAACATCTGGAAGGTCAATAGGCTGTGTAGTGACAAATGACAAAAACCTGCCTGCTGATAACAGTGCATTAGTATTATTAAAAGTTTCAAGAACTGCAAAAAACACATCATAATAGGATGGCATATTTAAAACATTGTTACATACAAAAACATAACAGATCAACTTAAAGCCTTTGTCAGAGTGCACAGATCTCAAAATGATGCAGCAAGGGTTTTACCTATCATTGTTAAGATTTAGAAACTGGATTGGCAGTCCCAGATTATATCTTCTATTTTCGGGAAAGATTCTTGCCACTGAGACATATTAGATATGTGCCCACGTTATAATGATGCAACCGTCTCTTATGATGCAAATGGACCACCCATGTGATATCGTCTGTACCATTCTTGCTGTTTTTGTTGTAATAAAAGTAACTGTTTCTGAGACTCAGCTTGCTGCTGGGCCTCATAGAGTGATTGTAGGGTTCCAAATTGCAAGGGCTTTGTCTCTGTGCCATAATCAAACCATTTATTCTGCTGCTCATGCAACAACTGCTCATAAAACTGCAAATCTAGTGGCTGCTGTTGTTGCTGGTCATCAGCACGGCCAAATCCAGACAAGCCCATTCCTGGAAATGGAAAGCCTGTTGTATCTGGCGAGACAGGCAATTTATCATTTGATGTCCATATACCATTGTCTGATGAATACATAGGAAGGCCCCAGTTTCCATATCTTTCACTGTTCATACCAGGGATTCCAGAGGAGGTGTAACCATCAAGCCATGCATAATCATCAACTGGAGGAGGAGCTTCAGCATCTTCGTCACTCTGCCCAGACATGAATCGGGTAGAACCAAAACCAGGGGGTGGACCAATAGCAGAAGGTCCCATCCAACTTCTGCCAGGGTTCTCTTTGGCTACAGGCTGACTGCTAGGAAGAAATATCTTTAAAGACGAATTTTCCACATCTGAGCACTCCAATTGCATTGTAAATGCAGAATTTATACCTTTGGCCTCTGCATTGACATTTCCTGATTGATTTATGTGTTGCATACCAGTCGAAATATCCAGAGAACTACTAATATTATTTTCCTCTGGAAGCAAAGGTGCTGATGGATGTGGCCTGCCAACTGAGAAAGGAGAATCTGTACAAAAACTAGGAGGGATACCACTATGTTGATTTCTGTCACGCTGTGAATCAAGTCCTGAGAAATTTGATGCCATGCCATATTTCTCACAAGCAGCCTGAGATGATACTAAGTCATTAATAGAGAGGTCTGACAGTCCAGCAAGGGATGGCACATCTATCTGTGTATTCCAATATGACAAACTCATATCAGTATGCTTCTGTTGTCCAATAATACCTGGAG
The DNA here is from genome assembly GCA_027943335.1 of Chamaecyparis obtusa. Lineage (NCBI taxonomy): Eukaryota > Viridiplantae > Streptophyta > Pinopsida > Cupressales > Cupressaceae > Chamaecyparis > Chamaecyparis obtusa. The sequence continues at coordinate 861,124 of BSBK01000496.1, read as the reverse complement.
AATTGATTTTTGAATTTCCCAATCCACCCTTGAGCATGACATCATGATTCTGGATGCCCCAGCTGCTTAGTGTGAGGTTAGGGAGAGCAGATAATGGCCCTCCAAAGCTATTTTGCCTGTTCAGCTGCAGTTTTCCTTGGCATGCTGGACTAGTATTTCCAGGACTGGGAATAACTGAAGAAATAGTTGTACCACCCAATGAATGCATAGGGATGGACGCTGTACAACCAATCTCAGTAACTGCTTGACCCTGAGTTGCATCATGGTTTAAACCCACGCTATCACCTTGAAGCAATGCATCAGGAAGAAAATCAGAAAAGGAACACATTGGAAATTGAGTATACCCATGAGATACAGCACCTAGTGAGTACTCCTTGCTGATAGTAGACATTTCAGACTTCTCAAGTGGAAATTTACCTTGGAAAGCAGTTGATGTGTAGGAAACAGAGACAATTGGCACATCAAAAGATACTTCACCAGATTCTTTATTTGCAGAGATACGCATTGTGTTCATAGCAGAGACATCCTTTGGCACAGGTTTGAAAACAATGTACTCTTCGTCGTCTTCATCCCCATTTACTGATTGTGGGCATGCATCTGTCACTGCTACTTTGTTTTCTTTAAATTCACCTACAAACCCAGTATTAGGTACACCTGAAATACCTTGGTCAGATTCAGCCACCTCTTTGGCTATAATCTGTCCATTTACAGATGCCTTGTTTTCATTCATATTCCCAGCCAAGTAAAACTTTCCAGTCTCTTTATCATAGGCAATTCCTCTTCCAGTGCCACTAAATGCAGTTCCAATGGTCTTTCCTGCAGCCAAGAGTCGCTGAACACGGACCTGTTGTTCCTTTTTATCTCTCAACCCTGTTCTGGCAGGGGTTATTGAATAGTCTAATCCCCTTTGGGCAGGAAGAAGAGGAACAAACCCTTGCAGCTCAATATCTTCCCATAATGTAATATCACCCTCAATAATCATTTGAGAGTTACCCACTCTAGTAAAGGTGGCACCAGCATTCAAATCCTTGCTTCCGAGTAATTTGTTCAAGAGTTCAATGCACTGTTTCCAAAAGAAATACCTTGCATTTGCTTGCTTTTCATCCTCTTCACTTGAAATTGTCATCTCTTTCCTGCAAGCCAACCACTCCATGAAAATTAACATTGCAGGCAAAAAGGGGCTACTAGAGACATCATTTGCATCTCCACATCTACGCATAAGGCGGCCTGCACACTCAAATGCTATGGTCAGTGCATTCTGTAATAATTCAGGGCGCTGCAAAATTTCAGCATAGGTTGGTTGCTGCACAGTAGTGCTTCCATTTGCATTGTGCACAGTGAAAATAAGGATGCATACAAGCTGCAGTACCCCAGCAGCCCCACTACTTCCAGTGCCTATCCCACTTCGAAGCTCTGAGCCTAAGCCTGCTTCAAGGCATATATCATCTAAAGTAAGCAATTGCTCCAAGTCCCGTATGGTTGCAGCATAAACCTCTGGAAATGTCTCCAGGCTAAAAGGAATACACCATAAGCAGTAATAAGTGAAATTATAAGTTCACATACTTGATAATTACTGCAAATAATTAGTAAGACAAACCTAAGAAAATGTTATTAAGTTTCAGCACAGGACAAAGTAATAAAAGAACAGGATGAAAGAGAATTGAGTACAAAATAATAGAACATAAATAAGTCTAATTAAATGTAGAAAATCGCTAATAATTTAGACTTATCTTCCATCTCATCCTTATAAGTGATAGGGATGTTTTTGTAGTTAATGCTGATTTTGAAAGATTAGATTTTTAGCTGAATTAGTAAAAAGATAAGGGCAAAATAGAAGATTGCAGGGAGTTCATTCAGTGTCTATTTTGACTAAAACAATAAGTTTTATGATGAACTGGAAAACTAAATGTAAGATACAAGTTGGTTTCCATGCAAATGTGAATTTTATCAATTGTGGAGGTTTCCTTATATGCTTTTTGAATGAATGAAAAACAGGTTATCCAGTGTTCATTTCCAGTGTGAATTTAAAGGATTTCTGTGATTAATTTAATGTTATCAAACCATTAGGTACCGGGTATCAAATAGTAATTGTCAAGTTCATTTCCATAAAACAAACAAATGGTTTAGTACCTTGACATTTGTTTTTAATAGTTTGTGATTAATTTTGCGAGTTCAGACTTCGAAGACAAACTATGTATTATCACATTATGCAATGTACATTATAATCAATGATCTCATAATCAAAGCTAAAAACATTATTCAAGAACTTTCTCGTTTACTTTCACTCAGTCTCTATGTAATAAGCATGGATTTAAATATTAAAAACAATGATCATTTCTCTCTTTTTTCTACATTTTTTGGCAAAAGATATTTGCTTCTATGGGTGCATGCAGGAAGGGACATCATGTCACCATCCCCATACCCTTAGAATGTATCATATGTTCCAATTTAGTGTCTAGGCCCTAGGGTCACATCCTTGAGGAACACTATCTAAAACATAGAAAAACACTTATATATGAAGTATCAAGTGAGTCAATATATGACACTATATACAGAAGACAAATTTGCTAGTGAGGGAAGAAGTTACATCAGTTGTACATTATATTGTGTAAGTTAATTATGTTTTTAGGCATGACTAACAAATAAATCACTACAATATTACAATCATTAATACATTCACACCTTATCTCTAAGAATACCTTAATGTCTCAATTTTACATATATTCCAAGCCCGAATAATTTAGTCATTAGATCAACAATTTGTTCCTAAGTGGCACACAAATTAAGAAAAACATGCTCCATATCAGCCATTTTACATGATGAAAACTATGCTCCATGGGCACACGTCCCCTGTGTTTTTCTACCCACACCTGTCCCAAGGAGGGTACGGGGACAGGAATTTCCCATCCCCAAATCCATTTCTTTTTTCTCAGAAAAGGGGACCATACCTGAAACAGCTTTTTCACGCCAACAGGGGACTCGGGGGCAACAATCCATCTTGGGGCCGGTCTAGCCGCCCCTCGACCGTCCCTAGGACGGATTGCCATCCCCAACGGCCCAGCCAAAAAAGACGTCAGCCAAACACTTGTTCATTTTAACCATTCTCGGCAAGAAGAAAACAAAGAGCCGCAGCAACTAGTGAAGAAAGTTTTCATTTTAGAGTTGCCAGAGGAGGTTTTGCCATTAAATCTTCTTCATTCCAAGTAAGTTTTTCAATTTCCATTTGTTTATTTCAACTTTGTGGCCATTTTTTTCAATTTTTCATTTGTTTTGCAACACATAGGGAAGGCATTTTGAATGAAATACCTTTTTATTTTAACTTGCAGCACTATATTACATTGCATAATCATGAGCAGCAGTGAGAATGAGGGAAGTAGTGATAGTCATAGCAAGGATGTTGCAATGCAAGAAACTCAAACATCACAAAGAAAAAGACCTAGTACTAGGGCAATCATAGGGGGGTCTTCAATTGATGTGGATGTTCATGTAGAAGAGGCAGCAACCTCTAACCCATTTGAGTGCCCTTTCCAAGCCCTCAAAAAGTTTGCAAAAGGCCCGTTCAACCCCAAGAAAACTCTCCTACAATTTGCCACAAGAGTAGACAAGGATAAGAAAAAAAAATTGGGGGTTAGTAGGGAATGGAAGTGTCATTTGTGCCACAAACATTATTTTGGAAGCTATACTAAAGTCTATTGCCATCTTTTGTGGACAAGTGGTCAAGCGGTCAAAGGTTGCAAAAATATAACACAAGCACAAAAACTTGAAGCAACTAGATTGCACATGGAGGGGGAGACATTAAAATTAGGGACTTCAATAGAGAATGTGCAAGCTAGTATGACTTTGACTCATCCTTCTCATTGGGAAGAAAGTGCCACACCCACTCCCACTTGTAGTAAAGGGAAGGGAAAGAAGACTAAAAGAGAAACAAATGTTGTTGATTTGTTTAATTTGCAAACAAAAGAGATGGCTGAATCATCTATTGGCAAGTTTCTTTTTGCTCATGCTATACCATTCCATGTGTCACGTTCCTCATATTTTAAACAAATGTGCAAAGATACCTATGTTATTGGCCCCTCATTTGTACTACCTGGGGAAACAAAACTATGCACCACCATTCTTGATAGAGAGTACTCAAAAGTGAGCATTTTGATGGAGGATATGAGACAAACATGGTTGAGGGATGGCTGCTCCATCATCATGGATAGGTGAACTGATATCAAACGTCGGTCACTCATCAATCATATTGTCACTAGCATAGTGGGCTCTTATTTTCTTAGATCTATAGATTGTTCAAGGGAAAGGAAGGATGCAACCTTCCAATTTCAGATTTTGAAAGATGCTATAGAAGAGGTTGGACCTGCTCATGTTGTGCAAGTAGTCACTGCTTCAGCCCAGGTGTGTAAGTTCACTGGATTGATGGTGAAGGGTGCTTATAAGCACATTTTTTGGACCCCATGTTGTGTACATGCATTGAACAACACCTTGATGGACATTGGGAAAATTGATTGGATAAAGACAATGGCATCTCAAGCTAGAGATGTGCAAATGTTTATTTGCAACCATCACACATCTCTTGCATTGTTTAGAACATTTTCCAAAAAGGAATTCCTCAAGCCCGTGGAGACTAGATATGCTAGTCACTTTATTTTGTTGGAGAGGATGTTTGAGGTTCAGGAGAGCCTACAATCCATGGTGGTCAATGCAGAGTGGAGTAGATGGCATGAGTCCAACACACCCGGGGAAGAAGTTTGAAGCAAAGAGTACTTGATGATGATTGGTGGTCCACAATGAGGTAAGAAAATTGTTATTGCTGATTTAATAAAATTATATCAATTTTGGCATTTGTTGATTGTATTATTTAATAAACAAGAATTTTAAACTTTAAGATGTTTCTAACTTGTAACTTGCTTGCACTTGCAGATACATTTGCTCCCTCATTGAGCCTATTGTACGGGTCATTAGATATGCCGATATTGACTTTCCTAACCTTGGAGAGATTTATGAGACCTTTGATAGCATGTTTGGGCAAATCAAGCAAATTATTCATAGGAAGCAAGGTTCAAAAACTCGGAGTCGCAATGCACTCAGCAAACCAAAAAATTGAACTCAGACTTGGACTTGCGAAAGACTCAGCAAAGACTTGTCAAAACGAAAAAACCGTAGTTTTACATAAAAACACAAAGAAATTAATGCATTTAAAGAACATAAGAGCCATAATTGATACATTGCACATGTCATGAATCTCAAACACTCAATATATGAAAAACATCATAGTTGCAAACTTTAAAATGTTTAACAGCAGCATAAGTTTATAAATGTTTACAAAATTAGATATAATTATATGTCCAAATGTGAAAAACAGCCAACTAAAGACTACATCCTCCTCTTCCCTCTTCTAATATAACTCAATTTTTGATGCCTTGAACTAGTAGGCGTTGTGGTATGTAAAGGAGGAATTGTTTCTTCTTCTTCAACATCAAAGTCCTCGTTTTCATCATCCTCCATCTCACTAGAATCAGCCAATGTTGTTGCTTCTACTGCTGCACCTCTCTCTAACTCTGCAATATCTTCTTCGGTAAGGAGGACATTATCACCTTCATCTTGTTCATTGACCATCCAATCACCATATGGATCAATTTCGTCCAAGTCAATGGACTCATGTGAAACACCCTTCACCTTTCTAGTGCGAAGGCGAAGGTTATACCGAACAAAGACAAGATCATTGAGTCTCTTTTGGCTCAACCTATTTCTCTTCTTTGTGTGAATGTTCTCAAATGTACTCCGATTCCGTTCACACCCAGAAGCACTAAATGGCTGAGACAAAATACAGATGGCTATCTTTTGAAGATTATGCGTGCTAGCACCATAATTCTCCCACCATAAATATACAAAAAAAAAAACATTTAGAAATATTAGAAATTAGAATTGAGTAAAATATGTAAGTTTGTAACAAATTAACAATCATTATCAAGTTTTTAATTTTTTCTTCTAGTATTGAACAAAATGTTTTAAGTTTTTAACTTTTACCTGGTTGTTTTTCCCTCCTGTCAATTGCTTGTTGTGAAGAGAAGAGTCTCCCCTCTGCACCCTTGTAGATCTTGAAAAATGAACATTTCACAATTCATAAATAAGAATTGTCAGAGACTCAAACTCAATAATGAGCATTTCCAAATTCATGAATCATAAATAAATTATAAGATATAACAAATGTCAAATCTCACCTCCAACTCATCAAGAACCTTGTCTCTCAAGTCACGGTTAGGAACCATCTTATCAATGCATGTAATAACACCTGACATGACCTCCTCACCAGCCTTAAATGAATCAGAGAAGTAGAATCTCGGGTTCAAGTAGTATGCCAAGGCATGTATCGGTTGGTGGAGCTGGTGTGTCCACCTACAATCAATGATGCCCCAAAGGACTTCATATTTTTTTGAATTTCCACCATAGTAATGTGAAATGGCCTCTTTGGCCCTATCCATGGCCTCATAAATGAAACCCATTGGCATTCCCTCTCCATCCACCATACAAAGAACCCTTACCAAAGGTTCTGACACCTAGAAAAATGAAAACAAATTTTAAATTATTACAAAATTAACCCCTAAAAAAATAGCAAGTAAATTCTTGTATAAATTTTATATTTGGGTTTGTTACTTACCTTGATCAACTCCTCTCCGCTTTTGTTGAACCCATCATCAAAAATAATACTGACTATCTTCTCTGCCTCAGGTTTTTTGGCATATGCAGACTGCAGCCAAGCATCAAACAAACATTTGCCTAAGATGAGAATTGGCACCAAGAATGCTTTGCAATGTGAGGAAATGGCTAGCAAATTGTGTCACTCCTGGTCACACAAGGTCCTTGCCACTTGTGTATTTTCTCATCAAATCGAGGACCCAAGTATGGTTGTAGATAAAATTGGTGACACTTTTAGCATCTTCAACCACCCTTTTCACCCAACTAATCTTTCCAATATCCTCTAACAAGTCCAAGCAGTGTGTAGCACAAGGACTCCATGTAATTGTGGATGCCTCTCCATAAGCATTCTACCTGTAGATACATATGCAGCTGCGTTGTCCGTGATAATTTGGACAACATTCTCAACTCCAACTTCCTCGAACGCCCCATCTAACAAATTGCATAAAGTCTCAACAATTTTTATTTCCTTTGAGGCATCTATTGACTTGAGGAATACCATTGCACCATTAGAAGCCACCAAGAAGTTGAGGAGAGTCCTATTTCCCCCATCTATCCATCCATCAGATAAGATGCTGCATCATTTTCTCTTACAAATTTTTTTTTGATCAACTAGAACTTGTGTACTTTCCACTGATTTCTGTAGCAATGGCCCACTAAAGTCATAAGTTGTTGGGATCTTAAACCCGTTGCCTGCAAGTGTAAATGCAATAACCAAACCTTCCCAATATGGGTTGTTTGCCACATTGAAAGGCAAATCGTTGTAGTACCAAACATTTGCTGCTGCTATCATTGCTTTCTCATGTTTTTCTTTATTCCCTCTTGTACCTTCAAGTGAAGGTTGTGCTCTTGGAACATTGCGTGGAATAAAAAAATTTGGGTCTGATGAAGCAGGAGTCTGAGTCTCAGTAACTTCATCCTCATTGTCAGCAATTGATGAGTTTAGTTGATGATGAAAGAAAGCTGCCCTTTTGCGAGTGCTTGTGAAATGAAAGGGAGCTGAACTGGATGCATTAGGATTCATTGCAGCTAACATGGCTTGTTTTGATTTTTCTTTTTCTTCTCTAAGCGAGTCATATTTTGCAAGAAGGGCCTTCATGTGTCTAATAATCTCTGGAGTTGTATTGGGGCAGCCATCCACACCTTGTCCAGGTATTCTAGCAAGGTGGTATTTTAATCTATTCACTCCACCTGTCATCGGTTTGCTACATTCCGTGCAAATCACATCTCCCTTTTTATTTCCTCTTATTCCATACTTCCATGCCTCATCTTTCGTTTTTCCCATAGCTATTACAACATGAAAAAAATTAAAAAAATTCAATAGGGTTTCATGGAAAAACAACAAAAAATTGATAATGAATCATTTGATAACAATAGTATTCAAAAACAAGATAAAAATGCAAGGAAATCAGTCAAAAAGATAAATAGAAAAAAAATTGCCAACATTTCCCCTTGTTTTTCAAGGTTTTCTTCATTTCTAATGGAAGGGTAAAAACAAAGTAGAAAATTCCTTACCTAGATGTAGTTTGCAGATTTGACGTTGATTCTTCAACCTCCTCTCCACACCCTAAAACCCTGTTGTGAAAAAGAAGAAACATCAAATGAGAGAAAAAAATTTTAAAAATCCATTTTATGCATGTGTTGGGCATTTGAAATGGGCGACGCAAGTCCACCTCAATGACTTGCGAGTCTCGATGAATGACTTGCGCAAGTCCAAGGCAAAGACTCACAAGTCGCCTCGCCAGGACTTGCCTTGCGAGTCCATGGCGAGTCAACTCAGCCTGCCTTTGGACTCACGAGTCTACACGATTTTTTGAACTATGATACCAAGGACCCTACTTTGGCATGTTATGAGGAGCATCTTAAGCCCATTGTGATGCGACGATGGAACATTATGAACACCCCACTTCACATGGCAGCCTATGCTCTCAATCCAAAATGGTATGCACCGAGACCTGGGAGAGTGGCTCCATCTAGTGATGAGGAGGTAAGTCTCAAATCTGAAATCTCAAGTTTTCAATTTAAATTTCAAATAGCAAAGTAGATCTCTTATGATTATCTCTTCATTTTGATTTAACATTATTTAATATGTTATTTTTTTGTAATCAACTCAGGTGAAGGACTTCTTTAAGGCCCTTCTAAAATGTACAACGGAGATGATGTTGGAAAACTTCGAGGTTAGTGGCTTGCATTCACCAATCTTCGTGGTCCAATCTTTGGTAGACAAGACGCGACAACAGATAGATGGATGAAGGACATGGCATGGTAGGGATGCACCTGAGCTGAGAATACTTGTCATTCGTCTTCTTTCATAGGTTGCCAACTCCTCTGTTGTAGAGAGGAATTGGTCCACATATAGCTTCATCCAATCAGTCAACAATAACAATCTTACCTCTAGACGATCGGAGAAGTTAGTGGTTGTTCACAATGCATTGTGGCTACAGGATCAACAAAGTATTGAGTATCGTCAGACTCCAGCCTTGCATTGGGATGTCAATCCCAAAGATGCTATGCAGGTGAAGGACAATGACACACCTCCAGGATTTCTTGGGGTTCCATTGGATGAGGAAGACCCTCAGCCTAACAATGACTCAAAGGATGACTATGATGATGATTTAGATTTAGATTCCTATACCTACCATGTGCTGTTTATGGACAGCCATATATTTGCAGATACATTATTGTTTTTGATTATTATGGACAGCTGATTATGGAGTTGGACTTCTATGTTATTGTTTACTATTTAGTATTTTTGTTCAACTTCTCTTTATGTCATTTCATACATGAAACTTGGAGCCTTTGGGCATTTTTGCTATATTTCCATACGTTTACAATGAAAGTATTTGAATTTTGTTAATTTGAAATGTATTGAGCTTCTAAATTATCTATGGTGAATGGTTTATCAATGTTATGATATGCATATTTGAAATCTCTCTCTATATATAAAAATTCCCCTATTTTTTTAATAGTTGTCCCCTCCCATCCCCTAAAAACTGGCTCTGAACCGTACTCATACTGGAAACACGTCCCTGTCCCCGAAACTCATTGGAGCATAGGGTGAAAATAAATGTATTGGTCAGAGATGTCCCTGAGGGTTTCTAAATGTTTCCTTAATGAAGGGACATTTTGAGGACTGGGATGAGAATAAAATATACGCACCCTGTCCCTTTTTACTAAAAATTTTCTCATGTCCTAAAGACAACTCCTAACCATGGAGGACATCTCCTAGGAATGTTTAGGGGATGCTGTGGGGCGCTGTCTGATGGATACAGTGCTTATTTCTGTCATTCCATCTTTTGAGTTTCTGCTACTGTTCCCTAAATGTCCTTTTTCTGCTCTTTGTATGTTATTTTGTTCTCCTCAGAAGATACCTCTTTATGCATTCAGAAGACAAACAACTGCTTTTTCAACTATCTCCTACTATAACTACCTTCATTTTTGTTACCTTTCTGCCATTCCATCATTTTAAGTTTCTTCTGCTATTCCCTGTTAAATTTTGGAATCAAACAACCATTTTTTCAACTATCTACTATAACTACCTTTATTTTTGTTACCTTTTTGCCATTCCATCATTTTAAGTTTCTGCTACTATTCCCTGTTAAATTTTGGAATCACTGCAAATGTAATAGCACTCTATATTTTCTGTATTTTCCAAATGCAGCGATCTCTCTTCCATTTATATTGAGGATGAGGCAAGGAGAGACATGTCCTTTCATGGGACATGTCTATTCATTAATATAATGACAATTGATTATGTAACTACATAAACATATATATATTATATTATATTAATTTCTCCTAATAGTATTTTAGATATATATCTATATATATATTATATCTCACAAAATATACATATATATTTTCAATAGTCTCATAGGATTTATCCGACAGAAGCTACACAACATCAGCACTCCCTCTAAGCTAGGGAGGATAAACACAAGATATGATATTACCTCGGCGTAATATTAAGAATGGCATGTTTAAGAATATCTTTGATCAGAAGATATTCACCATTAGATATCATCTCATGCTATCAGGGGTAATGGCCTCAGAATATCAAGTTGCATGATATTCACCAAGTTCTCAAAATGTCCATAAGGTATGTGCACATGTATCCTCAATGATACTTACCATAGGAACATTATATTCATGGTCTGTTTAAGGAAATTAATCCACCATGCAAGATATAATCTATCATGATCTGCTTAGACATCAACCATATGATATCCATCATGATAAAAGGTTAGACTATTGTAAGATCGTCACCTTACTATAGTAACCACAAAGTTATGTAGTAACTCACATGACATCCACCATGCCTTAGTGCAAAGGGTGGAAACAAGGGATTTCACCTCGAACTTCTCTCATAGAGAAGAACTCATTGAGCAGATATCAGTCTGTTGATCTTTTCATCCAAGATTGCTTATGATAAACTATCAGACTCCCTCTGAATCTGATATCAATCTTCTTGTTCTTCTCATCCAAGATTACCTCTATAGGTTTGTCATACTCCCTCTAAATGTTAATTCCTCCTCTTCAAAGAAACTGATCACCATTTGTATAGACTCTTCCTCTTCGAGGATGTCTCAACTTAGTCCTCAAGGACAACTTGAGTAGGCCCCTCTTTCTCCAATTTGAAGACAAACATCCCACTGTCAAAATAAATGATTTACACACATATACTGTATACCACAGATTCTTTATATTTGTAGCATTTTGCACTTGACCTTGCAATGGTAATCTAAAGAATTTTATTAGCAATACAAATAATCACACCAATAATACATCTTAGAAGAAACAATATTCTTTTCAATCAGAGATTTATAAACTCATGTATTTGTACACTGATTCATATCAATTACTTTTCTCATCAGAATGGATTGAATAGATGTCGACTATTGCAGAATTCTTACAAAGACAACCTGAAGATCTGCGTTTTCTCCAATACACAAGTATCCAATATGAAACCTGATGAATAAGAAAGACTTTGAATGAAGGTTTCATTACTCCCATTTAACATTTCTTTTGCCCATGTATTATATTTGTACGTGTTTGTTTCATCCCATATAAATATTCTCCCTCCGCTGGAATGGATATGGACACCAGAGCACATGATAAATTGCCCAATACATTATTAGTTCAACCAAAGAAAGAATCTTTCCATTTAAGAGTCAACCATATTTGCAGATGCTTCATCTTCAATATCTTCTGAGATAAAGTGTTCTGCAGATTGGTGACTTTCACATCGGTGACCTTGACTTGGCGTCATTCATATCTTGCATTAACTGTAGAGAATCAACGAAGCAGAAGATCTAACATCTTTACTATTTGTGCAACATCTGTGGATATTCATAAATATATACAGGTGATCACTTTTAACCCATAAATGTGCGATATTTCTCTTTGAATTAGGAAAGGGACTTGGGCTAAACCAAAGATCTCCTACACAGCAGTCAACGGAAACAACAACACGTTCAAATAGACACCCAAGTGGACCAGGAGCCTAAGTGAACCATGCTTGTTTCTCCATTTCTGAGTCCCCGGTGTTTATAGTCAAAGTGCTCCCTACTACCGGCTCACACATAGAGAGCTCGACCATCCTCTACAACACATCCAAACGAGCGGGCAATAAGCAGTCTGTGATTATCGCTTATTGCAGCGCTTAAGACAACATGTGGAAGCTAGCATAGCACCATGTAGAAGCCAGGATTATCACTTATTGCAGCACTTAAGACAACATGTGAAAGCTAGCATAGCACCACGTCGAAGCCAGCGTAGCACCACACGGAAGCCAGTGCAATGAATCACAACAGGGGTTTTGTTTGAGTACCGACAGTTCATCTTCCAATGACACGGACAAGGGGCTCATTTGCATTCCATCTCATTCCCAAAATATTGAACCGCAGCTCTGATACCATGTTAAATTTTGGAATCACTGCAAATGTAATAGTACTATATATTTTCTGTATTTTCCAAATGCAGCGATCTCTCTTGCATTTATATTGAGGATGAGGCAAGGAGAGACATGTCCCTTCATGGGACATGTCTATTCATTAATATAATGACAATTGATTATGTAACTACATATATATATATATTTCTCCTAATAGTATTTTAGATATATATCTATATATATATTATATCTCACATAATATATATATATTTTCAACAGTCTCATAAGATTTATTGGACAGAAGCTACAAAACATCAACATTCCCCAAAGCCCTTTTTCTGCTCTTTGAAGGTTATTCATATTGTTCTCATCAGAAGATACCTCTTTATGCATTCAGAAGACAAATAACCGCCATTCTACCATTTGCTGCTGTAACTGCCTTCATTGTTGTTATCTTCCGTAAAGGGCTAATGAAAGTGAAAGAACAGTTATTTTACCTTGTATATATAGCATTTTTGTTCATAATCTGATCAGGTTGACCTTAATTCTGCCCATACACAGCAAGGTTGCCCCTCTAAAAAAAATCTCTTGGAAGTTCACACAGTGTAACAAGTTTATATATTGAACTTGTACTTTTATCTATGGGTCTGGGTTGTCAATAGCCATTTCTTGCTCTTCTTAATACTCTTTTATGTTTAAAATTTGCCAAAGACTATAGCACCAAGAGGTTTGGTCATTAAGTCGATCTCTCTTGAGATGAACAACAAATGAGAGAAATATCTCCAATATCAAAAACTTGTGGACTGTAATGAAGATTAACCTCAATCTGCTTGGTGCAAATATGAAATATCTTTCGAGGCATCTTGACTGTCACAAAAAGGTGGAGTTTTGGTAATTGAAGCAAACTAAAAATCACACAAAACTGAACACAGCCAATTTGCTTTACAACTAGCACTAATCATTACTTTATGTTCAGCATCAACGGAAGAAAAAGCTAGTGCATTGACGACATCACCGCGAGGACCAAGTACTTAAGAAAAAAAAAAAAAAATTTAAAAAAAAAATGGAAAAAAAAAAAAAATTTAAAAAAAAAAATTATAAATTTAAAAAATAAAAAAATAAAAAATAAAAAAATAAAATAAAATAAAATAAAAAGAGAAAAATAAAAAATAAAAAAAAACGCAATATCGTATGGCACCATACGGATCTATAAAGCCCCGTACGATAAAAAGGGCACGGCGGCAAAAAAGTTCGGTACCGTACTGAAGCATTATTGTGGTCGATACATTTACAAGTATTGTACAGCGCCGTACGGAAAAGTGACGACATACAAGCTGAAACAAAAGAAATAAAGGTGTTGTACGGAACCGTACAAGGCGAGGACTGCAAGCAAAGCACCACATGGTGGATCAGTGTACGGATTGTACTGGCCGTACCGCATCCAGACGCGGCACGGGAAGGAAGCATAGTGTACAGTCATCGGATTGCAAAGTATGAATACCAAGTCATACGGTAGCTGACGCACAACATAAGGGCATTTGTACGGCACGGTTGGAGGAGGTCTAAGGATTCAGTACAGCATCGGGATGTGTGAAGGGAAAGCATGAAGGAAGAAATTCATATGGTATACTAAAAAAAAAAAAACGACGACAAAACAAAGCAGCTCATATTGAAGAACGAATGGTACCGAAGGGAAGGGCATGAGCAAGAAGTAAGGGAAACATAAGCGGTTTGCAGAAAAGAACATGGGAGCAGACGAAAATCACAAAAATAGTGTGTTTCATAGACTTTGAAGGTGCTAAATTGGTCTTGGCGGCGGGGGCGCTGCCCCTCGACCCCGCTGGGGGCGTTGCCCCCTAGACCCCCAGTCGGTTTAGTTATCAACCCTTGGAGAGTGTGACCAGTTGATGAGACCCGGAGCTGCTACATATTTGCATATTAGAAAAAGTACATTGGCTGAAGGAAGTTGATTTGTACGGTAAGAGGAGGAATTTCAAAAAAAAACAAAAAAAACGGTTAAGACCATTATTGTTGGACACTGCACAGTAGTATGGGATTCATGACAGCATAGTACTTGGAGACAAAAATTACAGGTTTCAAAACCAGCCAGTAGCAGTAGAGGACCGAGGGTTTCACAGTCTAGAGTCCGCATTGCTGGTAGCATGGATACTGCCAGAAAGCACCGTCCACACGTACAGCAGCCACAAGCACAAAAGGAAGAGATTACTTGGAAGACTGTGACATTCGAGGGTTTGAGCGGAGTGGAGTGCCGAACATGGTGGGATAACACTCCAGACGCACATTTTTTGAAGGGACAGCTTCGAAGAGCAGGAGTACACTGGGCAATTCAGATGCCTTTGCCCTCCATTAGAGAGTACGAGGGACCTCTTCGAGGCATGATTGATACATTTGATCGAGATAGCCGGCGTAGCACTCTGAAGTATTGTGGCACTGAGATACAGATTTCATTTTCTGCCCAGGAGATATCGAGGGTTTTTGGCATACCTGGCACGCACGGGAAGAAAATAGATTTAAAGCCCAGGAAACTGTCCCGCGAAGAAAAGGAAAAGTACATTAAGCTGGTTTCCAGAAACCTGTCTCAGAGTGAGTTGGAGTCATTGGCTGGTGCTTCTTCAAAGAATCGGGGAATCAAGAAATCATTTGTGGCTCCCGGAGAGTGGCGGTGTCTGATGGACATCGTGAAGAGCAGGTTGACCGGGGCTAGTAGGGCCTCCGACATTGCCCTTACACATCTCATTTTCATGAACGGGATCCGTAATGGTACGGTGTACGATTGGGCTTCAGTTATGGCGGAGAGGCTGTATGAGTTCATGACTCTATAGCATCGGACATTTTACATGCCCCATATTGCCATCGGGTTGTTCCTGAATGCTGCCCGAGAGCAAATTCTAGCAGAGAAGCTGAGGCCACAGCCAGTTGATATTGCTACGGGAGAGCCTCTTATCTTTCATTGGCGTCACTTG
Organism: Chamaecyparis obtusa; assembly: GCA_027943335.1. Lineage (NCBI taxonomy): Eukaryota > Viridiplantae > Streptophyta > Pinopsida > Cupressales > Cupressaceae > Chamaecyparis > Chamaecyparis obtusa. The sequence continues at coordinate 845,551 of BSBK01000496.1, read as the reverse complement.
GATGCTGGCGGAGTACAGACAGGGTCAAAGAGGAAGCGCCAAGTCCTCTCAGAGTCGGAAGGGGAGAATGTGGACAGTGGCCGAGAGGAGTCGAGTGAGGACTTGGAGGAGGAGGAGGAAGGCAGCGAGAGTGTTGCAGTGGGAGACTCTGACACTCTCGATACAGAGGTACCATCTGAAAGTGCATTTGCTCCAACTCCACCGTCTGAGAGTGCACCACCTCTTGTACTATTCACGCCACCAGTACCCTCAGCGACTGTTGCAGCGGGGTCCTCTGTACCGTTCGGTACCACATTGGAGGCTGTACCCATGCCACGGTTCGGAGAGCTTCAGCCCCCTGTTGTGCTACACTCGGCGGGTCAAGCTTCCAAGCCACCTACAGCTCAGCCAACCAACCCAGGATAGACTAGCAAAGATGGTGGAGGTTTAGAGCAAGAGCAGACACAGCCGCGAGAGCAGGTTACATTGGATGTTGTTGGTACTGAGGCCATTGTGCGAGTTGGGCCAGGGGTATTGGAGGAGCCGGCTCGAGTGTTGCCGACAAGGGATGAGGACTCTTCAGTGCTGTCACGGTTGGAGCAGTTCACATTACCCTCGATAGCAGTGGCAGCTCCCATTTCACTTTCCCCTGCCAGAGCAGTGTTAGAGAGGCCTTCAGAAGTTATTGACCTGGATGCAATGATGTCGCCACCAAGAGAAGAGCCAGTAGCCCAGGAGAGAGTGATATCCGAGAGACCAGTTCCTATGGAAGGACAGAGACCGCAAGCTGAGGCTAGTGCGGAGCCAACAGCCCTGACAGGGTCACGGAGGACGGTACCAGCGAGGGAGTCCGCGCGGAGGGTATTGGAGCAGTACTTGGCGGATGTAGCCGCAGTAGCTGCTCGAGCCCAGCGAGTCGTCGCCTCAGCAGAGCTTCAAGCCTAGGAGGAGGTTGCTGAAGAGTTGGAACGCCTCTTGACCTTTGTGCGGGTCGGCTGTCCACAGGCATTCGCCGAGTGTTTTGAGGCGCGGGGATGGCCTACTGAGGAGTCTCTTACCATGTTGGAGGACTGGGCTCTTCGTGAAACGGCGGGCGAGAGCAGGATTCAGGATCTTATCCGTGAGTTAGAACAGGCCTTTCGAGAGGAGTATTTCACTCTCAGGCGGTTAGAGCATACTTCCTCAGTACATCAAGCTACGGGATTAGCAGCAGAGGCAGCCCGGGAGGAGGCAGCTTCCCGTCTTACAGCTTTGGAGACTGCAGTGGTTCAGGAGAGGGAGTCTTGGGCGGCTGAGCGGAGTACTATGGTGTCGGAGTTGGACACTTTACGGGCTGCATTGGAGACTGAGTGTGTCGAGCGGGCTCTTCTGGAGACTCGCCTTGGTTCTGCTTTGGAGACTGTGGATGCGAAGGAGAAGGCAGTGCTCGAGGCAGCTAGCATGGTTCGGAAGGCTATGGAGCTTAAGATGAGGGCAAAACAGGCTTTACAGCTTCGGACAACTCAAGTGTACGAGTTGCGGGCTAAAGTCACTTCCGGCACAGCCACAGCCGCGCCATCATCATCAGGGACGCTTCCTACGCCCCCTCCTGAGTAGTTTGTAGTAGGCTCATTTTTGTCTATGTTATATTTTGTAAAAGTCGTCGGAACCGACTTGTTTTTTGGGGGGGATGATGTTGTCGGTATATTTTGTATGTATGGGTGTTGTGTAATAAACTTATGTTAATCTCGACAGTTAGTACCGAGAGTGTGAACCGTTACGACGTGACGTTTCGGTGGTGTCTCTTCGGAGGTTATATGTACACATTGCTCTGAGTGTGAATGACATGATTTGGTTTTCTGAGTACTTTATGTTTACCGAATTGCAATACTTTCCTGTGTTCATGTTTATCAATTAATGTGTGTTTATGCAACTATTCTTGTTGACCCGAGAGGGAAAACATACTTCACCAAAAATAAAACTTTTATACCCAAAGACACAATGTAGCCACTAATTGATCTCCAAGTATCAATTGAACCAACCCAGTCAGTATTCCTATAACCTGTCAACTTGAAATCTTCTTCCCTGTGATAGAAAATGTCAAAGTCAAGAGTAACTTAGATATATCAAAACATGTGTTTTGCTACCTATCGATTTACAAGCCTCAACTTGCAAAACATCAAGAGGAATAACAAACAACAAAACTAAGATTTGACTCATTGACTAGTGATGAAGCAACATACACTAACAACTTCAACTATGGTTGTAGTGGAAGAATTGCAAAAGCTTTTTAAACAATTTTTAGCATACTTGACCTAAGCCATGAAAATGAGTGGTCATGTTATTATAATTATAAACCTAGGTAATTCTATTAGAGGTCTAGATCAGTCATGTCAAAATAGTGCAAATTTCACTTGCTGCAATACAATAGCCCCACAATTTGAGAATGCAAGATCATCAACATAGAGAACAAGAATCACAATGTCATCACCGTCACTTTTGACATAGACATAGAAATCCAAGTTAGATAAACTTGTTCTAAATCTAGAATATCAAAGACGCTTATCAACTTTTCACAAGTCACTTAGAGCATGCTTAAACCCGTACAGACACTTAATTTACCTGCAAACCTTTGATCACCGCCGGATGCTCAAAATGCTTAAGGTTGCACCATGTAGAACTCCTCACCCAACTACCCATTTAAAAAGGTGGTCTTCACATCAATTTAATACACCTTCAAACTAAACTGGGCTACTATGGGGAGAAGCAAATGTCTCTACACAATCTTTCAGCTTTTTCCTGCATAGTCTGCCTGCTGTGCAAATTGCCCACTTGCACTTTGTGCTCTGTCCATTCTAACAACATGCATCTTTTGCTTTTTTCATTAGTCTGCAGTTTTTATATCAGTCATACTACACCTTTTATGACAGCCAGCCTGCACTTTTCAAGACAATCAGTGATAGTCAGCCTGCATTTTTTATGACAGCCAGCCCTTCTCTTTTTGTGAGAAACAGCTTCAACAATCAGTCAATTGTTCAAACATACAATCGGTCCTCTTTTCATGTTATGCAGCTTCAACAAAATGCCAGCCCTTCAAAAATTCTGTTTGCCCTTTAGTGCATTTGGCTTCCTCTTTGTAAGAGTTTGTGGCATTTGCCCTTTGGTCAGCCCTCTCACAGCTATGCAATTTTTGCAGTCTTATTCAAAATTTAGTCAGACATCTCACAACAATGCAAATTTCAGTCTCCAAACTCTTATTCCAAATTGATTTGTATAGCGTACCCTCTCCTTAGGCTTTCTCACTTTAATTCCAGAATGAATGCATGGAGATTGAGAAAATTGTAGCACATACTCCAATGTCAACGTGTGTGTTATAAATAAATGGGGGAGTTACATAGGCGGTCATAACTTACATTGAGTAACGTAACTTACGTAACTTTTAAAATAACTGAAGTGTGTTGTTATATCATACATGCCTGATAAATGCTTGTAAACATAGTAGACTAACATATACTACTAGGAACAAATCTAGATGACTATTAATGGTTTAAAAAGGACTTCTTATAATTCAGAACTTTGCATTTGCATGGCTGTTGGGAGTATGCATTCAACAATTTGTTAAAAATATAGATATGGGAAAATATCAAATGATTTTAGTTCTAGGAAATAATAATAGAGAACTTATTGTTGTCGGGATAATTGTATGTACGGGTTATTATATTAGTAAAGTATTATGTTACTCTCGGTCGTTAGCGATCGAGAGGTTAGACAGTTACGTCATAACGTTTCGGTCATGGCCCTTCGGGTACTTTATATACTCTCTCGGAGGTTGGACATGGGAGATATTATTGTATGATCATCACGATGTAAATGTACTTGCCAGTATGGAATGATTAATGAAAGTATTTATTATTCTATGATACATTCTGTGTTTATTATATTTCCTGTATTATGTCTGTGCAATACTAAGTTTACCCCAGCAGGTAAACATCTGGCGCCGTTGCCTAGACGTACTCGGGAAGAGAGTTGAGGGAAGGATTTATGCCCAATGTCTTAAATAAAGATAGAAATAAAAAGGCACAAGATGACGAAGGGGAAGCCGCACAGAAGGCTTTGATCTCCGCGCAACAGCGTGAACGTCGGTGTAGGCTGAGGCAACTTGCCAAAGACCAGCTTGCCGGAGGGTTGCCCGAAGGGAACCCCGGAAGTGGTACTGAAGGTGCAGGGGCCAACTGGGAATCATTCATCTCACTGGAACATCGGAGAGTGCGGAGTAGAGAAGAACTACTCGAAGAAACACGACTTAGACAAGTCTTGCTTCAGGAAGAGCGAGACCAGTTTGAAGACTTGAACCGCACGTGGCGTGCGGAGGAAGGGAACTACGAAAGTGAGCGCATTGCCGAAGGCACACGGGGAAGCACAACCGAAGGCACACGGGGAAGGTACGACCGAAGGTACACGGGACGTGCAGGCAAACCCGCCATTGGAGCCAACGACTCCACACAATACGGTTCCACCTGCTACACAGATACAAGTACCATTAGTAATCGGCCAAGGGAACGTGGGCGAGCGGTGCAGAAGCACAAAATCTACCGTGCACGCAACAACCAAAATCAGCCCGACCAACCATGGCGACACATAAGGAAAAGTTGCCAAAATTCCACGATGATGGAAAGGACGATCCAGTACGGCATTGCCGTACGTGTGAAACCATCTGGGCAGCCAATGGGGTGACTGACCAGAACGAATGGATGAGGCAGTTCCCCGCCACACTGAGAGGCGTGGCCATTGACTGGTACACGGATCTGGATAGAACGAACATAACCACATGGGATGACCTGAAGGGGGGATTCGAGAAGGAATTCCGGCTACTATGAGATGATAATGAGATAGTCTCAGAGATTTATGGAACGAAGCAAGGGAAGAGGGAGACCGTCCGAGCGTATGGCCACCGGCTAAAGGAATTAGTCAGAAAGATGGAAAGCCAACCGGCTGACGGCCTAAAGAAGAGGTGGTTTGTCAAGGGCTTGAATCCTAAGCTACGACGGAAGATGAAAATTGTGCCTCTGACATCCTACAATGATGCATACAACCGGGCCATGGACTTGGAAAGCAAAGATAAGACGGCCAAAAAGAAGAAGAATAGATCTTCGTCATCTGAAGACGATACGTCCGAAGAGGAGAGTGCCAACGACGAGAAGCCGAAGAAGAAAGTCACGGCCCTTCAAAAGGATATAGAACGGATGTTAAAAGAGTTTAAGACAATGAAGGGGACAACAAGCAAGGATGATGAACTGTGGTGCACGGATTGTAAGGAGAGCGGCCACACGAAGGGTGCCTGTCCCAAGAAGGCATTCTGTGACATCTGCCAGATTATGGGACATTCTATGAAGGAATGCCCATACAATCTAAAGGTGCGTAACCAGCAAGTGCTCTATACACAAGAACAACCATCCACATCAGGGGGGACGGAACCAAACAATAATGCATCTTCAGGAGGTTACCGTGGCAACCGGCGAGGTGGAGGAGGGAACAATAATAATTCCACCCGTAACAGGGTCCAGTATGACGCGAAGGGACGCCCAATGATCCAATGTAGGGCATGCAACCAATGGGGTCATTACGCAAGTGAGTGTAACAATAATGACGCCCCTCAGCAGCTGTGTCGGTGGTGCGGCCTTGGGGACCATGAAGATGCTAATTGTCCGAAGTCTGGCGTAGGGGCCAATTTGATTGATATCGAAGGCAACACACAGATTAAAGAAGCTATACTTGCTCTTACTCGAGGGCAAGCGAAGGAAGCCCGCTACCCCCATCCCCGAACGGAGAAGCAGAGAATGGCGGAGGCAAGGGAGGAAATAGAAAGGGCGATGAAAGCCCAACGGGGAGAGACACACGAATCATCCAGACCCTACTGCACAGACGCGGAGAGGAACATTGTACGGCAGATGCTTCAACTAAAGGTGCCTATCAAGCTGGAGGACTTCCTATACACCATGCCTCAATTGGGGACAGTGTTGTTGGGTACAAAGGTTGATAAACCCAAACCGAGACACACGGACGCTTCTATACCAGGAAGCTCGGCAACAAATCCAGTTGTGCTTACCGTCAACAACGGCAGACATCCAGTCGTGGTGGAGATGGGCATCCTGGGCACCATCCTAATGGATACTATAGTAGACAGCGGATCCGGACCAAAAGTGAAATGAGGGGGGCATGGTTTTAGAGGCACATGGATTATGTAATATCATTTGGTGGTTTTATGCAAACTTGTTTATATAAAAGCAAACACGAGTAGTTGCTAAGATTGGCTTGTGGAACCTTTGGCTTGTTGGCTAAAGTTGATTGAATATCTCTTGTAAGTTGCATATGAGAGGAGAGGAAACCTACATTGGGATGTGTGGTTTTATGATTCTCATTTGTTTGTTCACATGGAGTGCAATTAGGGAGACCGATGTTTTAGAAGCCTTGTATGGATTCTCTGCAAGCAAGGAACCTAGAGATGCATCCCTTGCCTTTTTAGGGGTGTGCTCGTTTTCGGGGCATTTTGGGGATAGGGAGATGCCTATGCTTGGGCTGTCCCCAAAAATTGCAAAATGATTGGAAATGTCCCCAACCATCTCAAGCATGGCTGGTCGTTCCCTTTGAATAGTCACCTTTTTAAAATAAAAAGTTGTAAAAAACATTTTAATATTCTTTCGTTGTAGGCCCCCACACCCCAACTTGCCCTACAAGAGGAAGAAGAAAACTTGAGGTAACATAGTATGCAAGTGTATTGTGATTTTCTTTATGAGATAGTACATTGAGTATGCAAGTGCTTTTGGAGGATGGGTTTTTCTTTTTCCCTTATGAAGGTTTTCTCAAGTTACACCTTGTGTTATCTTGATTAAATGTCTAATCTTTTGTTTTGTAGATTTTGAATATTTGTTTGCATATTTTTCTCTCGAGGTTGTGGAGATGCAAATTTCTTTTCATTTAGTATGAGAGCCTAGTGACAAGGTTGGAAGAATAAATGTCTTCTTGGTTGTTGACATTTGGTATGAGGACATTCTTGTACATAGTTGAATCCACGACCTTGAAAGTAAATAATGAAGGCAATTTGAAGGTTACATGTGCATTTGTACACTCTAGTATTTGCAGATCTTGGGTTTTATGTTGATTTGACGAGCGAGTTTTTGGTCAAACTCTTTCTATGAGGGTTCTGGGATGAGTTTTTGCTGGATACCTCTTGGGCAAAAATGAATCTCACCATTGAGTCTAAAAAGTCCCAAAATTTGTGGATTCATATAAGATTTGACTATGTTTAGAGCCTTGTGGTGATTTGTGGTAATTTGATTGATAAGGATTGTGATCATTAATTATTGTAGTCAAATCTATATCAAATTTCGGCAAGGCTAGAGTTTTTTTGTTCTTGAAGATCATGGGTTGAGATAATTACTCTTTGATGATGTTGTTGTCCCTAATTTTTGCTCGGTAAGAATCAGGGATAACCCTACACAAACATTCATCCGTTTTTTGGCTCATGTCTCCCAGGCATTTTTTTGATGTCTTGACTCTTAGATCACCCTTGCATTATCCTCAGAGTTACTAACATATAGGTCGAATGTCAAATCTCAACATGCAAGTAGTTTGTATAAGCATTTAGATGTAATTGGGGTTCTAGACCTCGATTACAAGTCAAAACTATGCATTATCAAAATGCAATCAGGCCTTTGAGACGCGATTGCAAGTTTTCCCATGCCTAAGTGTTGGGTGGGTCTCAAGACCTAGCCAATAAGTCATTCTTCTGCGTTGATTTGCACTAAGTGTAATAGGGTCTTGGAGACCTGATTACAAGCTCTCTATGCATTTTCATATGTCAATAGGTCCAGGAGACCCAATGACAAGTCTTGCACAATTGTAGTCAGGTCTTTAGACCCAACTACATGTCTTTATCCTAGCACAATTGCAGTTGGGTCTCTGAGTCCCAACTACATATCAACATGCACTATTTACAATTGTAATTGGGTCTCTAGGACTCGATTACATGTTGTACCCCCTCTGCACTTGCAATTAGGTCTCTAGGGCCCGACTGCATTTCTAACTCTCCACACACTTGCAATTGGGTCTCTAAAACCCCACTACACTTTAACTTGCACTTTTTGCACACATGCAATTTGGGTCTTGAGAACCGAATTGCAACTTGGTCTACTCTTAGTCAATTTTTGACCCTTTTCATTGCCTTTTCGAGGTTTTTCTTCATCATCGTGTAGTTTGTGTCTAGTTCTCATCCAACTAAGAAAATGCTTAGAATCCATTGCCGCAACTCTGTTTTAGATGCTCTTATCTGTGCATTGGGATCTGAAGACACAAAAGCACGGGCCACCTTGGAGCTATGTGAAGACCTCCTTGATAGGGGATGATTAATGAAGTCGTGCCATCAGACACTTTGTTTGCTTTCCATCATCCATTATGTAATTAATATTGAAATATTACATGTAATCACATTACAAGTTGAAATAGTTTAGGACTGTGATGTCGAATAAGTCAAAGTTAGTTGTATCTGTCCCGCCTTTTTCTCATATCCTCTCTATAAATATGGGAGTGCCCATTGTAAACAAAAAACTTTGCCAGTTTGGGAAGCACTCTAAAGCTTTGATTTTGGATGTAAATCAAATTGTAATCAATAAAAGAGACAAGTTGCTTTCAATCTTTGTGTTGGAAAAAGTCGTAATGTGACGACATTATCTAGAGTTGATTGCGAGTATTGTGGTGGGATGTAAATCAAATTGTAATCAATAAAAGAGACAAGTTGCTCCTTTGTGTTGGAACAAGTTGTAATGTGACGACATTATCTAGAGTTGATTGTGAGTATTGTGGTGTTATCTAAAAGTGATTTAGATCCAATTGTGTAGCCTTTGAGCTGCTTGTGTTTAGAATTAATGTTTTGTTTTTAAATTTGATCTTATAGTATTTGAGCTACTTATCATGTTTAAAGCTAGTGTTATCCACTCAAGTTAAGATATAACTTGTAGTGTTTGTGTTGCTTTTATCTTCTATGTTTGTGTGTTTAAGGTGTAGTGTATGTTGGAGTCTTTGAGCTGCATGTATATTCCATCTTTGTTCCTAAAACTTTATAAGAAGTCATAGAAAGTCTTTGAGCTTTCACGAGCTTTTTGGTTACTAACTCTACTAGATTGTACTTGAAAGTTTGTTGTAAGAATGGATCATCTATTATGAAAGAATAGGATACGATGAAGGAAGAACACCTGTTTTGAAAAAAGAGAATATGGAGAATATGGTGAAGGTAACACCCTATTGATTAGCTTAGTGTAAATAATTTTAGATCCTAGTTAAGTCTTAGTTGTTTTCAGTAGCAATAAACAGGGGGAGCCTTCCCTTATAAATAGGAGAGGCTATGTCTCACACATTGTGGTTGAAACTAATATCTTGCAATTGATTGAAAAACCGTTGGTTTCAAAATATTCACCCAATAGATGTTTCAACAAGAAAACCAAGTACTCTACACGTGGGTTGGGTATGAGTTTAACATGGATTTGTTGAGGAGTATGATCTTGGAGAGTCATTGTGGCTTGGTGTATCTTGGAGGAACAATCTCATTCTTCACCCTTGGTCATCTCGTTGATGAATCATTTGATAGGTTTTGTCCACCTTGTATTGAGATGCATTTTGTTTTGTGCTTTGTTTTCTCATGGGAATGAGTCTCGAGCTGTGGATGTTAATTGTAGAGGACTTTTTTAAGTATGGATTAGCATGAGCTGTTTCTACATTATCTTCTAATGAGAATGAGTCTTGATTTACGGATGCTAATCCTAGAGGGCGTTTTTGAGGCTTATTTGGCATCGGTTGTTTTTTTATTCTTTTAATGAAAATGAGTCTTAAGCTGTGATGTTAATTTTAGAGGGCTTATTTTGGGATTGGATAGGATGTTTTTGGACTTATAACTTGGTTTTGGGAATGAATATTTTGGTTTGCTCTTTCTTCAATTTCTTTCTTTGATTTGAGAGGCTTACATCCTAGTTAATTGATCATATGCTATGTTTTATCTTGTTTGTGAAGGAGATGTTACAACTTGAGCACTAGAAATGTTGATAGAAGGATATGTTACATGAATTTGATGTGGAGGTTCTCTCATTGGACTTGTGTTTCTTCTTGGAGGTTTATATTCACATGACACTAGAGTTGAGGTTTGCATGGAGCCATTGTGATCACTATGTTTATGGTCATTTGTTGTTCTTGCACTTCATTGTTTACTTTTGAGTAATAGGATGGAGTCTCCTTAATCTCTTTCTTCAATAATGTGGAGAACTTGGGAGAGCTATGGAGATTAGTGGTGAGAGTTATGTTGTAGTCGTGTAGTTTGCAAGTCTACATATCTTTGTGGACGTTCCTTGGTATTGCATGACATTGATGACATTTGCTATACCTTCTATGTGAGTGATATTGGTAAGCTTTTTGATTCTTTGATTGATTTCAGCATGGACATTATCCATGCAGTGGAAGTTCTAGATTGTATATGTGTATTTTGTTAGATGTTTTTATTATATTCTTTTTTGTGCAAGTAGTGTATATACTTGGGATTTGTTATCGTGTATTGGATTAGATATGTTGATGGCATAAGATCTACTTGTTTTGAGGAGTATACTCGGGTTTTGAGTTATGGTTAGTTGGATGTGTTCGTAATTATAGTTGCTGTTCCATCTGTGATTATTAGTTCTTGGTACCAACTCAATCCTATTCGTTACTTTTAGTTTTAGTGTTTGTGTTTGGATATTGGTTGAAGACAAGATTTATGCTTTTATGTGATAGTTTGTGTGGCATCTCTTTGGATTGGATATTATTTTTCCGTGCATTGGCATGATGGAGGATGAGAGGATTCACATTTGAAATGGAGGCAACCTTGGGTATTGTTGGACATATCTTGATGGAGCACATGGAGCACTTGGATGTCTTGAAGGTACATGTTGGCAATATATGCAAGTGGGAGATTGGTGATAAAAAGTGTGTTGTACACCTTGCATAATGCTTATAATGGGTTAGACATTGTTGGGGATACTTTGTGTAGAAGTTGATTGGTGACTCAACGCCCCTAGAGTCCTTGCAAGACCAAAACAACTTTCACAAGAGAGAAAATGGCAAGAACAACTTGCTTCATCATGCAAGATTGCATGAATGAATATAAAATTTTACAATGAGATGCCTTGCTGATAAAGACAAGGTTGAGGGATAGAATTAAACAAGTTTGTGACAAGTCTTAAAACTTGTGCAATTAGACAACTAGCTCAATCAAGTATTAAATGACCTAGGTGACTAGAATTAATTTAAAGCCATAAAGATAAGATATAATGTGCCATATTGAGACAACTAGGGCTTCTAAACACAAGCCTTCTACTAGGAACTAACTAGGTACAAGACTTTATTAGGTACAAAATCTTACACCAACACCCCCCCAACTGCAACTTAGGGAGTAGATTAGGTCCCGACAACTAGGCCATGTTAGTGTTAGTTTTTTCATGATCAGAACTCAAACAAAGCAAAAATAACAGATACAACAATGAACACAACGACTTATCTTGGGAAAACCCTCCAACTTGAGGGAGAAAAGCCCAGCCACAAAAATATCACTTATATTTAATGAAAGAGCAGAATACTGATTTACAATTTGGCCAAATGCTAGGTCGAACTGAAGCAATGATGATAGCACTTATCAACATGCAGATAATATTAAATTCCTTAGTATCGATCTCCTGAAACATAAGATATCAATTTGTATCACCATGTGAGTTCCTCCTCGAAGAATATATAAAATGGTCTTGACATTACAAAGTGAAGATCCTTCATTGCCTTGACGTTACAAAGAAGACAACGTTACAAAGTGAGGCGACATTATGTGTTGAGTCGGCTTCAATAAAATCCATTTATTTCAAATTTAGGAGAAAAAGTTAACTCTTGTCACTATAACATCAACACTCCCTCTTAGCTAGGGAGGTATCTTTCTAGATATTCATGTCATGGAGTCTCTCAATATGACACCCACAATGGCTACACCCACTTGTGGAAAAGAGTTTATCATAGAATCTCTCAACGTGATAATGTCATGGAGTCGCGACATTATGTGTTGAGTCGGCTTCAATAAGATCCATTTATTTCAAATTTAGGAGGGAAAGTTAACTCTTGCCGCTATAACATCGACACTCCCTCTTAGCTAGGGAGGTATCTTTCTAGATATTCATGTCATGGAGTCTCTCAATATGACACCCACAATGGCTACACCCACTTGTGGAAAATAGTTTATCACAGAATCTCTCAACATGATAATGTCATGGAGTCACTGAACATGACACCCACAATGGCTAAATCCATTTGTGGAAAAGAGTTTATCACGGAATCTCTCGATGTGATAATGTCATTGAGTCACTCTACATGACACTCACAATGGCTACATCCATTTGTGGAAAAGAGTTTTATCACAGAATCTCTCAACGCGATAATGTCATGGAGTCACTCAACATGACACCCACAATGGCTACATCTATTTGTGGAAAGGAGTTTATCACATAATCTCTCAACATGATAATGTCATGGAGTCACTCAACATGACGTCCACAATGGCTACATCCATTTGTGGAAAGAAGCATATGCACAAGTGCTCATCACGGAATCACTCAATGTGATGTCATCATGGAGTCTCTCAACATGGTGTCCACCATGGCTACACCCACGAGTGGAAGGAGCAATATCTCTCAAAGGGCTTGCATCTCATATTTCTCCATTTCAGAGAAATATGCATTTTAGCACATAGCAAGGATCACTGATGCTGAGACTCCCTCTCAGCAAGGGCAATATTTGCAGAAGATATGAAATACTTCGGAGGTGTACTCCCCCCCATTATGTGATCTCAGAACTTTAATTCTTTTCTATCAAAGATCTCGAACAATATCAAAATCCATCGAACCGTTATGGCTAGGAACCGATCCCTATTCTGCATTCTGGTTGTGAGACATTCTTGCAGACGCTTATGCTGCCTTAAACCCATCGCACCCAACAGCAATAAGGTTTTATCAAAGAATCTGTATATAACACCATTCCTAGAGCCATTGATACACAACTTGCAAACAAATAATTGACCCGATTCCTCTCTGCACAAGACTGATGTATACCATGAGTCACCTGATCAAGGCACAGTATAAAGCCAAATACCATACAAGATTTTGGACCAATCCACCGATTAATGTTTAATACAATGATCGAAGAAGATATGTGGGCTCCCAAATCGGCAAAGAGTACATGAAGTTGATCACAAACCAAAAGTGTTGGGAAAATGATGAAAGCATGAACAGGAAAAGTGATCGTGCCAAAAGAAAAAAGCTTCGCAAAAATAGAAATGACCCGTTCCAAAAAAAACACGCAGTCCAAGAAAGAAACCACGCAAATGCCTATATTGCTGGCTATTAGGGTCGATAGGACAAGCACAGACGATAAAACGAGGCAGTCCAAGAAAGAAACCACACAAATGCCTATATTGCTGGCTATTAGGGTCGATAGGACAAGCACAGACGATAAAACGAGGATAGTCCTCAAGGCCAAATTTATGATTGATAGTGTAGGTTGACTTCCTCACTCATTGAGTAACAAGTGTGCACAGAGATTTTTTACATGTGCCCTTTTCTGTTATGTTTTCCCCTATTACAAGATTTGTTATAAGAGCCTCTTAAATCTCTTGGGGATTGATTACAAACATTATAGTTTGAATACAGAAGCCAGACTTACTCTAAGCATAACAGAATACTATGTGCAAGTGCAGGGTAGACTGCAAGAGATAAGTCAGGTGCTGACATTTAAACTGTGGGTTACAGAATTCAGACAGTTGGCTACAGACATCTAGATCGGTTGGTTTGGCAGCAAATGTTTTATGCTGAATGTTGTAGAGAAACATAAATCAAACAAGGGCAAAATACAGCATAGTCACAGATGTAATCAAATTGCAAACAGGGGCAGCATACAATCAGTGTTAGCCTGCTGTCAGGGTGCAAAGGTATTGCAGGCAAAGTGCTGTCATGATAAGTGTTTGCCTGCTAGGGTAAACTTAGTATTGCACAGACATAGTACAGGAAATATAATAAACACATAATGTATCATAGAATAATAAATACTTTCATTAATCATTCCATACTGGCAAGTACATTTACATCGTGATGATCATACAATAATATCTCCCATGTCCAACCTCCGAGAGATTATATAAAGTACCTGAAGGGCTATGACCGAAACGTCATGACGTAACTGTCTAACCTCTCAGTCGCTAACGACCGAGAGTAACATAATACTTTACTAATATAATAACCCGTACATACAATTATCCCGACAACATCATCCCCCCCAAAAAAACAAGTCGTCTCCGACGACTTACAACAACAGGGAGATGAAATACACCACATAGAAGAAGAAAATCACTGAGAAGGGGCAGAGGGGCGTCCCTGAAAAGATGAAGTGCCGCCCTCCCCATCAATGCTGCGTCCAATAGGTCTTTTCCATCACATCCCATTCCTCCCGTGCCTACACCAAACTTGTCTCCAAAACATACTGTTCAGCTATAGCCTCCGCTAACACCATACTATCTCCCTAGCCAATCTGACCTTGATAGCCACCCGTGCCAACTTCTCTGCTTCCAACTCTTGGGTACGCTGAGCCAAGTGTTGCTCTACTGCCTCCAACTGGGTGGTCAACTCCTCCCGAGCTCTCTATGCATCCACCAAGACAGTCTCACGTCCAGCCAACACCTACTCCAAGTGCCTCAAAGCGTAGTACCCCTCTTGAAAGACTTGCTCCAGTGCTCTCTTCACCTCCGGCATGCAGACACTCCATGCCTGTAGCAGCTCCGATCTCATCAACAGGTCACACTCTCCAAGGGCTGATAACTGAACCGACTGGGGGTCTAGGGGGCAACGCCCCCAGCGGGGTCGAGGGGCAGTGCCCCCGCGGGGTCCTGGAACACACCATTTTTGTGATTTTCTTCTGATCCCATACTCTTTTTTGCAAACTGCTTGTGTTTTCCTTACTGCCTGCTTATGCCTTTCCCTTCGGTACCATACATTATTCATTTTGAACTGTCTTGATTTGTCGTCGTTTTTTTTTTTAAAAAAATTTTAAGAACCTTCTCCTTGCTGCCAGTCCTTCCTTGCCGTCAAGAACTAAATTCTTCTGTACTCTTTTTGATTTCCAGACTTATTCCTTACCATACGAAATGCTACATTCCTTGGACGGTATTCCTATTACACCTTTTAGTGCCGTACGCTTGCTCTTGTTTCGCCTTCCAATTTTTAATTTGCCAGAGAAGGCCGTACGGTTCAGCTTTTATTACTTGCGAGCTTCTCTTAAAATTGTCGTACGTTGTTTTCTATGTATTCTTCCTTCGACCGTACGGTTGTAACTTTGCAATTCATATAGCCTCTGCACGGTCTTCACCTAAATATGAAACCTGCCGTATCGTATCTTTATTAATGAAATGGCCATACGGACATCTCCCTCCTTTTCCTTTCCTCTGTTTGGCCGTACGGTGCCTTTTTTTGCTTTGCCTGTGATGTCCGTACGGTTAAATACTCATTCCCTTCGAACTTTGAAAGTTGCCACTTAATACTCATTAAAACTATTACCGTACGGTCATTTTTGCTTGACCTATGCCTTCGTCAAATCGCCTTCAAACTTATAAACTTGTCGTACGGTTATCATTTTGGACTTATACTAACCATACGGTACCTTTTCTAAGCTACCTTCGTTTCTCCAAGTTGTCGTACGGTCGTACGGTTTCATAAATATGTCTTCGGCTTTTTTTTTTCAACCTTGCCGTACGGACCCTGTTGCTTGATCTATGCCTTCACTTTTTAAAATCACCCATGCATACCTCCGTCCGATATTTTATGTCTTCGCCCATACTTTACATCTTCGTTTAATACTTTTATGTCTTCGTTTATTTTGTATCTTCGTTTAATACTTTGACTTCGAACCTTATGTCTTCGTTTAATACTTTGTCTTCTTCTTTGGACTTTATGTCTTTGTCTTTGGACTTTATGTCTTCGTCTTCGGACTTTATGTCTTCGTCCGTACGGTGCTTTTTATGTGCTTGCTTGCTTTCGCTCCCAAGTTGCCATACTGTCGTACGGCCTTTATTGCTTCATTTCAAAAAAAAAATTTAATTTTTTTTTTTATTATTATTTTTTTTTTTTTTTTTTATTTTTTATCAATTGCCAGGTGGCTTCCTGTGCGCCTCCGACCTGTGATGATACGCTTTTAGTTTCGAACCATTCACGACATCCACAATTTCCTTTCCGAAGACTTCTCTGGTCGCCCGTACGGACGACTCTACTTGCCTGACCGCTCGAGTCCCTCTCGATTGTTCTGTCCCCCCTCTCCAATCCATCCTCTCCGGGGAAGGTTTCAATTTGGTCCCGTTGCTGGCATCATGTATCCGTTCGTCGAAAGTCCACAAAGTGCGCAGCCGTTCCCTCTCCCTGTCGACGAGTCTGTTTCCAATGGCAATCCAAAGGCTTGGAACCATAAATTCTACCAGGACCACAATCTCTTGCCCATACATCAGAAGAAGGAGAATCAAGAGTTTGAAGGCTACAGTCTTCCACACAGGATTCCAGTCGTCTCCCGTGGCGATGGTTTTCGGATTTCTCTCATCCGTCTCCGTACCCAGATTCAAAGGTTTCACCATCGGTTCTTCATACTTCATAGCCTCCTTGTTTTTAAACTGATGTGCGGGTACGATGTCCATTGTAGCTTCTCCTTCCTTATACTCCCCATACTCTGGAGGATATTTATCTGGCTCCTCTTCGTCGACGCTTAATACGTTACAGGAGGGTGAGAACATCTCATAGTCCTCCTGCTGCCAATGGAACAATCCATTTAGTGAATCTGTGTCATCCTTTGAATAGCATCCTCCGAGTTTTAGTATCCCTTTGGCATCCGGATCCATCCCCTCTTTGCCTTCGTCTCGTGGGTCATTCTCCCTTTCGGATTCGGATCCCGAGGAAGAGGCAAGTTCCTCGCTCACCAACTGGGTCCGGAGATCAATAGTAAATTTCTTGCCTCCGCTCTCCATCGAGAGTGTATTCCGTTTCCAGTTGTGGTTTGCCTTCGCTGCCACCAGCCATCCTCTTCCGAGTATGGCATCATACCCTTTCTGTTTCAACGGAATGACCACAAAATCGAGCACAAATGGTTGTGCACCCACGGTGACTTGTTGTGCCATCAACGTGCCAAGGGGTTTAATCCCATGCTGGTCGGCACTTAGCAAATTAAACGTAGGTGGCCACAGAGTGGGCTTCTCAATGTTAAATATAACATACAAATGGTCCCTAACTATTGGATTATTGGCATTGATGTCAAAAGGCAAGTTAGTGACTAAATTATTAGATGTTAGATCATGCACTATTATCAGGATTTTCTTGAGCAGGGAGATAATTAAATTGCTTATATGATAATTTATTGCTTACAAGGGTTGACCAATGTCTTGAGCCACTTCGTTAAGTTTCAAAAATGCAAATTAAATATAGAATAAATGGAACAACCCCCTTCATGGAGCCCACCCAACTATGGGGATTTAAAACACAAATAAATGATTTTCAAAAGGAGTCAATTCCTAGTATTTGCAAGTCATATCTCTTGGATGAAGGGGTGTTTTTGCGAGGCATAAATAAACCTTGTTTTGAGAAATAGAAGAAAGGATTTATTGAATATCATTACTATTAAACCCAACTATGGGGATTTAAAACACAAATAAATGATTTTCAAAAGGAGTCAATTCCTAGTATTTGCAAGTCAAAACTCTTGGATGAAGGGGTGTTTTTGCGATGCATAAATAAACCTTGTTTTCAGAAATAGAAGAAAGGATTTATTGAATATCATTACTATTTTTAGAGCAGACCTAAAGAAAAAAAATCGGAATTTTGAAGCAGATTTAATCCACAGTTGTAGCAGATCTCAAGGCAAGATCATGGCAAGTATTTGAGCAGAAATAGTGCAGGTATATCAAAGATAGTTTGAGCATATAGATGACAAATCTGTGAAAGAGATTTAAAGCAGATTTTGACAAGGTTACGAGCAGATTTAAGAAGTTGATTTAGAGCAAGATCCAAGAGGAAATTCGCAAACATTTGTCATATCCTTATCTTGAAGGTTGGTGCCTTCTATCTAAGGAGATTGGGAGGTTGGTGCCTCTCATTGAATGAAATTGGTGTCTCTTGCTGGGTTGCTGCCCAGATGTTGGAAATTGGTGTCTCCTATAGGTCGGTGCCAAAAAAAAATTTAAGAAGGTTTCACACAAGCAATATTTTGTTGCAGTTTTCTCCCATAAGGGCTTCCACATTAAATCCTGTGTCTCTTATGTGTGTGGATTTTTGTGTTGTGTATTTGTTGCATCCTAAGTTATTGATATTGTGCATTTGACATGCTTATTGTATTGAGTTTGAAAAAGTAAATACAGATTTATACTGATTCGTCCCCCAACCTTCACTAACAATGTCTAACCAATGTGATGCACACATCCCTAGATATCCTATACACACCACAAATAAATATTATATTTTGCATCATAAGCATTATGCAAAGTGTACAACACACCTTCTCCCAACAACCAATACCAAGCAAATGTAATGCTAATATGATTATTATCACTAATACTAATAAAATTTCTATCTAATATTGTGAAATCGTATATATTTTACTTGTGCACAAATTTTGCCTTTTCTCTATTGGAATTGAATGCATAGAGAGTTGTTACTCAGGCTTAGAAAATAGATATTATTTACCTTGTCTTTGTAAAAAGAATGCCATTTAGTCGAACAAAGCAAACACGAAAACTTTTCCTCAAATCCGAAATTGAACCTGCATTTTCTCCAGCACTATTGTGTCTTTGGTCTTTTATAGTCAATTTCACTCCATCACCTATCAAAAGAGTCTTGTCACCTTTTGTTTTTGCACTCTCACAAACTTTTGGGGCTTGGGAGCTTGACTCATTGGTACAAGCAGAAAGCTGGAAATAGTGAAGTTGATTCTGCAAAAGGATGACACAATAATTATGTTTATTTTGACCAGTCAAAAAATAAGATATAGGAGTAACATTCCAATCATATTATATCATCTCACCATGACGCATCAATACCATGCCAAAAATTTCCTCACCTATTGCAATCATACAGCATAACATAATGTAAACCAATCCGAAACAGACCATAAACTCTGAATTTTCAATTGTGCTGTTCCATTTTGACAGTGACAAGAAACCACTTGGCAGCGGATTTACAATGCTGCAATTTATATATGGTATATTTGAGAACTACTTAAATATTATGTCCTAGATATGTCAATTCCATTTGCCAATTGTTAGGAGTCAAGACCTCATTTAAGATAGTATACATCTACTTAATACTATTTCTAGAAGCATCTTAAATAACTTAGTTCTATTCATTATGCTTCCTTGAAAATTGTTTCATAGAACTTTAAATTGAAATGGCAAAACAGCATAGCTTGAAAAGACCTCCTTCATTAAGATAGCCTTTACCATTATGAAACTGCTCTAATTGTCGTCTTGTTTCTAGAGAATTCTATATTGTATTCAATGCATTTGTGGTTTCATCCTCTCATACACTTCAAAATTAACCTGAGTTGGCTAGGATTTTTAAGTATTGAGTTTGGGATCCTCACACTGGTTGTTGAATGATCATTGTATATCTATAAATTATCAAGTTCCACCTCAAATACTAAGGAATGCAGTGGCAAAAAAATAATTGCATCAATTCAATTTAGAAATTTCTGCTCTTAACTAAAGTGAAAATCTGATATTAATATCGACATGCATGGCATACAAGTAGGTTATGCAAGATATCAAGACATAACAATTGCCAACAGTACATATCAAAACCAGAAAAATCTACATTAAAATAACATAATTTTTATATATTCCCTTCTGGATTATTAAATAACAGCTTGTAATCAAAGAGAGAGGATAACATCTCTATACTACTAAAGTTTAGTAAGGATATTAATCTTTAAAATGCAAATGGGATCTTATATAAAACCTAATCTTCATGTTAGATTTGTAATCCAATTTATAGGTTTGGTAAATGGGACATCTTGTATAGTTACCTATTCATAAGTTAGTTGGAAATTAGGTAATTAGATATAAATTGTGTGTGAATATTATGGTGAATTGGTTGATGGGTGGTTATCTAAGTTGTGTTTTTCAAAGCATATTTATTAGCCAATTTTAAAGGAGTGCTTGTCAAAGGCTTCTGCTGCCACCAACTCCCATGTCTAGTTAATAGTTTGTGACATCTGAAGAAGCAAGGTGGAATCCAATTCAGGTGAACATACTCTCAAAGACTGCAACAATGATACTTAATAAATGGTCCAAGATAAATACCACAAAGGCATCCAATGCTCTCTTAGGAAGCACATATATGCTTGATATGACAATTCAATATAGATAAGGGAAACCCAAGTTCTGAGCTTTGCATACTCCATTAATCCACCCAAATATGATGATGGAGCATCCATCCCTTGTCCAAGTTTGTCTCATCTCTTCCATCAAGACACTCACCTTGAAATATTCTCTATCAAGGAGGGTGTTGCATAGCTTATTTCTCCAAGTGGGACAAATGAGGGACCAACAGCTACCACATCTTTGAACATTTGTTTAAAATATGGTGAACATGTCCCATGAAATGGTATGGCATGAGAAAAAAAAACTTATCAATAGAAGAATCAACCACATCTCATGATTGTATGTTAAATATATCTGCAACACTAGTAATTCTCCTCTTTTGTAATATCCCTTAAAAAATTTATATCAGATCTGATTATGTTTTCAAAACCTCAGATTCAATCTTTTTCCAAATTTCAAAGTTGAATCAACACTGTCAAGAAAATTGTCTAAAAATCCACACCCGGAAAGCCAAAATCTTCACACAAAACTGAAATAAATTGATTTAACAGATTTGCAGCAAGGAAATAAAATATTCTTTACTGATATAAGATGGTTCATACAGAGTAAATTTTTGCAATCAATTATTCAGAAACTGGAATCAAAATGGTGTACACAGGCACTGCCAATCCACATTGTTTTTCAGGCACCTCACCAAACTTCTCAAATAAGAATTTATTGTTAACATGCATGAGAAAACATATCCAAAACAGCAAATCCATGGCCTTAAGGCTAAGAATGAACTTCTGCAACTCAGATTACACAAAACCACAAAATACTCCCAAACAAGGTGCCAGTGGGCACTGCAGAACCACACTGTTTTAAACGAAACTTCACCCAAACACACCAAACCCCTTCTAAGGATAAAATATCAATTTGAAAAAGAGAAACAACACCAATACACAACCATAATGTTGTTATTACAAACTATGACAAACTGAAATCAAAATCTAAAACTACAACGAAAAACAAGGAACTTTGAAATCTTCTGCACACTGGTAATCTCTGTATGAGATTACACCTTGATGACCCTCAGACTCCCGTCCTTAGTTCACCCAGAAACTTTGACCTCCTGTTCTCGGGTCTCCCTTCTCCACAAGTTTATCAGCCTCAGAAGAATAACAAAATCATGACAGCAAACAATAAAGTAAATTATGCCAAATAATATTCGATTTTCAAGTTGGGAACCCAAAAGCCACAACCAAGGAGAGAGATTTCTTTGCATGAAGTGTATGCAACTCCTGGCACCAAGTGTCCATTTATTTCTTCCAGTCCAAATGCACTGTGCCACTTGTTCTGGCTTGTCATATGACAATAAAAATCAGTTTTTAAACTCACATTATGACCCTCCAAATATCACGCCAATAGTTGCGAATTTAATATTTAAAAATAATTTTTGATGAGTAAATATGATTTTTAATATAACCAAATCATCAAAAACAATATTAATTTCTGGGCAGCGGAACTTACTAAAAATAGTAAATGCCATTTTTAGAAAGGGGACAACATCTTCCCCCATAGTAGAAGTAGAGCCCTATCCCCCTTGAATTCCAACATGCATAGATCCTATAGGCAATGAGACACTAGGCTGTGAACTCTCCAATGGAATTCCTTTCTTTCTTACCTCCCCCTCCATATGCAATCTAGTTGCCTCAATCTTCTCAGCTTAAGTTACTTTTTCACAACCATTCATCCTTTGACCAACTTTCCACTTATAGCTGCCCCCAATATTTTTTTGCACAAATGGCATAGCCACACTCTATCCCCCTTGAATTTTTTCTTATTCTTATCAAATCATAATGCAAATTGTAAGAGAGGTTTCTCGGGGTTAAATGGACCTTTTGCATGGGTTTTAAGGAGTTCAAAAGGACATTCAAACAGGTTTGTACTTGCTGGCCTTGTTACACTCCCACTCCTTGAAGAACCCCTAGTGGCTGTCATACTTCCAAGTTCCATGAGTTCTAGCTGTAGTTCTTTCTTACAATTGAATTTCAACCTCCTCACTATCACTACTCTCACTGTTGTCCATGGTGTGTTACGGTTAAGAATTCAAAAAAGAGTTGCAAGTTCAAATAAAAAATAAAATAAAATCACAATGCCCTCCCTGTGTTAAAAATTTTCAAAAAACTTAAAAAATGCAAAACAAATGTAAGATGATGAAGTGGATTTGATGCCCTAATCTCCTCTTTCAATCACTGCACTTCAACACAAGTTTGCAAATGTTAAAATGAGTGAATTTTTTCTTTGTTCTTTTTTTGATAGATGAATTGGGTTTAGTTGATGTTTAAAGGGGTCGAAGGTCCTTGTGGACCCGCCCATCTCTTTTTTATTCAAAGATGTGCTTATAAAACTTACGTTGTTATGTGCTGGGCAGTAGGCACATTCAAGGATATTTCAGAAATGTTTCTTGATTTCGGCATGGAAAGGGATGAAGGCGTCAAGTTTCCCCCATCTCTCGACAAAAAAGAACCTCCTTATATTTAGAAGTGTTAAATCCTGATAACTTGATCATATTAATGTTCTGATTCTTCAGATTAGACAAATCTAAAATGCATGTAATTTCCTTTATATATGGCCTTATGATAAATACATCTCCCTAGAACAAATCGGCGACTTGCTAGGCATATTTATATGCCTTGTATTTGACTATTGTAGTTAATTAAAAATTAACTATTAGTTAATGGACAAGGGCACCGATTTGTAGAGGAATAGGTTGTTTCATGGAGGGCCGACCTAGAAGGGGTGTGTCTTATGAAAAGACAAGACCTTTGGTTAATATATAAGTAGGAGCAAGATTGTGGATAGAGGACACGCAATACAATCTTAAGTCTGCTCTTCTAGCAATCTGCTCCTTGGCGATTTAGTGCAGAAATAAAATATAATTTCCAGAATTTATTGCAGACTTCCAGAACAATAACATTCAGCCCAGAATTGTACTAGATCGATTTGCAGCAAGGTATTAATACTCCATCAAAATTATATCTTCAGAATTTGCAGAAAACTTACATGGTATCAGAGCCAAGTTGTCAAACCTAGGCTCTGCAAATTGACAATCAGATTTGAAATATCTAAGCAACATCCTTCTACCTTCAATGGCCAACGCAATCAAACCCGAAGACAGGTTTGATGGAAAAGAACACTTCGTTGCATCGAAATTCAAAATTATGATGGCTCTTGAAGACAATGATGTAATACAGTTTGTTGATAAGGAATCCAAGCAACCTGATGTTGACCCTCATAAAACTAACTG
This sequence comes from Chamaecyparis obtusa, assembly GCA_027943335.1. NCBI lineage: Eukaryota > Viridiplantae > Streptophyta > Pinopsida > Cupressales > Cupressaceae > Chamaecyparis > Chamaecyparis obtusa. The sequence goes on along the minus strand of BSBK01000496.1, from coordinate 821,858 downwards.
GATTAAAGGAAACAAGAAAGCCATGAAAATCATATTAGATGGAGTTAAAAATGAAATAGTACCTATGCTAACGAAACATCAGACAGCATTTAATATGATGAGTGCATTAATAAATGCATATGAGGTTAACAATGCAACTAGAACCCTTGCACTAAAAAGGCAACTAAATCATATAAAAATAAGGAGGGGAGAATCTATGAATTCATACTTCCTAAGGGTGGCTAGTCTAAGAGATGAACTTGCAAGTATAGAGACCATAATTGAAGACAAAGAGCTGTCACTTATGGCTATAGATGGGTTATCGGATTCATGGGAAACATTCTCACAAGGAGTAAGTGCTAGAGACAAACACCCAGACTTCAACAGACTTAAAGGAGACTGCCTTCAAGAAGAATCTAGGCAACTTAAGAAAGGACTGAAATCGAAAGCTGGAGATGAAGAACTTCATGTTCTCAACACAAATTCCTACAAAGGAAAGAAGAAACACTTTAAGAAGAAGAAGGCCCCTCAATGCAATAGCAAATTCAAGAGGGACATATCTAAAGTCAAATGCTTCAAATGTGAGAAACTTGGACATTATAAGTCAGACTGCCCTGAGAATACGAAATAGCAAGTAAATTTCACAGAGGTAACTAAGACAAAAGAAGACTATGATCCTGAAAATTATGTACTGTATTCAGCACTATCAAATGATGTATCTAGCAAACTCAACTCTTGGGTAATTGATAGTGGATCATCCAGACACATTACGGGGTATAAAGAAGTACTGGATTCAATGACGGAGGAAACCAATGAAGAAGTTACCATAGGTGACGGTTCTGCACATCCAGTCAAAGGAGTTGGAAGTTGCAACTTAAAACTAAAATCAGGCATCTTCTTACACCTCAAAAGAGTACTATATGTACCCAGAATCAAGAGGAACCTAATTTTTGTCACAGCACTTGAGGATGATGGATATAAGGTAGCATTTATGGATGGAAAGGTAATGACCTGGCCTAAAAACTCTTCTATTAAGAAATCAAAATTGATTGGTCAAAGGAAGGGATAACTGTATGAACTATGTTCGGAACCTATTCAAGCATTAGTTCATGAAGCTGCAGATATAAACGAAGTATGGCATAGAAGGTTAGGGCACCTAAACTTCAAAGCCTTATCAACTATGGAGAAGATGGTTACTGGTTTACCTAAGTTGAACAAAGATCATTCAAGCATATGCAAAGGATGTGCACTAGGTAAGAACACCAAAAGTCCATTTCAAAATAGCACTAGAAAAACTAACAATGTTTAGAATTAGTCCACTCAGATTTATGTGGACCTATGTATGTTTCTTCTCTCAGAGGATTTTTGTACTATGTACTCTTTATGGATGACTTCTCTAGGAAGACATGGATTTACTTCTTGAAATGTAAAGAATCAAAAGAAATCCTTAAAAGATTTAAAGAATTCAAATCCTTAACTAAAAATCTATCAGGACACAAAATTAAAACTCTTAGGACTGATAATGGAGGGAAATATACTTCAGATTTGTTTAAGGATTTTTGTAAAGAAGCAGGGATTAAGAGTGAGTGTACTGTTCCTTACAATCCTCAGCAAAATGGGATAGCAGAAAGAAAAAATAGGACAATTGTGAAAGCTGCAAGAGCTATGCTACTTGACCAAAATTTAGGATTCTATCTTTGGGCAGAAGCCACATGTACTACTGTCTATATTCAAAACAGATGCCCTCACTCCCACCTCGGAGATAAAACTCCTGAGGAAGTCTTCTCTAATTCTAAACCAAATATCAGTCATCTTAGAATATTTGGGTGTCCTGTTTACATTCATATTCCTAAAGAGAAAAGAACTAAACTTGAACCTTTAGGCAGAAGAGGTATTTTTGTTGGATACAGTGAAACATCCAAAGCATATAGAGTTTACATACCTGATCAAAAACATTGAACTTAGTAGAGATGTAATATTTGAAGAAGATTTAGCATTCAAAAGAGCCCTAAGTTCTAAAGATCCTTCACATATACCTAGTTCTGAAGAAAATCATGAACCTGAGTTTCAAAGGGAGAACATTGAAGAAATTGAAGGTGAAATTCAAAATCTTAATCTTGAGGAAACTCAAAATCCTAAGAAAAGACCACTTTTGGCCTCTAAGACTATAGAAGAAGCACAAGACTTCTTTACACCAGAAGGAACCTTCAGAGAAAGCAAAAGACCCAAAAGATTCTCTAGCTATGCTGCAAACATGAGTGATTTATCTAAATCAAAACCAACCAATGTTTCAGATGCTATTAAACATACAACTTGGAAGGATGCTATGACAGAAGAATAACAATCCATTATTAAGAATGATGTTTGGGAAATTGTTCCAAAGCCTGAGGGAAAATCTGTTGTTTCTTCTAAGTGGATATTTAAAATCAAGCATGCTGCTGACGGTAGCATTGATAAATATAAGGCCAGATTCGTAGCCAAAGGATTCTCTCAGAAGGAGGGAATTGATTATGAAGAAACCTTTGCTCCAGTTGCCAAATACACCTCTGTAAGAGTAGTCCTAGCTATTGCAGCATCGAAGGGATGGAAAAAGTACATCAAATGGATGTGAAAACAGCATTTCTGAATGGAAAGATTATTGAAGAGGTATATTTGGAACAACCTGAAGGATTTGAAACTCATAACCCTAAAGTCTTTGTTTGCAAGCTCAAGAAAGCTCTCTATGGGCTTAAACAGGCTCCAAGGGCATGGTATGAAAGAATCGATAAGTATCTCACCAGTTTAGGATTCTCCAAGAATGAAGCTGGTCCAAATCTCTATTATAAAAAGGATAAAGATGATATGATAATTTTGATACTATATGTTGATGATTTACTAATAACAGGTGATGATCATCTTATAGATCAATGCAAAAAAGATCTAATCAGAGAATTTGATATGAAATATTTAGGACTCCTTCATTACTTCCTAGGATTGGAAGTATGGCAAAACTCTGACAGCATCATACTTAATCAAGGAAATTATACATTAGGCATCTTGAAGAGATTTGGAATGTGGAACTACAAACCTATGTCTTCTCCAATGGAGACTAACCTACACAAACTTAAGGAAGCAGCAGCAGAATCACCCTCCATAGATTCTACTCTTTATAACCAGATGATTGGGTCTCTCATGTACTTGGTAAATACAAGACCTGATATTTGCTATGCAGTTAATGCCTTAAGTCAGTTTATGTGTGAACCAAAGGAGATTCACCTGGTTGCAGTCAAACACATTATGAGATACTTACAAGGCACTCTTAACCTCGGGCTCAAGTATGAGAAAGTTGACTTCGACTTACATGGATTCACAGACTCGGATTGGGCTGGAAGTGTTACTGATAGGAAAAGCACTTCGGGATGTTGTTTCAGTTTAGGATCAGAGATGATATCATGGATATGCAAAAAGCAGACATCAGTAGCACAGAGTTCCACAGAAGCTGAATACATTGCAGTTGCAATGGCTTCTCGGGAAGCAGTTTGGCTTAGAAAGTTACTTGTGGGATTATTTGGTCAACCCATGAATCCCACTATCATTCATTGTGATAATCAGAGTTGCATCAAGCTTTCTATGAATCCAGTTTTTCATGATAGATCCAAGCATATTGAAATTCCTTACCATTATGTAAGAGATATGGTAGACAGGAATACTATCAAGTTAAGATACATTTGAACTGCAGATCAGACAGTAGATATTCTTACCAAACCTCTCTCTCAAGTGAAGATAGATCACTTCAGAAAAAGACTTGGTATGGTTGAATTATAACTCATTTGTATTCTTTGATTATTAATAAAATAATTTTGTGTTAAATTATTATTGTCAGGCTATTGACTGTTATGGGCTTCACCATTTGTGTTTATTATCTAAAGAGGTGACGATCTCTGTGATAATGAATAGACATTATATGAGATGACAATCTCTGAGATAATGTTCTAAAACAGTAGGGAACTACTGACAGATCTGGATGAATTAAAGATCATATTGTGATATAGACATTTCTATGCCTATGAGTCACATTTGGATAAAGGAAGAATTTAATCATTCTCCAGATTTTATCCTGTGTACTGGCAGATCTTAATTCAGGATCATATTGTGATATAGGTTTGTCAGTGCCTATGAGTCACAATTTGGATAAAGGAAGAATTTAATCATTCTCCGGATTTTAACCTCTGTATTGCATCACATGTAATACTGTTATCACAAGTATTAGTGATAATTCATATTACAGGTTTAGTAATATGACACGTATCATGTGTACCATGATACTACATGCTTGGAAGAATCAAATAGATAGAGAGTGCAAATCTATGCTTAGTCATCGTAACGATGTTGCTAGATATGTTTCTCTCATTTATATTATCAAGTTAAGAGGGAGTGTTAAATCATGATAACTTGATCATATTAATGTTTTGATTCTTCAAATTAGACAGATCTAAAATGCATGTAATTTCCTTTATATATGACCTCATGATAAATACATCTCCCTAGAACAGATCAGCGATTTGCTAGGCATATTTATATGCCTTGTATTTGACTATTGTAGTTAATTAATAATTAACTATTAGTTAATGGAAAAGGGCACCGATTTGTAGAGGAATAGGTTGTTTCATGGAGGGTCGACCTAGAAGGGGTGTGTCTTATGAAAAGACAAGACCCTTGGTTAATATATAAGTAGGAGCAAGATTGTGGATAGAGGACACAATACAATCTTAAGTCTACTCTTCTAGCAATCTGCTCCTTGGCAATTTAGTGCAGAAATAAAATAAAATTTCCAGAATTTATTGCAGACTTCCAGAACAATAACATTCAGCCCAGAATTGTACTAGATCGATTTGCAGCAAGGTATTAATACTCCATCAGTATTATATCTTCAGAATTTGCAGAAAACTTACAAGAAGAAATAGTGGCAAAATACTTTTTAGTCACACTTATTCAAAACTACCATTTATAGATAATTAATAATATAAGAGTTTGTTGATTATTAATTAATTAAAATTTAAAACATATATGCTTTATAAAGCATATAATGTGTAAGGTTTAATAACCTTCTATTATAACAACATATAGATGTTTTAAGGGTATGACTTCTAATAACATTATGTTCTAAGGAGTTTCTGATTTTTACGTCTGGCTTCAAAATCTGTCTCAAAGGAAAAAGGGAGTGTCAATACAAAAGGAGAGAAAATTGGAAAAAGAAGCATAAGGCACTAATGCAAGAGACAAAATGAAAACATTTTGCACATAAACTACAAAAGGAAAAGGCAAGAAGCTCAAAAGTGAATTTTGAAGGAAGGAAAATACCAATAAAAAGTCAGTCCAATCTGTGAAAAAGAAGCTCACAAAATATTACTGGTGTCTGATCCAAGATTGACCTGCTACAATTCAAAACGTAAATTGCATGGCATCTAGAATGGAATTCCAATTTCTCATTTCTAGCAAGTTTAAGCATCATGGCGATAATCTATAGTGTCTGGGACTCTAATGTTTGCATGTAAAAGAAAACATGGGATGTCCAAACAGTGAGAAACACTAACCTTGATGACAAGGCAGATGACATAATGCAGATCCAACAATCTAATTTAGGGTGCTAAAAGACAGAACTGTGAAAGTGAAAAAGATCTGAAAAAACTCCTTTTCCTGATGATGGATCACTGAGAGTGATCCAAAACTCAACTGAAAATATACACATTTAAAACCAATAGCAAGCATACGATCTGAAAAATCTGTTGCTGCCTTGTGCCTTTGACCTTCTTCTGCTCCACTTAGGACAAATTGGAGTTCCATCGCCATACTAACAGAATGTAAACTGCACAAGAAAGTTGGAAGGCCATGATAAATTATCTTTTCTTGATATGCTCCTCTCAAATACAGTGTATGAATGGCTATCTCACGAAGTATAAAACCACAAAGCAAAGATATCCACATAGCATCACTTTGAATGCTACATCACATCACCATCCAACCAAACGTCTCAAGTCATAAAAACCCTGGCAATTAGAGATTTCATATTTGGAATGATGAGTATCTCAAGCATAAAATTAATCACCTAACAATGATTGTTAAGAACAGCTACATGTGTGAGCAGATTGCTAAATCCTTCAAAAAGGCAAGGACAATACATAAAAAGCAACCAGTTACTGAAGATTCAGTAAAAAACCCTACAGATTTCCTTGCATACATAGAGGGCATCTCCAAGAAGGTGTAAAAATTATAAAGAGATACAGCTTCAATGTAGCCTTGCTATAGTTCTACTTCTACCTCCGGATAGTTGATTGAAGTCTCCATAGATTAGAACCTACTCACAGACATGGAGTTTGTAAATTAGCAGATCATGTAGAGTGCCATACATTGGTAAAATTGGTTGTTCCGTCTACAAAAGGGTTCAGAAACATGGTCCAGATCCGAAGAGTGAGTTATCAAAACAGCCTTCACAAAGAACCCATACAAAAATAAAAATACCATATTTATTTTGAAAGAGCTAAAGTTAGAGTGGTGGAAGAAAATTATTCTACAAGGTACTTGAGTTAGGCAGTTGAGTAAGCATAAATATTTAAAATTTGAATAGGGATAAGGATTTGAGCTTAAGCCACTCATAGTTTCATGAGACCAATAATTAACATGCTAAAAAGACCCATTACCTTAAAAGAAGTGGGCCTTTAATAATTTTGAATGAGTAGTTAAAAATTTAGAACCATTTAATGATATAATAATGGCTGATTCATTTGATTTTATTTTTTTTCTCCGGCATCAATCTACTTTGCTAGAGTAACCTATATAAAGAGCTATATTCTACAATCCACACATATCCATTTTATCTTGATGATAACATAGAACATAAGAGTGTGATCCAAAAAATTGATTGAAGGAAATTTCTACTCATTTAGTTCCAAAAGCTTGAGTCATAATATAATGATTACTAATATGCCAGATAGATTTCCTTCCTTACCTTCTCAAACAACAGAACAAGATTGTCTCTTGCAGTCCCAAAAGGTAGCTCAACTGCCAAACTCCGGAAATAGCGATACAAAGCTAGCAGCTCATCTCCTACATAAGTTGCCAGCACAGCAAGCTGCACACACACACACACAATAAGTTGGAAACCATTGGACTTTAACATGTTTGCATTGTCTCGACTGAATACTAAATGACCTAAGTATAAGAAAATAATTAAGTTAATCATTGTTTGAAGTTTTTATGATTATCACAGCCACTTCAAAATGAACCACAATAGTCATGATGGCACAGAGCTACATCTCTAAGAATGAGACAGCTCAAAATCCTGAGAGCTAGACTTAAAATTAAGACACCAAAATTGCAATTGACCTGATTATGAGGGTTTCCACTTGCAGGCCAGATAGAGACTGCTTTCAAGTAATAACCAGCAGCAACTGACCAATCATGGTTTTGACTATCCCCATCTCCATGCAGTTCTTTATACCGTGCCAGGTCACCCAAATATATGAAGCACCGGTGGCATGACAACTGACATCTTTTCAGATCTGCAGCAATCTTCTGATTATCCGTGCAAGGAACCTCCTCAGTACAAAAGAAATCTTGAGAAAGTCCATGCCTTGCTCTGAGCTTCAACATGAACTCATGGTAAAATCCTGTTGCATCAGATAAAAAGCTCCTGAAACTCGCCAAAACCTTGTGAACAGGCTCATTCCTTGTAACATGTTTAGCTCCAGGCATAGGAATAGATGGCCCAGATGTGGTAGCAGCCACACTTATCCTAATCCTGGTTCGAAATTCTTCAATTTGTTTGTAATGAAGTCTCCAAAGTGCTTGCTCTATTTCATGGCCTTCTGCATACTCATGGTCCTCCAGAATAATATTTTCATAGATCTCTCGGATCTTTAAACGCAGATCACGAACATTAAGGCCTAATGAACCTTTCGATCCAATCAGAGAATGCAATTGCTTTTCCAGCTCTATAGCCTACAACACCAATATAATGGGTTCTTATTGACAATCCTAGGCTTGGCAAAGCTGATTATCAACAACAGAAATTGAAAAACAGCTTTCAACATGAATCATGTTTGCACTGTTACATTGTTTATTCCCCTATAACCAGATGTAGCAATAAAGTCCTACCAGCATAGCCATCATCCCAGCCAGATATGAACTAAACAAAACAACAAATAAGAAAAAAAATACTACTTAAAACTATAAGGCAATTAGATGCTTCCGAATCTACCTGGCTAAATCGCTTTAACTCGAGAGATTGAGTGCCAGGTAAAGCCTCACTTTCACTGGACATGGTCATCATGCATTCACAGCAATTATGTATTGTATAGAGTCAGCTGCAAAAACACAAAAAAAAACCCATGAATCATGTATTGAAAATATATTAGCCAAAATTCTCTTAGATTAAAAACTTGTTCGTATTTGAACATTTTTTATGCCTTATCATAACACAAAAATTACTTAACCCTTCAGCTACAGTGCTAGAATCCATGAAAAGGAGATGGGTCCTAAGAGAGAGTGGTGCCCATAACTCAATCGAGTGGATCCCACTTCTAGTGGGCTCTATAAAGATCATTTCAACAGTGGTTAAAGCAGTACCATAGGCTTGCAGTTGTGGGTGATATTATATGTTGCTGTTCTGACAAACGAGTTGGTGCTTTCTCTCTTATATTAAAAAGAGACTAGCAATAGAGCTGAAGCAGTGGAAGTGTTGCAGGGTATCAAGATTTGCTTCCAAATGTGGTTTTAGAAACCTTATTTAGCAGGAGACTCACAGGATACCATAAGTTCTACAGCTAGAGATGGCTAGTAGCTGCCCCAATTGACGCCTACCAAAATTCTTAGGGAAGCACAGAACCCAGCCTTGGGTCTTTGACAAAATCACCTAGCAACATTGTTTTAACAATTGGCGAAAGTATTAAATCAGCCAATTGTGTTGCTAAATAGGGCATTAAGTCTTCTCGTTATCACTAGGTAAGATTCGGGGAGGCAGTCTTGAACGTTTATGGAGAATAATATATATATATATATATATATATATATATATAAGTTTAATGTTGCAAAGCTGCTAGTTGGAGTTTGAATAGATCAAATTGGTGATAAAGACCATCCAGCATCAGCAGTAGCAAAGGCAGAACCAAAATGTAGTATTGATCCCGTGGGTCGTATTCTATGTTCCTGTTCCAACAAATGAATTGGTGCTTTTCTCTCTTCCACTATACACAAGACTAAGCAGTGGCATTGATGAGGGTATCACGATTTGCTTCCAAATGTGATTTTAAACACCCAACTTTGGGAGGAAGACCCACAGGTTATCATGAGTTCTACAGCTAGAGATGGCTACTGGTAGCTGCCCTAATCAATGTCTAAACTAAATTCTCAGGGAAGCTCAGAACCTGGCCTTTGGTCTTTATCACTCTTTGATTCAATCACCTAGTGACATTGTTTTAACTATTGGGGAAGATAATAAATTAGCCAATTATGTCATTAATCATTGAGTCTTCTCTTTTGAATGTAGCGATGATCCTAAGGAGTAGTATTGCCTTGATGATTTGACCTTACTTGATGATATCGCATTATGTCATTAGCCAATTATGTCATTAATGTAGTATTGCCTTGATGATTTGACCTTACTTGATGATATCGCATTATGTCATTAGCCAATTATGTCATTAATCATTGAGTCTTCTCTTTTGAATGTAGCGATGATCCTAAGGAGTAGTATTGCCTTGATGATTTAAAGCCTGTACCGATTTGTCTCGACTCTCTCAACTGACAGGGAGGACACTTGTTTTGGTTTGAGGTGCTCAATTTCCAATCCCTCACTCGTATAAGCTTTCATCCAAGTTTGTTAGCCATAGAGAGTGGTGCCCATAACTCAATCGAGTGGGTCCCGCTTCTAGTGGGCTATATAAAGATCATTTCAACAGTGATTAAAGCAGTACCATAGCCTTGCAATTGTGGGTGATATTATATGTTGCTGTTCTGACAAACGAGTTGGTGCTCTCTCTTATATTAAAAAAAGAAACTAGCAATAGAGCTGAAGCGGTGGAAGTGGTGCAGGGTATCAAGATTTGCTTCCAAATGTGGTTTTAGACACCTTATTTTAGCAGGAGACTCGCAGGATACAATAAGTTCTACAGCTAGAGATGGCTAGTAGCTGCCCCAATTGACACCTACCAAAATTCTTAGGGAAGCACAGAACCCAGCCTTGGGTCTTTGACAAAGTCACCTAGCAACATCGTTTTAACAATTGGAGAAGGTATTAAATCAGCCAATTGTGTTGCTAAATAGGGCATTAAGTCTTCTCTTTATCACTAGGTAAGATTCGGGGAGGCAGTCTTGAACGATTATGGAGAGCAAAATATATATATATATATATATATAAGTTTAATGTTGCAAAGCTGCTAGTTGGAGTTCGAAGAGATCAAATTGGAGATAAAGACCACCCAGCATCAGCAGTAGCAAAGGCAGAACCAAAATGTAGTATTGATTCCGTGGGTCGTATTCTATGCTCCTATTCCAACAAATGAATTGGTGCTTTTCTCTCTTCCACTATAAACAAGACTAAGCAGTGGCATTGATGAGGGTATCATGATTTGCTTCCGAATGTGATTTTAAACACCCAACTTTGGAAGGAAGACCCACAGGTTATCATGAGTTCTACAGCTAGAGATGGCTGCTGGTAGCTGCCCTAATTGATGTCTAAACAAAATTCTTAGGGAAGCTCAGAACCTGGCCTTCAGTCTTTATCACTATTTGATTCAATCACCTAGTGACATTGTTTTAACTATTGGGGAAGATAATAAATTAGCCAATTATGTCATTAATCATTGAGTCTTCTCTTTTGAATGTAGCGTTGATCCTAAGGAGTAGTATTGCCTTGATGATTTAAAGCCTGTACCGATTTGTCTCGACTCTCTCAACTGACAGGGAGGACACTTGTTTTGGTTTGAGGTGCTCAATTTCCAATCCCTCACTCATGTAAGCTTTCATCCATGGTTGTTAGCCATGATGGAGGTGACAATGGGGTCAAGAATCATGTCACCTTCACTAGTTACATCACTTGGTCATTCCGATTCAGAGAATTGTTGTGAAACTTACATTGATCGAGGGCACCATTGTGCTTCTCAAAGCATGGATGGTAAAGCCAAGTATTTGAGGCCTTTGAAGTTAAGATGGCCTGCTTCAATTCACCTCACATCAATTCAGGGTGGGCAAATTCCAATGCCCACACCATTCACTGCAAAACAAAGCAATGGGTGACTGAAAAAAGAAACAGAAACCTGTGGCAGACACAAAAAGAGACAACATTGGCAGATTTGATGATGCTGGATGATGGGTGGGAGTTAAAGGAGCTTTGGGTGAGACGCGTGCAGCTTGCAACAGGCGGTGGCTACTGTGGCTCTGCAGGTTGTTGATGCTGTCTGTTAATGACTAATTTCCCAATGCCATTTTCAGGATCAGTTTTTGTCTATGGTCTGATATCGACATTTGTGGTTCTCAGGTTTTGGTTTTGTTTTAGCAAGCCCATATGTATCTCCAAGCAGATTGTGTAACTGGATAGGTTATGGCAAATTAAATAATAAATACTAATTCTAATATACTTTTCCATATAGAGACCATGAATGGCGTTGTTTTATGCTGTTGAGAGAGAGAGAGAGAGAGAGACTTGAATGCTGGGTGGTCTTTATCTCCAAGAGATCAATCCAAGGGATAGTTTTGCAATGCCAAAAGTCCAAACCCATGTACCATTTGATTCTTTCCATGAACACAAGACCATATCATCATAATAGCATAATCCAAACCTATGCTTATTTATGTGTTCATCCCAATTCCCACATAGTCTACATCCTATTAAAATGGATAGCATTTATTCTTATTTCTGTGCTAATCCCAATTCCCACACAGTCTGCAATGCCAAAAGTCCAAACCTATGTACCATTTGATTCTTACCTTGCTTAAACACAATACCATATCATCAGAAAATCCATCTAGCTGCAAAAAATAGGATTTTGGAATAAATTAAATGGAGAAGCATCAGTAGAATTACAGGTGGGACGCATAAATTTTTTTATTGGTATTTTACCGCGTTTATTGTAATCACCATTAAAATAAGCATGCACACTCTCATCAAAACACAGGAAATTACAAGTTAGTGAATTTGATTCAATTCTCTACTACACCAAAATTGTCAATCAATAAATGGAAAAAGAAATAAATTCAACTTAGTGCACCCTGACTTAACAATAAGCCATAGATAAGGTTAACTGTTAACTCAAGCAGCAGAATGCATCAGATAAAACACATAATAAGATATCTATACATCTGTCCACAGAGTACCTACTGTGGCATAGTTTCTCAAGACTGAGGAATTTCAACCAAGATATATCCAACATTATCACTCAAATTATGTGGTATTTCTTTACAAAAGGTACAATTATGCATCTGGGTGGGTTATATTAGATTTCTGCTGTACAAGAACAAATATTATTCAATTATAATTTAACATGCCTAAGAACAAGTCACAGTAGGGTTCCAAACAAAACGTGCTTACTTTAACATGTATTATTCAGGTTCTCAAACACTTTAACAACCAAAAGCTTCAAGAGGTTACTGCCTTGCATACTGAATGGCGTTAGGGAAAATTATCATAGCCAAGTATTTTATTGCATATCACGGCCCATACTTACTGTAAGCTTGTCATAAAAGGTAGTAAAATCTTAAGAGAGTTCATTGTACTATCAAATAGACTATAGTGCTATCTATATCTTACATGAGAAAAAAACTGACGGCTGAATCCTTATAAACAAACTCCAACCGTCACTGAAGATATATTTTTACATAAAAAAGTTTGAATAATCTTGAGCTTTAAAATGCCCATAGGCTTGTGCATCAACAGTATGCTGTTGCACTGGTGACCACTACAACACATTAAAAAGTTTGAATAATCTTGAGCCTTAAAATGCTCCCATGCTTGTGCATCAACAGTACACTGTTGCAATTGTGAGCACTGCAACACGGATTCGAGCCTGCTTTATCCATGGAGTACGGGAGAAGAGAAATAACCCATACCACCCCAGGGGATTAGTGGCTTGTCCTGTGCATTGTTTGGGAGCCAAAATAGGACTAGTAAGCCCATCTCCAGGTCGTTGGATCACTGGACTATCACAATAAATAATAAATTATAATAAAAAAAGGAATTTTGTTACTTAAAATGAACATTGGAAGAGTATTCTCTAGTTTCTGGAAGGATAAAAAATCCAATATAAGCACAAGCAACATAACCACTCCCAACAGTTCAGCAGGACATAGTATTGTGATAAAACAGAGCAATTCACATGATACCACCAATGTTCAAGCATCAAATGCCAAGCTCTATGTCTTAAAGTGGAGCTGTTCAAGTGAAGCGTGGCTGTACAAGGCCGTGTGCGAGCCCCGTGACAATATTGACAGAATGAAAACAGCTCAGATGCGGCTTCCAAGCTGAAAGGTATTCTAAGATTGATAATGCATTGCCTTGTGTTTAGTTGACAGCGGAAAACATGTACAATTCACTAGTTAAAAAAGTATAATCTCTCAAAACTTAGGATTCTTGATTAAGAGAATGTGAACAGCTTCTGAAAAAAATAATTGTTTGATAACAAGAAATTTGTCCAGCAGGCTTTGTTTTGAAGATAACAATGCCGATACCAAGATGCTCACTGAGCATAACTAAGAAAGTTTTGGTACAAGCCCATGTAAATTTTAATAGATCAGACAAAGAAAGGTCGTTATTCATCCATGGCTGAGTCAGGCATGAACTAGACTATGAAACCCGTCTTATTAAAGCTCCAAATGGAATTCCTTTCCATTTAACTTATTTCATTGCATTAATTTTGCACTCATGGATTTTGGCATGGTGGTTCAAGCTTAGCATAGACTAAACCTTGTCAATTCACCAGAAGCACAAACCTTGTACGTTGCTACAAATCAAAAGAGTATTCGAAGGTTGATAGTGCATCCTCCAGTGCACTAGAAAACATGGCGCATGAAAGAACTCACCAATTTACGTACCAAAAATCAAAATAGCAAGAAAAAAAAAGAATGCCAAACTTACAGTATAATTGGGAATAAAACTAAAGGTGAAGTCAAATCCACGTGACAAGATGAAAAAAATGTAAACTCTCGACAGATCCATTACCCTAAACCAAAATGTACAGTCATAGAGTAACAGAACGTATCAACCCTAGGTTTTAATTAACATCAATTTCAGAAACACCGTCAAGAGTTCGAACTACGTGAGGACATTTAATTCCGCAAAGGCAAGATAGAATACAAGCTCAGAGGTCCTGATTTCGAATCCAAAGACTAATCACCGGGGCAATTCAACACGAATTGCCATCATAATAACAATTTTCCCGACCCAGTCAAAAACAGTAATAGAATTTTGCTATCCATTATATCAGTTTAACGAGACAAAAGTATTAAACAAAAGCACTGCTTCAGAGACAGATGGCATGTAGAGCACAAAATATAAAAGAAAACTTTCTTTGATCTTCTTCTTTTACCTGAAAACAAATCTTAAGACCCTGGCTATAAGTACCCCCCAAAAATTGATATGGGTGTCATCATCTGAGCACCAATACTGTCAAATTATCAGCTACAAGGCTAAATTGGATCATTATATTAAAATTATTGACTGATTTCAAGGGCTTTTTTAACGGAATCCGTGGTTTTTTTATACCTGTGCGGACTTGAAAGTTATTGAAATACATAATAGGGTAAACAAATCACAGAGAGGAAAAAGAGTTTTAGGGATTTCAGATGCTTTTTCTAATTGAAAAAAACATAAAAATAAATAAAAATATATGTAAGTAAAATGAATATGTTCGACTCTCGCGGGAGGGGGTTTCGGATTGAAAGCGACCAAAGTAAATAGCAAAGCGAAATGAAAGTGAGGGCTGTTCAAGGTGGACGAAATCAATTTGTTTAGTTTTGTTTTGTTTTCAATGAAAATAATTAAGTTATATGGATATTGGTATCTTCTTTAATTACGAGGTTGAATTTTTTTAATTGATAAGCATTAAGGGGTAGTTTTTATTATATTAAATTTTTTTTAAAAGGTATGTTCATGGGCTTTGTGGGGTTAATCCTTCTAAGGCATTACATAGTCTGATGATTTAGGTTCTTTATAAAGGATGGATCAAGATTAATTTCGATGGGGCGTCTCAAAGGAATCTGGGCCCTTTGGTACGAGTTGTATTGATAAAGATTGGAATGGTCAAACTATTGCTTGGAGTACGAAGAAGCTATCTCCCAATACAAACAATATAGCAGAGGCCAATGTCGCTCTCCTTGCACTGAGATTGGCTTTAAAAAGGTATGTTCATGGGCTTTGTGGGGTTAATCCTTCTAAGGCATTACATAGTCTAATGATTTAGGTTCTTTATAAAGGATGGATCAAGATTAATTTCGATGGGGCGTCTCAGAGGAATCTGGGCCCTTTGGTACGAGTTGTATTGATAAAGATTGGAATGGTCAAACTATTGCTTGGAGTACGAAGAAGCTATCTCCCAATACAAACAATATAGCAGAGGTCAATGTCGCTCTCCTTGCACTGAGATTGGCTTAAAAACTTTCTCTTTCCAAGCTTCATCTCGAAGGTTATTCCCAGATTATCACTAATGTCATAATTAATGGCAAAGCTAAGTTTTAGAAACTTGACAAAATGAACGAGGTGATCAATTCAATTTTGTCAACGGTTAGTTTTTTCAAAGTCTCCCACATGACATGAGATGACAATCAAGAGGCTGACAAATTATCCAAGTAGGTTGTCGATATGGTTGGTAGTGATGAGATGGACAAAGCCTCAAACACGTAGTTGGATACTTTAGTAATCATGCAATTAATTCTTTGTGATAGTACACTTTGAAAGGAATGTTGAGTTATTGGTAGTTAGTAACATCTATGAAGTCCTTGGGTGATGTGTGCAATAGTAAATGCACCTACGTGTGTGTCTCCTTCAGCACCTTTTATGGTGGGTCTTTCTAGATTTGAAAGACATTTCCTTTTGGCTCTATTATTTCTTAGGTGATAAGAATGTACACTCAAATTTCTCCCTCAAAGTTGAGAAGATGATGGTGATGTTTTGGGGAAGGATCTCTAAGGAGCATCTCTAAAATATTTACACTTTTGAGGATGAGGACTTCATTCTCCATATCATAATGTCCTACCAGCAAAATATTGATAAATTAAAAATGTTGATGTTTCTTCTTTGTTTGTGGATTGACTTCTCAAATTGAGCATAAAAGAGGAGACTACCCAATTGATGCTCAAATGTGTAAAGGAAGAATAACGAGGTGGCATGGAATCCTTCCTTCTCACTACCTAGTTGGGTGAGGGGTTTTTTATTCCTGGGGGAGTTTGGATGCATGTAGGGAAATTCATTCCCTCACTTCACCCTTTTCTTCTTTGGAATGGAGATGAGGAGATGGAAGAGCTCATAATTGCATCCCAAGTCGATTTTCATGGGCTTGAGTATTATTTCTTCTTGAAGGAAATTTCCACTCGAAGTTCTTTTGGAGTTTGTGGAGGGCCATGGCGAGGCGGGGTCAACAATGGTGTAGAAGTGGGGTAGAGGACACCCAGTGGGTAGAAAGAATGCACATTTGCAACTGGCTTTGACTACTTTGATGGGTGGTGGAGATCACTCTAGATGAGGTCATTAAACTTCACCATACCCCTCCTACCCCCTCTTTTTGTTTGTGTAGTCACAACAAGAATATTTTTTGGGTTGATTTATCTCTCCCCCCTTCCTATTTTTGTTGTTTATCAATGTAATACTTTGCTACATTTGCATGATAGGTGCTTTGCAGCAAGGGAGCCATCTCTTGTTTTGTAGTGGACATTTTTTGGGCTTGTTATAAGAGACTTGTTAGTTTTCATTGTATATCATTTGGTTTTTTTTCTCTGGTCCAAGTATGGGCCTTTTTATTTTGTAATCTCTTTATGCTTTTATTACAAATAATTTATCTATCATATTTATCGATAAAAAATAATAATAATATATATAAGACATTAGATTTCTACAATCCATAATCATTATTGTGTTGTGGTTTTGGATTCAAATTTGTCTCAAATTTATTTGTAGAAATATTTTCAAACACATTCCATGATCCATCATCAGGATAAGTGATTCAAAGGAAGGACTTGAAACCAAAACAAATACACAATGACTTGTAATGGACTCTTCAAAACAACTAATTGAATCCTAGGTATTCTTTCCTAGACACCTTGCCACTAGGGCCTGTCAGGAGCCTAATCTTATCACCATTGTCCAATCTCATTCAACCTTTGATTAACCAAACATTCTTCTTTTCATTTAACGTCATTCTAAGACATTTATTACAATTAAACAATCCAAACATGCACCAACATATCAATTCCTCAACGCTAAGGACTAAACTTTGTCTTTACATAGGCATGACAACAATAAATTTCCTATTTGAGTCATCTCCATACAAAAATAGGTCTATCCAAAGCCTTACACAATGTATTTAGAGTCTATACAACATATACTCCCATTGATCAAACCAAAGCACACCATCAAACCCTCCTTGATTTGGCTCATTTTCAGGCCTACAACCCTACAACGTGAGTAACAGTTACATATAACTTTTGCAAACAAATAATAATAAACTCTTCCTTTTAAGAATGATGGAAGACATGAAAATAGACCTTCCCATCAACTTTCATAAGTTTTCAATGGTGGAAGGTCAAGATTTTTAATTTAACATGGGCATTGGAAACCCTAAGCAGGGTTTGGAGCAATTCACACAAAGATGGTTGAATCTTATTCAAAATAGCATAAAATTGAGTGAAAAAAATGCAAATTAAAGCTAAGATAAATCACTATCTATTCCACACATTTGTAAGGCTTTCCCCAATTTGTACAAGTAATACAATTCAAGTTTTAGACTAAAAATGTAGGAAAAACACAAAAAATACTTTGTTCAAGTTTTTAAGACAAGTATCTTTCACTCCAAACTTCAAAGAAACTACCCTTCTCATGAAAATCGGACCTTTTAAATCAACTTCCACCATCTTCCTCAACTGATTTTCATCAATTACATTCAAAGTTGCATTTGTTATGACTAGTTTGCAACTTTTCTTGCGTTACAACTTTGCAATTTTTGCAATTCTTCAAATTTTGCACAACCTAAGGTCCATATGGCCTAAAATGACCCAAGAAGGCCTTATTGACACAAAAAAACTTAAAATCTAAGGTGGAAAACAAAATCCAACCTTGAACAAGCCAAAACATCACTAAAAATTTCAAACTGAGATTTTGGCAGGAACTCAAGAATTTGAATTCCTAGACTTCAACATCTATTTAAAAGAATTTAAATGGACCCCAGAGGTCTCTAAGAACCTAAACCAAAATAAAACAAAACAAAACCCTAAACACCAGAATGAAAACAAATGTCATGACTCAGGATGCCCCTACATTAATAAGGAAATTGTAGAAAGAAGATCTAGATAGTCTGCAAACCAAGATGGGATAAAAAAAGAGGGGTGGAGGCGGAAGGGTTAGCACCAAGTTCAAAGAAGGAGATTATGAAAGAATAGCAAATGATAAAGGAAACACAAAGAATAAATCTACAAATTAAACTATAAATATATTAATAAATATAAAACAATAAGAGAGTAAAAGAAATAAACTAAAAAAAAATTAAAAATGAACAAATAGCTATAAAAGAATATAAATAAACAAAAATGAAAAGAATAAGTTCACACTTGTAATAATAAAATTAACTAGTGTGAGAAATAAAAATAATTACAAATCAATATGATGATGATGATGATGAAAAAGTATGAAAACTCAAAAAAATGCATTAAGGAAAAATATAGAAAGAGCAAGACAAAAAGAAAAATGAGAAGTCAAGTAAAAAAATGTGTGTATTATTTTTACAAAAATGAACATGATGGGTGAGTAGTGTGTGTGCAAAGAGTAGACTACAAATAAGGAAAGATATGATTGCTCAAAAGGAATAGGAGAGGTTGATGGATGTAGGAGCCAGTAGGATTTAGGCAAGTTGGGCATGTTATTTGTTGACACAAATAGGGATATAAATAAGGAATAGGTGAATGGGAAGATTGAAAGAGTGGTTGTAATAAATGTCAACCTATCCATTGTCTATGGTGCCCTAAATGTGGTAATTCTCAATCATCTTCTTCAATCAAGGGTTGTGAGGCTCAGGTTAACTATGGTAATTGGTAAATTTGTGGGGATTTTGACCTCTTTGGCCCAGATTCATGAATGGTGTGCATCAAATTGGAAAGGTGTCTTACCCACGATCAATCTATTACCATTAGGGTTCTTTCAAGTGTCATTTTCCTCTCAAGCTAAGAGGGATGAAATTATCAAGGAGGGTTCCCAATTTTTTGGGTATGTGGATATTTTCTTACACATTTTGATCCCATGTCTGAAGCCCTCATTAGAGTTCCTCTATGGATGTGTCTTCACAACCTCCCATAGGAACTTTTCTCAGAAGGAACTTACAAGATAATAGGGGATTCAATAGGCTTTTTCATCCAATATGAGGAATGCGCTGGTGTGGGTCAAGGGCAGAGTAGTATTAATGAGGAAGTTTGCCAATAATGGAGATGAACACCTCCCTATAGTAGGGTTGTCATGAAAATAATTAGGTGGAACATAAGAGAGATCAATGGCCCTAAATAAAATTGCCTTCTAAAGAGGTTGATAGGTGTTGAGATTCTAGGAATTTTCTTAATTCAAGAAGCTAAAATCTATGAAGGCAAGCTACATGATATGCTCTTTAGAATTTGGAAAAGTTGGGAGTCTTTCGGACAAGATGTTGAAGGTTATGCTAGATGAATTGGTGTCTTGTGGAATAAAAACCATTTTCATCGTACATTTGTGGAGTCCAATTGGTTTTATATCTCTCTTAAGTGCAAGGATGTGAGGGATGGTGTTAGTGTATTAGTTACAAATGTGTATGGCCCTAACATAGAACCAAAGTGGTTGATTGTGTAGGATTACCTGTTCTCCTTTAGACATAACAATAATCACGGGGAATGGGTTATTTGAGGGGATCTAAATGTCATCCTGGCACCTTAAGATAAAAGAGAAGGTGTTAGAATAATAGTGTCCCAATCAACTAAGAGGGGGGGTGAATCAGTTGATGCCAATACAATGTACTCAAACATTTACTTAAAAGTTATTCCTTAAAGCAAAACACTGAACTGAAAAGTGAATGCATTAACAACACACATACATATGAACACCAATGTTTGTTCTCAAGGAAAACCTTTTTAAGGGAAAAACCCCAGTGGGGATGGTACCCACAAATATCTACACTATAGGTATAATAACCCTGTTAAGAGTTTTGGCCTTGTTAGGAGCTGAGTATTACAATAGGCAAGACATGGTTAAAGGACAAACCCTGTTAGGAGTCTTTTACAATGTGATCCCAATAAAGGAATCGACCCTATTAGGAGTCTAGCCCCGTTAAAGGCAATTACCCTATTAGGGGTGTACAATGCATCAACTTGATCAAGAGATTTGAGAGTTAAAGCCACCCTCAGGTTCTCCAAACCTTGCAACTTCAAGTTTGAGATAATTCTATTCTGAAACTTCTTTTAGCCTTCTATCACTACCAAGAAAGCTCCACCTTGTGCCTTAGTGCACAACTACTATTATTCAAATAGTATCCAATGCAACCTTAATCTCACATTGACCTCTTAATCTCGCATATGCAATTGCACGCATATTTTCCAAGGATTTCAATCTATATATACAAATTACAACAATTACATCCAAGTTGTCCTTAATAGGATAAATCCTATTTACAAAATATAAATGGACCCATGCAAAGATGCACACGATATCTCTTACAATGTTATAACATAGTAGTTACATCAATGAATCATTTAGATCCATTGATTAAGCTCGCATATCATATTACTTGAAACATGTTCCAAGTCATCCTTCAAATAGGTCTTTGCCAATGCATACGCCATAGTTGATGCCACCTATATGATCATGATTCCATATGATCGTAATAAGCTCTCAAGCTAGTGTCCAACACAAACCTATGTTCACACATAATAACTCAAACAACCATGAGTGCTATCCACAAAATTTTGCAATCAACTCTGTGAAAACATAGTTACTATTTCTTGAAAACTAGTCATCAGTAATTTAGTCATAACTCTGTCAGATCAACTCATAAGTATTTGTGTTCATGGATGGTGATCCAACACATCACTAAAAGTCTCTTTGTAAGTGTGCACATGCTAATTCACTTTATTGTGTCTGTACAATTCTCTGCAACCTTTTATGTAGGCTCCTAAATAATCTAGTCAATAGCATATGTTGTCATCAATGACAAACTTTGTCATGAATGCAACACATAACCAATATAGCATGCCTCTATCATTACTATGATACTCCCCCATAGTAATACCATCAACATTCATGTTAACAATATCCCCCTTTGGCATTTATGGTAACATAGATGAAAAACATCTAAGTTCCATAAATACCAAAACATGTTTGTATTGTTTCTGCATCAGCATCTTTTCAAATCCTCTTCATCAAATCTTCCAAAAGATGATTCTTTCATACTATTTTTCATATGTCATTCTCTCTCCCATTGACATCAATGGCAAAGGTGTCTCCAAGAGTTCTCAGTAACTCAGCTTAATACATATACTCCCCCATAGGAGAAGCATCAAGCATATAGTCCAAAGAAAGAAATAATGCTCTGATATTTCTGGACGAATGCAATTCCAGCATCAATTACTCAAGGGTAGGATGGGACATGACCCCTAACATACCTCTTAGATACTCAAATGTATCCTTAGGCAGAGGTTTTGTGAAAATGTCTACTATTTTCTCCTTTGTACTCACATATTCTAACTTTATTTCCTTCTTTGCTACTTTGTCTCTCAAGAAATGATACTTTATTGCTATATATTTTGTCTTTGAATGCATAACAGGGTTTTTTGACATATTTACCATGCTAGTATTGTCACAATTGATAGTGATTGAATCTTCTAGACATACTCTAATGTCCTTCAACATTTGCTTCATCCATATGATCTGTGTATAATTGATTACTTCTGCAACATATTCTAATTCTGTAGTACACTGAGCAATGCAGTCCTACTTTTTGCTAAGCCAAGAAACCAATCTTTTACCACGGAAGAATGCTCCTCTACTAGTACTATTTCAGTCATCTACATTCCCTGCCCAATCAGCATCAGTGAAGGCATGAAATGTAGAGTCTTGTGATCTATCATACCATAGACCACACTCAATTGTGCCCTTAAGATATCTAAATATCCTTTTTACTGCCATAAGGTGAGATTCTTTAGGATCTGCTTGAAATCTTGTAGCAATTCCAACAACATTGGCTATATCAGGTCTAGTATGTGTCAAATAATGAAGACCTCCAATCATTGATCTATACCTTGTCCAAGGTAGATTCTTTGCTTCATCTTCCAAAGACAACTTTGTTCCAATTACCATAGGAGTTACAATAGGTTTATTGTCATCCATGCCAAAAAAATTCAACAATTCTTTGAGATATTTGGTCTGAGATATGAATATCCCTTCTTTACTTTGATTGATCTTCAATCCAAGGAATAATTTCATCTCCCCAATCATAGACATTTAAAATTCACTTTTCATCTCTTCTGCAAACTTGTTACTCATATAATCATTTCCTCCAAATATAATATCATCAATAAAAAATTCAACAATCAAGATACCTTCTTCAGTGATTCTTAG
This sequence comes from Chamaecyparis obtusa, assembly GCA_027943335.1. Taxonomy (NCBI): domain Eukaryota; kingdom Viridiplantae; phylum Streptophyta; class Pinopsida; order Cupressales; family Cupressaceae; genus Chamaecyparis; species Chamaecyparis obtusa. The sequence goes on along the minus strand of BSBK01000496.1, from coordinate 799,075 downwards.
GTACAAATTATTGTCAGCATTGCCCTTCTTGAATCCCAACTGAATCAGATACTTATCCAATCTTGCATACCAATCCCTTGGTGCTTGTTTCAATCCATACAGATCCTTCTTCAATCTGCAAACTAGATCTTCATTTCCTAATAAAGGAAATCCATCAGGTTGCTTGATGTATACTTCCTCTTCAAAGTCTCCATTAAGAAAAGTTGATTTCACATCCATCTGATATACTTCAAAACTTTTATGGGTAGCATAATCTAGGAATAATCTGACTGCCTCAATTTTAGCAACAAGTGCGAAGGTTTCTTCAAAATCAATTCCTTCTTGTTGTGAATATCCTTTACATACCAATCTTGTTTTGTTTCTAACAATAGTGCCTTCTTCATTCATCTTGTTCCTGTATACCCACTTGGTGCCAATCACATTTTTGTCTTTAGGCCTTGGAACCAATTCCCAAGTGTTATTTTTCTGAATATGCTCCAGTTCTTCCTTCATGGCAATGATCCATGATTCATCTTTGCATGCCTCCTTTGTGGACTGTGGTTCTACTTGAGAAATCAAGCAAATGGCATTTGTAGATTGTGGTCCCTTTCTTCTCTATTTTTCAATCTTGTTCTAGTTCCTTTATTATTGTCACCAATGATCTGATCATTAGGATGATTTCTTATAACATATTTGGGTGTGGTTTATTCCCTTAATTCCACACTTATGCCATTGTCAATTTTCAAAATATTTTGTGATGCTTCATTCTCACTTTCTATTGTCTGTATATTGTTATGATTTGTACTCATGTTTTCAAAATAAATCTCATAGGGGTTAGGGCTACAATATTTTTCTCTAACTTGAAACTTTTCATCTACTCTCACATTATCACTTTCAATCAGCTTCCTAGTTCTTAGATTGTAACATCTATAGGCTTTACTTTTATTAGAGTATCCAAGGAATAATCTGTCATCACTTATGGCATCAAATTTTCCTATACATTCATCTCTCTCAATGTAGCATTTACTTCCAAAAATTCTAAAATAACTAACAGTAGGTGTCTTACCATACCATAGTTCAAATGATATCTTGCATGTACCTTCTCTGATTTGTACTCTATTAATTATATATATAGTAGTATTGACTGCTTCACTCCAATGCATATGTGGGACCTTTCCTTCTAACAACATTGTTCTTGTAGCATCAAGAACAATTCTATTTATTCTTTCAACAACACCATTTTGTCGTGGTGTCCTAGGTGATGAAATCTGCCTCACAATACCATATTCTTCACAAAAGGTATTGAATTCATGTGAAGTGAATTCTCCACCTTTGTCTAATCTTAAACATTTTATCTTTAAACCTGTCTCATTCTCAACTTTTGCCTTATAGAACTTGAAAGTTTCAAATGCTTCTGGTTTTTCTCTAAGAAATATTACCCACATCATTCTAGAGTAGTCATTAGCAAATATAATAAAGTACCTATCTCCAAATTATGACTTGATCTAAGTAGGTCTGCATAGATTTGTATGAATTAGTTCCAGCTTTCCATTTTTTGATTATCCTTTGCTTGTAAAGTTGCTTCTTATCTGCTTTCCCAATACACACTCTCTGCATGTAGTGTTGGTTGGTTTCACAATCTTAGGTAGATCTTTGATAGCATTATTATTAGATGTTTTACCATGTTGTCAAAGTTGATATGACAAAACCTTTTATGCCATAACTAGTTGTCATCGGTCTTTGCAACAAAAGAACTAACCTCAATAGAGTTTAACTGGAATATATTACCTCTGGTCTTGGAACCATATGTGATCAATTCTCCATTAGTTCCTCTAATAGAGCAATGACCATCCTTGAATTCTAGATGATAGCCCTTATCCACAAGTTGTCCAACACTTAACAAGTTATGTTTTAAGCCATCCACAAATAATACATCATCAATATTAGTTTTTCCATCCAAAGTAATTGCTTCTTTACCAGCAATCATTATAGGGGTATTGCCACCAAATCTTAAAACACCACCATCAAAATTATTTAGCTGAATGAATCTATCTTTGTCGCTAGTCATATGATGTGAAAATCCACTACCAATTATCCAATCAGTTTTCCTATCAAGATGAGAAACTAAGGCTTTTTCTTCATAGATAGGATCCTCTTCCTTGATAGCAACAAAACCCAATAGATCATTGAATTCATCATCTAAATCTTCAGATCCATCACTAGCATAGTAGAATTCCTTATCATTATTGTATTTACCATATTTAGGCCTATGCTTAGGTACTCTAGTTGGACATCTAGATGCAAAATGACCAACCTTATTGAAATTAAAACATTTCAAAGGTAATTTTCCTTCAAACTTACCTTTGCCTTTGATTTCTCTCTTTACAATTAGGGTCATGATCTTCTCATCCACTTGATTGTCTAGCTTTTGAATCTCTTCCCATTCTTCAACATATTCTCCAAGATCTTCATTGTGCTTGCTTACTCTGCTAGATCTAGCTTCAATAGGTCCAGTTCTATGAACAATTTCTTTAAATGTTGTCTCCACCTTAGGTAGTGTATCCTTTAGTTTTGTGGTCTCAAATATAGTTAGCATGGCTACTAACATCTCTTTGGTAAAATATTTGTATTGTGGTATGGTCTCTTCCAAAGCCAAAACTTTGGGTTTGTAGGCATGAGTCACAGACCTCAAGATCTTTGCTATGACTTCATCTTTTGTATAAGTACCTCCATTGTTTTTTATTCCAATCACACATTCAAATACTCTCTGAACATACATCCTTATTTTTTCATCATCCTTCATTATTATTGTCTCCATCTTTGTTCTCCAATTCGATAACTTTGCTCTCTTAGTGTATTCATCTCCTTCATAGAGTGCAATTAGTATTTTCCAGATCTCGCTTGCCTTTGTAAGATCTCTGACCTTTGTGAGCTCTCCATCAGATAGTGCATTAACCAAGGATTCCTTTGCAACAAAATTGCATAATTTTTTTTTTAATTTCTTCTTTAGTAGTGGAAAGTGTCTCAAGGTCTTCTTCATTTATGATAGGCACATCTTTCCAAGTAATAATCCAATATTCCAATCCCATACACATTAGATGATTCTTCATCTTTTCCTTCCATGTGTCAAAATTTTCTGCATCAAACTTAGGACTCTCTTTTCTGAATAAGGCCATCTTGATCTTTACCTCAAGTTGTTAGGCTTCTTGACCAAGGACCAAAAGCTTTGATACCAATTGTTAGAATAACAGTGTCCCAATCAACTAAGAGGGGAGGAGGTGAATGAATTGATGCCAATACAATGTACTCAAACATTTACTTAAAAGTTATTCCTTAAATCAAAACACTGAACTGAAAAGTGAATGCAGTAACAACACATACATATGAACACCAATGTTTGTTCTCGAGGAAAAAATTGTTAAGGGAAAAACCCCGGTCGGGATGGTACCCAAAAATATCTACACTATAGGTATAATAACCCTGTTAAGAGTTCTGGCCCTGTTAGGAGCTGAGTATTACAATAGGCAGGTCCTAGTTAAAGGAAAACCCTTGTTAGGAGTCTTTTACAATGTGATCCCAATAAAGGAGTCAACCATGTTAGGAGTCCAGCCTTGTTAAAGGAAATTACCCTATTAGGGGTGTATAATGCATCAACCTGATCAAGAGATTTGAGAGTTAAAGCCACCCTTAGGTTCTCCAAACCTTGCAACTTTAAGTTTGAGACAATTCTATTCTAAAACTACTTTCAACCTTCTATCACTACCAAGCAAGCTCCACCTTGTGCCTTAGTTCACAACTATTATTCTTCAAACAGTATCTAATGAAGCCTTAAGCTCACATTCACCTCTGCATCTCTCATATGCATTTATACACATATTTTCCAAGGATTTCAATCCTATATACAAATTACAATAATTATATCCAAGTCGGCCTTAATAGGATAAATCCTATTTACAAAATACAAATGGACCCATGCAAAGATGCACATGACATCTCTTACAATGTTACAACATAGTAGTTACATCAATTAATCATTTAGATTTGTTGATTAAGCTCGCATATCATATTACTTGAAACATGTTCCAAGTCATCCTTCAAATAGGTCTTTGCTAATGCATACGCCATAGTTGATACCATCTGTATGATCATGATGCTATATAATCATAATAAGCTCTCAAGCTAGTGTTCAACACGAACCTATTTTTGCACATCATAACTCAAACAACCATGAGTGCTATCCATAAAGTTTTGCAATCAACTCTGTGAAAACACAGTTACTGTTTCCTGGAAACCAGTCAACATAATTCAGTCATAACTCTATCAGATCAACTCATAAGTATTTGTGATCATGGATGGTGATCCAAGACATCACTAAAAGTCTCTTTGTAAGTGCGCATGTGTTGATTCGCTTTATTGTGTATGTATAATTCTATGCAACCTCTTCTACAAGATCCTGAACAATCCAATCAATAGCATATGTTTTCATCAATGAAAAACTTTGTCATGAATGCAACACATAACCAATATATCATTCCTCTATCATTACTATGATACTCTCCCATATGAATACCACCAGCATTCATGCTAACAGAAGGAAGGTCGAAGGGTAAATGTGGATCTCTAAGCTTCATAATTTTATGAGATGATCTAGCCCTTGCAGATATCAGACCACAAATTGGGTGGTTTACTTGGAACAATAAAAGGGAGGGAGTAGACAATATCCAATACAAACTAAAACATTTCTTATTAAATTTTTATTGGATGATGGAGTTAGGGGGATTCATATTTCAGGATGTGAATTATGTTGGCTTTGACCATTGGCCCATTTATCTTTGTTTGATTAACTCGAGTTAGCCTAGATGTATCCCTTTTAAGATGGAAGCTTTCTAGTATGAACATCCAAATTTTGATGATTTGGTTAGCAATTGGTGGAGATCTGAGATTAAAGGTTGCAAAAGGTTCATTATCTCTGGAAAGCTACAAGTTGTGAAGTGAAGGGGGAGGGAGTGGAATAAGGTATCCATGGGAAATCTATTTGCTAAAAAATTTCCCATTAAATCAAAGATAAGGGAAGTGGGGTATTTCATTTCAAACAATAAGTACACATAGGAATACAAGGTCAAAGAGTTGTAGCTTTCTTATTATCTAAATTGGTTTCTTATGATAGAAGAGATATTCTAGAAACAAAAGTCTAGGGTGAAGTGGCTTGGGGAAGGTGATAGAAACATGAAAATTTTCTAACTCTCCGCAAAGATTAGGAGACAATGTAATAAAATTCTAAAAAATAGGAATGTTAATCAGGTGGTTATCGAGGATGTTGAGGCAATGCGAGTAGAGGGCTACAATTTTTTCTTTGAGCTTCTTATCACTCAATACATATCTTGAAACTCGACACAAGAATAGTTCTTCGATGCATTCCCAATCTCATTACATATGAACAAAATACATTCCTCTTGGCCCCCTTCTCTGTGGGTGAAATAAAAAATACAACATTCTCTTTGGGTGCCAGAAGGTCAGTGTTTCAAGCAAAAAAAATCAGAGATATTGGGAGGTGGTTGGGGAAGATGTATGTAAGGAAGAAAAAGAGTGTAGGATGTGTAGGGTTGTCCTAATATAGTGGAATGTGACTTATTTGGCACTTATCCCCAAGGTAAAGGATCCTTTAACTTTTGATCAGTTCAAGTTGATAGCACTATGCAATATTATTTGCAATTTTATTGCAAAAGTCATGGCTAGTAGACTCAAGGCTTGCTTGAATGGATTAATTTCATAAGACAAAAGTGGTTTCTAAAGGAAAATAAAATTTTGGATGGCATCATAACTTCTCATGAGGTTATCCACCTCACCTCCTTGAGGAATAGGGAAGGTATGATAACTAAACTTGATATGAATAAAGCGTATGATAGGGTCTCATGGAATTTCCAAATTGAAGCCATGAGGAGATTTGGTTTTAGTGAATATTGGTGTAAATGGATATATAGTTGCATATCCTTTCCCATGTACATGCAATTCTAATCAATGGGGTGCCTACAAAAATTTTCAAGGCCAAGAAGGGGCTACGCTAGGGAGACCCACTCTCCCCCTTCCTTTTTCTTTTGATTGTAAAAGTTCTAGGTAGGAATATAAGAAATGAGATATGTGAGGGAAACATATGTGATCTGCAAGTGCTGGAGGTGTCAGGCAGATCACTCATTTGCAATTTGTGGATGGCATCCTCTTATTCAAAATAGTCAAGGCATTTAAAGTATGTGCTTATAAAAAGATCTCGAACTTGTATGAGATGACAACTAGTCAAAGGTCAAAACCTCAAAGTCCAAAATATACTTTTTAAAGGATGGATCCATAGATGGACATGCCATTTACAATATACTAGGCTTTGTTATCAATACATTGCCAAGCTTATGCTTGGGCATGCCTTTGGTATGTAAGCATTATGTTGATGGTGACTAGAGTAGTGTTTCCAATTGAATGAAATCTTTACTAGCCCCATGGAAGGGAAAGTGGTTGTCAATGACAAGCATAATCACACTCATCAAAGCCTCCTTGATGGTGATGCCAATCTTAACTATGTCTATTTTCCAAATTCTAAACAAGGTTGCCAATTTTGTGGAAGGAATTGAGAGAAGTTTTTTATGGAGGCACAATGAAGACCAGTTTAAATACAATCTTCTTAAATTGGAGGATATCTATAGACCTACCAAGAATGGAGGACTGGGCATAAGGAAATTGAAGGACATGAACATGGCTTTAGGCATGAAGCTAGTATGGAGGATGTATAGCAAGAGGGATCGACTTAGGAGCCACATTTTTTGAGCTAAAAATATAAACAATAATGTGAACAACATATTTTTATGTCAGCTCCCTAATGGTTTTAGCATATGGAATTTATCGTGGGCTTGCTGCAAAATATTGGAATCTAACATCACTTGGAAGTTGGGCATAGGTGACAAGATACAGTTTGTGAAGGATGAATGACTGGAAAATAAGCCATTGTGTAAAAACTCATCTTACACCCCATGCATAACATACTTTGAGGTTTTTCATGGAAAATATGTGTCTAATTATATTAGAGGGGAGACCCATGATCATTATTGGATCCACCTCCATGCCCTATTTGTTGGTGAAAAATCAAAATGTGTAGAGCTCCAAGGAAAGTTAGATATGTGGCCATTAGTTAGAGAGCCCTCAGAGGACACATTCATATGGAAGAAACATGGCAGTGGGGTTGTCATTGTAAAGCACACTTATCACATGTATTTCTCCCATGTAATGTTTCAAGGAGAGGATAAAATTTGGTGCAAATATGGTGTGCCAAAGCATAATGTCTTTCTGTGGACTACTTGGAAAGGTTAAAATTTAACTTGGTATAAATTGTGGGTGATGGGGAGATAGGGACCTTCTAGATGTGTTATGTGTGAACATTAGGAAGAATGTAATGACAATATTTTAGTTTAATGTGAAGTTTTGTGGTAGTTATGGTGAAAATTCTTAGATAGATAGGGTTTGTCTTGGATGCTTTCCAAGGACGTCACTAGTCTCCTTAGATCGTAGCACTTGCGAGTGCTAATTCTTGACCTCACTTTGATATGGAATGTTTCTCCTACTGTCATCATTTGGGCTCTTTGGCTAGAGAGAAATTGACACATCTTTAGAAATGAAGAAAAATCTATTGACATAATTCGGGATGGCATTGAATACATTATTGGTAAAATATGAGAGACTAGCAAGGTTTAAAAAACTATCATAAAAGAAAAGGGTAATTTGATCAATGCTTGGTCAAGCTACTAGTGATTTTACTCTAATATTGATGGGATGACCAAAGCTAGTAGTGCTATCAGGTGGACTACCTCACCTTATGGCTAGATCAAATAGAATTTCAACGGTGTCATGAAAGGGAACTTGAGTAATACTGGGGGTGTTGGTATTTTTTGAGATGAGGAAGGGATCCCCAAGAATATTTATGCCATCGATTGTGGCGTTGGAACAAAAAAAATGGCAGAAGCTAGGGTTGTCCTATGCAGAATCATGATTTCCAAATACAAGGGCTAGAAGAAACTTTGGATCGAAAGAGACTCAAAATTAGTTATTAATGCATTGAAGGGTGGTCACATATATAACTAGAGATGAGAGGTTTTAGTGGAGGTTGTTAAATATGTGTTCAAAGAGTTTGATGAAGTCAAAATATCAAATGTAGGTAGGAAAGGAAAAATGGTGGTTGATTGGGCTACAAATGAGGGATTATGCCTCCTCAAATGCAAGGGCTTTGGGCACAAATCACAAGTCTCATACTTCCTACTAGAGGAAAAGCTATTAAAATTATCTAAGTTATTTGGAGGATAAACATGTTTGTTAGTTTTGCTATCGAGTTATGGATTTTTTCTTTCTTGGGAACAGGCAATGCCTATACTAATTTGCCTTTTTAGGTTCCCGGACCTTTTCAAATCTAGGTTTCTTATATAACAAAAAAAATGAGTGTGTGTGTGTGCGCAATAATATCAAGGAATGCAAATATAAAATAATTATGTGTGTGTGTGTATGAGAGAGAGAGAGAGAGAGAGAGAGAGAGAGAGAGAGAGAGAGAGAGAGAGAGAGAGAGAGAGAGAGAGAGAGAGAGAGAGAGAATGAAGAAGGAAAGGAAAATGAGAGTAATGAAAAAAGGAGTATGAAGGGGTATAATAGTTGGAATTGAACCTCTTCACCTTTCATTTAATCACGTGTTTGAAAACATATGTATTACTGGTATATTCAAATTAGGCTACTCCTATAGTTGGAATATTCCAAACCTCTTCACCTTTTGTTTAATCACATGTTTGTAAATATGTGTACTAAGATAGTAGTATATCCAAATTATATAATGCATCCTTCTCTTATATTATTCAAAATCAATGACTAGCTAAGTTGATGACATAGGTCGGGCTCTATAAACACATTTTGGACATCCTTCTCGTATATTTTTTGAAATTGATGACTAGATAAGCTAATAATAGAGGTGGGGCTCTATAAGCACATTTTGGGTTCAATTTCCAAACATAGTCAAGGCTTCATCGACGACTAAGTGTGCATCATAAGGAAACTAGAATGAAATTAAGATGGGTGAGGGACAATATAACCCTCCACCCTACTATCCTGGGGTGCATGGGAGGTTAGTTTGCAAGAGCATACAAGAGCATGCAAGGGCATACACAAGTATATAAGTGTATATAATTTTTAATAGTCTATGTATTCTCCCATCACTAATAAACAAGAATTCAATACATCGGTCACAATTATTTTACAATGTCCATTTCAATAAGTCAATATAATATAAAGAACATGCCATCATGAAGTGAAGATTTATATATGTAATGTTACCAAATACATCCATGAAATATGATAACTATAAAAGGCTATAAACTATTGTAATTATCGTGATCTTGAAGATATGATATATTTACTTTCCCTAAAGGCTTCTTACTTTTGTTGATTCCAAGGATAGGATCACACACTGCTAGTTCTCTTCAACACTTATAACATTGAATATAACACTTATATTGTCAACACATGGAAAAACATTGTGCATTTTTAAATACCTTTTATCAAAAAGCCAATTTAAGATATGGTATTCACAATTGTAAACTACACAATGCCCTTGACATTTAAAGCTATACAAAATACAAAAATGATGAGATCACTAACCATGCAAATGAAATACTATCAATATGATATCCACTTTGATGAACTACAACTGATTGAATATCTAGATGAACTGAAGGAAAAGTGATTAGAGATCACCGAGCTACTAAAGTGATATGTAAGATGATTAAATCAATCAATATGTTGTCATTGATGTCAACTAGTTTTGACAGTACTTATCATGATAGTTACAAACATCTGAACATTTGTAGAAGGAAGAAAAGATGAAGAACTAAGGTATCTACATAAGGAAAAGATGGATATGACAAATAAGGATAAGGTAAACATTGGGTAGCTTATTGATGAGTCTATGGATTTATATTGTTGACTTGAGCATGTTACATTAATCTATTATGAAGAAGAGATTCAAAATTGAACAAGTCAATGTGGTCGGTAATTGAAGACTTTTGTATACATCGAGCCAGTGTAGTGTATACCAAGTGAAAATAATAACCAAGGTTGGACCTGACCTAGTTAGGTTCAAGCTTAATCCTAACCTAGTCAGGATCAACCTCGAATTTGACCCTGGGCCCAGATTCAGTCAGAACCAGGTCAGGAGGTCTCGGGGATGCCCAAAAACCTAGAAATGATATCAGATCAGGACATAATGTCAGGGATAGACATAAAATCCTATGATTACTATGATGAAGGTAAGGAGGACCTATTTCTAAATCCTACCTAGAAAATAGAGCCATAAAAGAGGGAAATTAAGGAGAATCCTCAGGATCCTAACCCTAATTTCACCTAGAATGAAGGAATCAAGTGCAGAAAAGAAGTGGAAAGTGGGAAGAAAGCCAGATCCAAGAAAAGATCAATTCAAGGCATTCAAGATGACCCCAAACCACTTACTCAGAGGGCTAAACACTCTTAACATGGAAGTTCTTCCATTTTAAGACGATACATTAAGCCCCCACTTTAGCAAGAGTATGGACTCGATGCAAACTCTTGGTAAAGGAAAAGAAAGAGGAGGTCCAAGTGGATTCACAAAGAGATAAAATAACACTTAGCTAAGGATACAAGCCCCCAGACTAAGGATTATAACTCGATATACATGCATGAGGGTGTCAAAAGAACAAGGGTTAGTACTAAACAACCCAAATCAATTAGCATAAGAAACCTCGCTAAGAAATATTTCTCATACTAACATCATATTTGGAAAGCTATCATAAAAGCATAAATGTTTACATAAGAAAGACAAGAACAACACTATAAATAACATAGCTTTATGATCCTATCCTATTAGCATGAAAGCAAAAAGAGAGAAAAGAGAAAGTGATTACCTCACCCAGTAAGATGCCCACCTTACTATGAATCACCCTGGAGGGAGAGCCCAACAGGTTCACCCATAAACTATGCTTGTAAATGTAAGGCATCTTCTTATGGCTTTTGGAATACCCATAGATCCACCTTCTTGTACCACTATGAATATGAAATGCATGTCTCCTCAGGATTTAGCAACTTATGTGTGTTACCTTCCAAGATTTAGCATATGAATGCGTGTCTTTTCAAGATTTAGCAACTTATGTGTGTTACCTTCCAAGATTTAGCATATTTGAAACTGGAAATGCATGTCCCCTCAAGATTTAGCAACTTATGTGCATTACCTTCAGAGGATTTAGCATATGAATGCGTGTCTTTTCAGGATTTAGCAACTTATGTGCATTACCTTCCAAGATTTAGCATATAAAACTAAAAAACTATAGTACAAGGGAGGCCCTATATATGCACCCCTCCTTAATATGGAAAAAACATACTATTTTGACATGTTAAGGAAAGAAAAGAACAAGGATAAAGCCTTCTTTAGCATCAAGACAATATCCTCAATCAATACCCAGTCCAAGCCAAGAAGGTCACAACTCCTATGAGGCCATGGAAGGGATGAATGTAAAGAGATATCATGCAAGAAGTGAAAAGAAAGTAACCCTTATGAGGGATAGCACACTATTCAGTTTCCAAGGTGAGAGATATATCAACCATGAAAACCCAATGTCAAACAATAAAAGAGGTTGTTATCAAGGACATTGGTCCTCAATGCAAACCAAAATTTCCATGTATGATTGGATGTCACATAATAGATAGATATTGCTTACCCAAGGAAAGAGGTGAATCCTGAAAAGACAAAAGGAAATGGCATCCTTGCCCCCCCAAGTGCAGGACAAAAATGGAAGAGGATACCTACTTCACAAAGCAAGGAGATATCCTATTTACAACAATGTATACTATATCTTTAGCGAGGGACATTGACCCCTACATTCAAGAATATAGATAATTGTGAAAAGGATATGTCACTCATGGAAAAGGATCCTCAAATTAAAGAGATCTTATCAACAAGACCACCACCAAAGAGGAGTGCTTTAGATAAAATATCAACTTTCAAAAAGGAGGGAACAAAGATTCAATCATCAAGCCCCCTGCAAAGAAGAGGAAGAGGGATCTTTGGAATGAGGGAAACAACTCTAACACCAAAGCAAGGGGGAGAGTTTATAAAGAACATAATTTGCACCATAGAGAAGAAGTGATGACTTAGGACAACAACTTCTCATATAAGAAGGTTATCCATAGTCAAAACATCTATCAATATGTTGAAATAATATTTCAATATAAACAAATACCACTAGGCCAAGGAAAGCAGTTCCCTAGACAAAGAGAAAGAAAGAGGTACCTTACCCCCTAGAGATAAACACAAGGGATACCTTCACAAAACACATGTCCTAGGAAAGATATCTTGAAATATTCTATGGATGATTAAAGACATAATGCAAAACCATAGAAAAATAGGAGAGAAAGAATACCAATTAAGCCTCAATAAAAGACCTAATGGATCCTAGGAGATTGGATGAAGATACACCTCTTGCCCCCTAGTCCCGAGACAAGAGGGAAAGAACATCTACATTATATCTAAAGAAGGGGAATCCCCTATATCAAAATTATGAAGGAATTGTAAGATTGCACGAGAGTGAGATATAATCCCTAAAGCAGCTCTTTCTCTAACATATAACTTGAAATGTTTACAATCAGCAAGTAAGTGTTTGTTACTATAATGAAAAGGACATTTATATTTGTATAGAGCATCTATCAGCATAGGTCTAAAGATTTCTTTCTTGGAATTCATTATCTCAACATATACCTTCTTAGCAATTTCTTGACGAGTATTAGGGTTATCTAAGATAGGTGTGGGGAGAGGAGGACGATGTTTAGCATCACCTACCTTAACTTGAAATTTTGAACACCCAACACCATACATATTCGATTTAGGGGGTATATGAACTAGAAACCTAATACCATGCTCATTAAATCCTAGCCCTAAACCTTTATAACCTTGTTTAGTCACCATATTATATCCAGTAGTGTACATATTATGCAAAGCTTCTACAGGAGGTGATTGTTTATCATGCTCATGAGTAAAGGTCGCATAAGGTGGGATAATAGGTTTTGAAGAAGTTTCTTTATCCTTTCCTTTACTATCATCATGAATAAGAGAAGGTAAATCAAAGAAATCTTGCACATCTGCATCCTGAACGATAGCTTGAATCCCATCATAAGTATGGGAAGAGCGAGGATGAATAGATGGAGAATTAGGTATCGAATTAGGATAAGGAAGATTAGGATTAGGATTGATAGGATTAAGATTAGGATTGGTAGGATTAAGATTAGGATTGATAGTATTAGGATTAGGATGATTAGGAGATGGTGTATCATCTACCAAATTCTTCACATAATCCAAAAGATTAATAAGACTACCACATAAATCTTTAATGAAGGTTTTAAATGCAGGCAGACTAGTGTCAGTCAACTTCACAAAAGCATAAGCAAGAGCAAAGTGAAGGGTCATCAACATAATGAAGTGAATGATACTCTCATAAACATAATAGGTATTATAAAGAGATGCTAAAAGAAGAGTAATAAAGAACATACTACACACCAAAGCATCTTAACAATCACCATAGAAAATGAAATGCAAGAAATATTGTTGGATTTTATTAAATATATTAAATTTTTTTTGGATTTTTGGATTTTTGGATTTTAAAATGCAAGAGCATAAACTAGATCTAATCTAAATGCAAGAAAGGATAAAAAATCTAACACAATAGGGCATCTAATTCCACAAAATAAAGGAGAGTAAGTATTTCAGGTTCACCAAAATGAATAGTGGTAAAATGGATTCACCCCTATTCAGATGTAAAAAGGGGGGGAAATATGAGATCTATTCTCAAACCCAAATTCCTAAAGAAGAGATCCAATTTGATCAACCCAGAGGTTAATACACAATTGAATCAATTTATGAGGAATATGGAAGAGAGAGAGAGAGAGAGAGAGTAAATCCAATATTTCCCTATGAATGAAATTATGCTTGAAATATGAAATAATTGAAATACAAATACTAACCTCAAATTAGGGCAGATTTGGAAAATGTCAAATTCTGATGTTTGTGTATACTTTCAGGCAATTTTGCAACCTGTTCTGGACTGGAAATGCCGAGATAGAGAAAACCCAAAAATCTTTCTCCAAGATGAGCTCAGGCCGGGTTTGACCCTCATAAAAGGTCAAATACTACATTCTTTATTTGAAGTCCGATTCAAATTCTGTTCGCAGATTTTAGAAGTTTATCAAAAAGGGTATCCAAATTCACTCTCAGATCTGAAATTCTGCACTTGTACTTGCAAGAAAATGAGGGTTTTTATTGTTTGTTTGAGGGGTTTGCCTTGGTCAAACCCCGGTTTGGAATCAACCTTAATATTGAAATTGAAATAGGAATCCTAGCAAGTAGTAGAAAAGGATCTAACAATGAAGCTATGCAATTCAATAGATATGTAATTGTATTTTGAAATGTAATCAAGTATGTTAATATGAAAGCTTGAACATAACATCAATAAATGTAAATCAAACCTCCATGATTGTATTTTTGGAATCCACTTTGAGGGAAAGATGGATGGATCTTGAAGATGAACAAAGGATCTTGAAGGAAGATCACACCATCATGATGGCTAGATCTAGGGTTTGAATGATGAATCTTGAATGCTTGAACCAAATCCCTTCAAAGGCTTGAATCCTTGAATCCTTGATCTTCAATGGAGAACTTGGATGGAGAAGAGGACTTGAATGCTTGAATGAATGCTTGCTTGATCACCTTGAGAGCTTGAGAGAAATTTCTTGATGGCAAAAGAAGATGTGAATAATGGATGAGAAAATGAGAGAGGAAGGCTTCCTTTTATAGTGATCTAGGGCACAATCCTCTAGAGGGGCCACCTTGGAGAATTAAATCCCAATTAGGTCCTAACCTTTAGAAAATATACCTAGATTAAATGCAATTAAAGGATTTACCATCCTGAAACCCAAACTAGCCAACCCGGAGGTGGGAAAATAAATATCCCGAAAGCCCGATGCCCAGAAATCCAAGATTTTGGAAATTTGAATGAGGGGGGAAAAATCAAGATTGGCTAGTCAGGTTCAACCTCAATCTTGACCTAGTCAGGATCAACCTCAAATTTGACCCTGGGCCCAGATTCAGTCAGAACTAGGTCAGGAGGTCCCGGGGATGCCCAAAAACCTAGAAATGATATTTGATCAGGACATAATGTTAGTGATAGACATAAAATCCTATGATTAATGTGATGAAGGCCAGGAGGACCTATTTCTAAATCCTACCTAGAAAATAGAGCCATGGAAGAGGGAAATTAAGGATAATCCTTAGGATCCTAACCCTAATTTCACCTAGAATGAAGGAATCAAGTGCAGAAAAGAAGTGGAAAGCGGGAAGAAAGCCAGATCCAAGCAAAGATCAATTCAAGGCATTCAACATGACCCCAAACCACTTACTTAGAGGGCTAAACACTCTTAATATGGAAGTGCTTCCATTTCACGATGATAAAATTTGTTATGATTATTTTTCTATCATAATTTACATACTGCATAGTTGATTTAGTCGGT
Organism: Chamaecyparis obtusa; assembly: GCA_027943335.1. Classification (NCBI taxonomy): domain Eukaryota; kingdom Viridiplantae; phylum Streptophyta; class Pinopsida; order Cupressales; family Cupressaceae; genus Chamaecyparis; species Chamaecyparis obtusa. The sequence goes on along the minus strand of BSBK01000496.1, from coordinate 783,496 downwards.
AATCACATTTTGGATAATTACTGTTATTCAGTAAAGTGAACAAACAGATTGATATTTTATGTTATCGAGCTGCATAAATTGTTGAAATTATTTTGTAAGGTACATCTAGCAAATTTAGGATAACTAATCTAACTGATTCACCCCCCCTCTTAGTTATTCTAACAATTGGTATCGGGGCGTATTAGATTCTTGGAGGAAAGTTTTAAGGACTTTAGCAAAAAGATCACAAGATGTATAAGAGGGAAGTGCCTAAGCTTAACAAAGATAACTTCTCCACATGGCAAAGCTGGATGAGGCTTCACATATCTGAAATTGGAGAATCTGCTATACATTTACTTGACAATGGCTACTCACAACCGAATGTTGGACCTTTGACTCTTGATCAGTTGAGAGACAGACATGAACATAATATTACTATAATAGAGATTGTTGCTGCTCTATCTGATGCTGAATTTGAGGATGTTAAGGATTGCACTACAGTGAAGCAAATGTGGGATAAAATTGCTCTAGTTTATGGTGGTGATGTATGATGAGTCTAATTATTACCTCAATTTTGTTATGATCTTTATATTTTGTTGATACTCTGACAAACATTTTCAAGAAATTTTATGACTTATACTTATGTGAACCTATGCCAAGTACAACTAAAGCCACAAAATATATGGGTAGCTTGAGTGATATGTTTTTCTGACTATTATAAATATAATGCAGTACTTCATATAATTATTTCAAGCTGTGTTCTAACATTTAAGTAGGAGTTGAAAATATTGACTTGCATATGTGTACTGAATGTTACTAACCTTTCAGGTAAACACGAAGCAGTATGAAGAGTGGCACATCTGCATTAAAGAATAAGCGTTAGAAGACCAACCATGTCAAGAGAATCAAGCATGATTCTGATGGATATGCTAAGCTTTGAAGGAGCTGCTATTCCAGAGAATATAGGGAATTAGTCCTGCTATATTTCCTCAGAACTGTTCTTATGTTGTCAGTAGTAATTGTATTATGTTGTGGTTGTTTTATCTCCTCCATATTTGGCGAGGTTTAATGAGACTTTTCTGTTATGTTTTCAATAAGTGTCAATCCTTGATATAAAGGGATTTTAACTGATTTAGTAGGTAATGAAGAAAGATAGAATTATGTATTCAGTATAATGGAAGTTACTTTGTTTTGTTCTTCATGAATTATTCAGTTGTTATGTAACTAGTTAAGAAGGATTTAATGAAAGAGTGATTTTGGATTATTTCTTGTGTTGAGTAGTTAGCAGAAGCCAACTAAGGGGGGCCACTTGGGAGGTGGATTAGATTAAGTAAGAATAGATTTGCTTCCTGTACTTTTCCTATTTTCAAATAGAGTTACTATTTTACTCCTACAGCATTGCCACTGTGGTTGTTCCTGCAGCATTTGCAGAGATGGGTATAGTGAATGTTTTGAGTTGTTAGACAAGCTTAGATTCATTTCATAAGTTTTCTATAGTAATTCCATTCAATAGTCCAGTGTGTTTACTTTCCTGTAGCAATATCATAGATTCCTTTCATGCATTTTATCTTCCTGCAACATAGGTGTTATGACTCCTAAAGGAACTTAGTGCACAAATTGTGCTGTCCCATTTCAAGTCTATTTCCCTGGGTTGACAATCTAAATGTATTTTATGATGGGGATAGGTAATCCATAGCATAGATATATTACCCTTAAGAGAGACAATGACATGATTATCTCTACCTATTGTGAGACTGTTCAATGTGAATGCAATGAGAGCCAGAGCTGAAATCTTGAGAGGCAAATTTGATGACATGAAGATGAAGGAAGGTGAGAACATCACACAATACTCAAATCAAATCAAAGAGGTGGTCAATGCTATCCAAGGAGCAGGAGGTACTATTTCTGAAGATACTATGGTAAGTAATATACTAAGAACCTTATTGCCTATCTATGCAATCAGAATATCTGCTATTCATGAAATGAGGTCTGCACCTAATAGAACTCTTACTCTTGATAGTCTAATTGGGAAGTTAACTACTTTTGAGCTAAATAATTATGAAAATAGTGTTGTACCAAGTGTTGAGTCTACTTTTATGTCATCTCTTAAGATTAGTAAATCTAGCAATAAGCATAATATAAAGAATGAAAGTGACAGTGACAACGAAGATGAGCTTGATGAGCTTGAAGCACTTATGGCCCGGAGACTTCAAAAAGGTTAAGGAAGGTATAAGGGAAAGTTACCTTTAGCTTGTTTTAATTGTAAAGAGATTGGCCATATTTATGCTAGATGTCCTAAAAGGAAAGAGGAAGATAAAGACAATGACTCGATCTGGTGATGGAAAGTTTGGCAGAAGGAATAACAGAGGAAAATGACACTACAATAGAGACAACCAAGATTACAAAGACAAAGGCAAGAAGGCATGTTACCTTTTTGGAGAAAATGAAGATGACACCGACATCGACACTGATGATGAAATTGAAGTGATATTTGTTGCAATGAAAGATGATTCAGAAGAAGAGGAAAGGTATGTAGAAGCAACCCTTATTTCTAAAGTTAGCAAGAATGATACTTGGATCATTGATAGTGGCTATACACATCACATGACTGGTGATGAAGATAAGTTTGAACATCTTGAGCATTATAATGGAGGATCAGTGAAAATGGGAAATGATACACCGTGTCAGGTGAAAGGAAAAGGGTCTATCTTATTGAATGATAGAATTAGATGTGATAATGCATACTAGGTAAAAGGACTTAACTACAATTTGTTGAGTGTAGCACAATTGAATAACTTAGGTCACCGAGTTGCATTTCAAAGCAAGAAGGTGAAAATCTATGATGAAAATGGAAAGCTTGTCGATACTGGAGGACAATCAAAAGGTAATTTATTCTATCTTGACAATGCTGAAACTTCTTGTTTACTGGTAAATAATGAAGATGTATGGTTATGGCATAAGAGGCTATGTCATGTAAACTTTGATAACATGATTAAGATCAGTAGAAAGAGAAAAGTTAGACGATTACCGAGTCTAACCAAACCTAATCATGTTATGTACCATCAATGTAAGTAAGGAAAGATGACCAAATCTAGTTTTAAAAGTAAAGACTATTCATCTAAAGGTATTTTGGAGTTGGTACACACCGACTTATGTGGTCCTATGAGAACTCAAAGCTACTACGGTGACAAATATTTTATTTTATTTATTGATGATACTCTAGGATGATGATAGTCATGTTCTTAAAAGAAAAATCTGAGACATTCAAATTGTTTAAATGGTATAAGGCTAAAGTTGAAAAAGAAACCAAGAAAGAATTGAAATGCTTAAGATTGTACACACTCAAGTAGTGCACTTCTCTAAGTCATTACATCCAAGGGAATCCATGAAAGGGAAACCTTAGAAAGTGACCTAGAGCTCTCTATGTATGGAGTTGCAAGATTATTTTAAGTTTGCTCTCAGCTAGAGCTATTAAGCTAATGACCTTGCTAGTCAACCACACAGTGAGAGATTCAAATGAAGACAAGGGCAAGAATGCCAATATCCCCAAGAATCCAAATGGAGATGAAATGCAAGCTATGCTAAGAATGTAAATGCAAGCTAAGCTATGAAAATGAAAGATAGGAGTGTTACAAAACCTTGCTAATTAAGCTATATGAACTAAACTAGAGCATGAAAGGAAACTAAGCTAAGAAAGCATAAATATGAAGCTAAGCTAAGAATGCAAGAAATGAAGGCTAAATGCAATAAGATCTCCAAAAGCTCTAAAGTCTTCAAAAGCTCCAAAGTGACCTGGAAAACCTGCAGCATAACATTAGTATTCAAAAGATGGATCCTAAAATGAGAAGAGAGCTCTCCTTTTATAAGAAATGAGAAAGAATGGACCATGGAGATTAAGAGGCAAAAGATTTAATCAAGGGTGGAGCTTGAAAGAGGAGCAATCCATGTGCACAAATATCCTCCAATGAGAAAATAAGAGTTGACTTTTGTGTCCATATGAGACAAAAAGTGCTTTTCTTCTTTTTATAAAATAAGAATAATGCTTTATTTGTGCAACTTAGGATAAGAAGAAAAGTGGGGGCTTTTTATTTAATAAAAGAGGAGGAAATTCCTTTTAATTAAATAAAGACTTTAGGATAAAATGGTTAGCCCAAGGCAAATAATTGAAAAATGATAAAATAGGATTTGATCAAGGAAATTGATATAATTGATAAAATGTTGACTTTTGAAAATATTGATTCAGGGATTTGATAAATTGCTGAATGGGGGCCCAAAGTCTAGGTGACCATTTCAGGGTGCATACATTTGCCCCTCTTTGACTAATGTGTGATCATTCTAGGAACACATGTGGTCAAAGAAGAATTGAAATGTGAGATTGATTTGGATCACAAAACAATCCAGACGTGTGATCATTCTGGGAACACGCCGGGATAAAAAATAAACCAGCTGAAAGACAAGACCAACACCATTGCTATTAAGTGATAGTCAAGTCTAAAAATAAGAGATAAGAATCAAAAGACAAGACCAACACCATTGCTATTAAGTGATAATCAAGTCTCAAAATAAAATCTCAAGCTGAGCTGAATGATAAAGATGAATCAAAGATTAAAGCTGATAGGTACTGCCCCCTCATAATTGAAATCAAAATCAGGTAGAGGAGAAGCAGAAAATTGATAAACTTGATCAAGTCACTAGAAATCATAATCGAAGGTGAAAGATGATAGGATAACCATCAAGCAGTGAAGACATGCCCTAGTTTAACTAGGTTTGACCGAGAAAGATACAGGATAAAAATGAAGTCAAACCTTAGAAAGATGAAGTGAATGATAATGAATGAAAGACTTGAATGTTGAAAGAGATGGGGGTGAAGAAATGAAGGTTCCCCAACAAAGATCGAAGGATCAGGCCTCAAATGGTTAGCCAACTGCACAGAAGAGGGTGAAATTTTGAAAAGCGATTGTGACTATCAAGATGAACTTGGATTTCAATTTCAATCCCGAAAAGAAAAGGAAAGGATGTGAAATGAAAGACAAGAAGTGAAAGACATGATCGAGAAGGAGCGAGAGGTGAGCATAGTTGACCAATAGGTCTTCGAAAGATAAAAGGAGAGCTCTCTCCATATGCAAGATGCAAAACTAATCTAACATGAACCTAAAAATGCAAGCTACTATGAAAAGAGGTTTACTTGCAAGGTCACAAAGCTTTTAGACTCTAATATTCATCATCGAGTGTTATTGGTAGCGTTGCAAGATCATATAATGCACACTAGTATGACTATGTAAATCTAAATATGATCTGTATCAGATAAATATGTGGGAATCTCACCTAGGCACCAAAGACATGCAGGTCAAGATGACTAGTGTAGTGAGATTGCCTAAGTTTAATATGGCAAGATTATACTTGCATCGAGACACAAGGAAAGTCAATATGACTATAAGTATGCACTTGCGAAAATAGTCAAGGATAATACCTTGTAGATCCCATTGTCAAGTGGAACTAGCATAAATTCTAATGACAGTTAGGACAAAAAAAATATACCCACAAGCAGAAAGCAAATAAAACATGTCCTCATGCCCCAGTCTTCTAGCTCGACATCATCGAAAATGATCAGGGAGAGAACACTCAACAAAGAAATCATCATAGACAGCACACAAAGAAATAAATTCAAACAAATCTCAGCAAGTCAAGTGTTTAAGTGCGTGTGTATAGGTCATAGAGTCAAACTTTGAGTATTGCATCTGCCAGTGAGAAATATCTTATCATTCTAGACGGCGGGTAAGATATCTGATAAGTGTTAAGAAACACTTGATGCTAGGGTAGTGTTGAAAAACACAATTGGGGTGGTGTTGAAAAACACCGTTTGCAAGATGTCCTAAAGACCAATGCATCCTAGAGACCATAGCTAACATAGTTATGCCCCCTAGACAAAGACAAAGACCAATTCCAAACCAAGGCAACAAAGTCAAGGCATTATGGAGAAAGGCTAAGTGTCGAGGACACATGCTAAGAAACAAGGGTGTAAAGGCCTCAAGTAGTGCCTATTTCCAAGTTTTCACCACTTGGAGGTTTTTTGAATTTTTAAATTTTTTTGTATTTTTGCTACCAAGGCGCCTATTTCCAGGTTTTCACCAAGACACTTTTTCTATTTTTTTTGCATTTTTTTTTTGTTTGTATTTTTTAAGGATTTTATATGCTTTTTAGGATTTTTTCAGCATCATATATGAATTTTTTTGGTATTTTTTCAGGATCATAAAATATGTACAAAGGATGCCCCCAGACAGAATAGGCATCATGGATAGAACTTCTTTAAGTGCAAGACATTGATAGGATTAGGGAGCTGTTCTCCATCTTTAGTAGATAATAAATAAGCACCTGTCCCAAAAGCAGTAGTAATGATGTATGGTCCAAGCCAATTAGGTTTGAATTTTCCCTTTTGCTCTCTATGTTATTGGTTCTTAGGGTTTTCTCGTAGGACAAGATACCCCACTTGAAATTCTCTAGGGTGAACCTTCTTGTTGAATGCTTTGGACATACGCTTTTGGTAGACTCTCATGTGATCAAAAGATGCTTTATGCTTCTCATCTAGAAGTTCTAGTTCTTGGAGCCTCATGGTGCAGTAGTCTTCATCTGTCACTAGACCTTTAAGGGAAACTCTAAGTGAAGTAATTGCCACCTCTAAAGGTAACACTGCTTCAGGACCATAAGTGAGGGAAAAAGGAGTAGCCCCTATTGGAGTACGAATACTCATTCTATAGGCCCACAAGGCTGGATTTATTTGTAGATGCCAATCTCTACCATTCTTGTGAACTGCTCTATGAAGAATTTTGAGAATGGTCTAATTTGAAGCCTCTTCTTGTCCATTTCCTTACGGGAAGTAAATGGAGGACCAATGTTGCTTTATCTTAAATTTCTTGCAAAGATGTTTAAGGTCCTTATTTTAAAATTGACCTCCATTATCAGTGATTATCTCTGAAGGCACACCATACCGACAAATGATATGGTTCAAGATGAATAATGAAACTATCTTTCCCGAAGCAACAGAAAGTGGAACAACTTCTATCCATTTGGTAAAGTAGTCAGTAGCAGTAATAATGAATTTATGTCCACCTGATGAGTTGGGATGAATCTGCCCAACAAGGTCAAAGGCCCAGTGCTGAAATGGCCAATGAGAAATAGAAGGAATAAGCTCCCTACTTGGAGCATGTATTAGGTTTCCATCTTTCTGACACTTTTCACAAGATTTGGCAAAAGCTACTGCATCTATTTTCATGGTGGGCCAATAGTACCCTGCCCTAAGCAACCATCGGGCCATGGAAAGACCATTAGAATGTCCTCCACAAATGCCCTCGTGAATGTCAAATAATGCTTGGTTGGACTCATCCTTTTCTAAACACCTAAGAAGTGTCCCATCTAAACCCCTCCTATACAGATCACCAGAGATAAGGGTGTGGCGAGAGGCATTTCGGGTTAGGTTTCTTCATTCAGAACAATTGAATGTCTTGGGAATAGTACCATCATGGAGGTATGAGTAAATGGCACCATAGTGGGATGAATCATGGCCAATAAGGGTACAAACAACTTGGCTTTATTGGGAGTCATAGATAGGGTAATGTAGTTCTTCCACCAGGAACTCAAATCTGGACTCATGTTGCTCTAGTTGAAGAAGTGAAGCCAATGTAGCCATAGCATCAACTGCTTTATTCTCTGCTCTAGGGATTTGTTGAAATGTAACAAAGGTAAAGTATCGTCACAATGAATCAACCATTTTCTTGTAAGGTACCAGTTTTTGATCTTTTGTTTGATATTCTACATTAACTTGGTTGACTATCAATTGTGAATCCCCATAAATATGTAGCTCTGTGATTCTCCACTCTATAGCCATTTTTAGTCCATTTGTCAAGGCTTCATACTCAGCAATGTTATTTGTGCATGGGAACAATAGTTTGTAGGACTTAGGGATTGTGTACCCATGAGGAGAAATAAATAACACTCCTGCACCTGAACCATTTTGCATGAAAGAGCCATCAAATAACATCTTCCATGTTCTTGTAGTCATGTACATTATGTGCTCATCCGAAAATTCAACTTGAACTGGTGCTTTGTCCTGAATTGGAAAATCAACCAATTGGTCTGCAATGCCTTGTCCTTTTATAGCCTTACGCTCAACATACTTTATGTCAAATTATGAAAGAATCATCATCCATTTAGCAAGTCTACCCGTGAGAGTAGCCTTACCGAGCAAGTATTTTAGAGGATCAATTTTTGCAATGAGGTGTATTGTATGTGCAAGCATGTAATGTAGCAACTTTTGGGAAGCAAACACCACCGCTAGGCAAGATTTTTCAATATTAGTGTAGTTGACCTCATATGACACAAGAGTATGACTGATGTAGTATATAGCTCTTTCTTTTCTAGTATCATCAAGTTGAGCCAATAATGCCCCCAGGGAAGATTCTGTTGCTGACACATACAATATGAGTGGTTTTCCTAGGATAGGAGGCATTAAGATTGGAGGATTGGCTAAGTATTGCTTGATTTGGTCCATGCTTTGCTGACAATCTTCATTCCAGACACATTTAACCCCTTTGTGTAAAGTCTTGTTAAAGGGTTGAGCTCTATCAGCTAGTTGTGAAATAAACCTCCTGATAGATTGAAGGCATCCTCGAAGACTCCTCATTTGACTGATGTTTGTGGGAGGTGGCATATCCATTATTGCTTGAACTTTTTTTGGGTCCACCTCTATTCCTTTAGTTGAAATGATAAATCCTAAGAGTTTGCCAGAGGTAACTCCAAATGCACACTTTTTGGGATTTAATCAGAGTTGAAACTGTTCCATACGATCTAGAATTACTTCCAAATCGGCAAGGTGTGTATCCCTTTTCTTGGATTTTGCCAAGGTGTCATCCACATAGTCTTCCATATTCTTATACATCATGTCATGGAAGATAGTAGTCATAGCTCTTTGATATGTAGCTCTGACATTTTTTAATCCAAATGGCATGACGTTCCAGCAATAGGTTCCCCATGCACAAGTGAATGCAATTTTCTCTTGGTCTTCAAGAGCTATTTTGATTTGATTATACGTAGAAAAACCATCCATCAAAGAATAGATCTCATAACCCGCGGTCATGTCCACTATCATGTCTATGTTTGGAAGTGAAAAATCATCCTTTGGGCATGCTTTATTGAGATCTCTAAAATCTATGCAGACACAAATGGATTTGTCATGTTTTGAAACTGGTACAATATTGGATATCCATTCGACATAATCAATGGCTCTTATAAATCCTGCACTGAGGAGCTTCTCTAATTCAGCTTTGAAAAGGAGAGCTATGCGAGGATGCATTTTCCTCAATTTCTATTTTACTGGTTTGATACCTGGAGCTATAGACAAGTGATGCATAATGAGACTAGTGTCCAATCCTGGCATGTCTGAATAAGTCCAAGCAAAGTTAATTTTCTTTCTTTGTAGGAACTTGGTATATGCCTCTTTTTCTTGTGTTGATAGTGACTGAGCTAAATGCACAATTTGTGGAGCCTCTTGTGTATTCAAATTAACTGGTTGTGTAGGCTCAAAAAGTACTGAAGACCTGTCCTGAAAGTAACTTGGAAGATTATCAAGTACCTCATCCTTGGGTGCCTCAAAGAGGTTTTCACCCTCGGATACGTCCTTTATTTTTACCTTTTTAGGTTCTGACACTACCACACAATGGTTTTCGCCATCAGAACTCTTATTCTTTTTTTCTTGTCTTTTCATTTTGTGACTAAGGTACTTGATATCTGGTTGTCATGCTTGTAGTTGGTTCACTGGTGGAAGAGACTACAAGTTCAAGGGCATTTAGGTAGCATGCTATCTCATAGTCATTTTGGAAAGTTAGGAGTTGAGGCTCTCGATAGCGCTGAGATCAATCAGTTAAGTGAGGATTGGCAAGGGGTAGGTCAATGACTGGTTCAATATTGTGTATGCGAATGGTATCATCTCTGGTGATTGTAGAGTTAGGATCTGTCAAGTATCCCTCTAAGGTACTCAAATCAGGACTTATCCTACTAAGGGAAGCATCATCCACTAAAGTGACTAGTGGACTCAAATCTTCTAATCCTACACTAGACTTGTTAGCTACCTCAGGTTGGGAACCATATGTATGGACAACATCAATGTCCATGTCAACCATAGAACAATCAGAAAGAGTCTCCCACTCATACTCATGTGAGTCTGTATCTGAATCCCGGTTGGGATGCTTACACCAACCATATTTTTTAGGCCTTGAGGTAGAGGCATTGATGTCACCAAGGGTAACACTCTCTTGAATGCCATTTGTGTACTAAGTTTCTTGAATGGGATCCTCAACATGATCTTCAATAGTGGATTGTTCTTGTTCTAGGTCTGAAATTGTTGGATTGTCAATTGTAGTATCTAAATCTCCCCAAAGGAGATTGGTGGAAGGGACCCAATCTTCACACCTATCTTATTGATTTTGTAAATTGGGTATGTATTCATCATCACTATTCGTCGCAACTAGGATAGGGGTAACTTTCTTGTTCTGACTTTCAAAACCTAGGCCAACTGTTGTCTTAGATCTGCGTCCAAAAAGAGCATGATTGAGTGGTTTAGCCTTAGCATCTAATCTGTGATTGAGAGGACCATGACCTGGGTAGCCCATATTTTTTACCAAAGTATATCCTCTCCCATAAGCCTTAGGAGATGGAGAGAAATTTTCATTATGCTTGTATTTTTCCTCTTTGTAAATCTAATCTCTAACAACTAATTCCTCTTTTTCATCCTAGATGGGTATTGAGGACTCTACAAATGTATCAAACAAAGTCATTGCTGAAGATGAGGGACACATCTCTTGTGAAGGCTTACCATAGGACCTAGGTGAGACTGGCAGCTTTGTGAAGGAGTCAATGTGATAACCCCCCATACCAAGGTCTATGGTTTTGAACTTATTCTGACATTGTGCCAAAGTTGCATCAAAATTTTTTGCTTCCCGATTAAGAGGAACATGGGTACCTGTTGAAATTGCATTAATAGATAATGTGCTATCCCTAGGTATACAAACTTCTACTCCATTATAGGGGAACTTGACACATTGGTGGTAGGTGGATGACACCACTTGCATGTCATGGATCCATGGCCTACCAAGTAGAATATTATAGGCTAAAGGACTAGCATCAACAATTTGGAATAAAATGTCCTTTTCAATGGGGCCAATCCTGATAGGGAGGACGACCAAGCCTTTGGAGCTTCTCTCTGCCTCATCATAGGCTTTGATGGTTATTTTCTTGCGAGTATCAATAACTTGCTCTAAGTAACCCAGTATTTTCAACAAACTCAAGGAACAAATATTGAGACCAGCACCCCCATCAATCAACACACACCTGACACGGGTCTTGTGAATCATGACTTCAATATGAAGGGAAAGATTATGCGGATGGCTCAAGGCTTTGTCATCTTCTTCTGAGAATGTGAGGTAGTGTGGGCTGGCAAGATGGTTAACCATGTTTTAGAATTGGTCAACATCTATGTTGTTGGGGACATTGGCTATACACAAGGCATCTTCAAGGACACGCTTATGTCTTGGAGACAATTCTAGGAGCTCAAAAATTGAGATTTGAGCTGGTGTTCTTTGTAACTAGTCAACAAGATTGTAGCTCATTTCAAGATTGACTACTGACTTGGTGGTGACATTCTTGGATGTCACTTGCTTGGGTTTGCTAGACTGGTTGGAAATAGGACCTCTAATGATCACAGGACCTTGACCTTGGCTTCTGGTGACAACATTAAGAGCTTGGGATGACCTTTGAGAGTGAGGACCTCTAAGCACCACCATGGGTTCTTCATCAAATATAGGAGTAGAGTCCACATCATGACTATAAGAATCTTTGTTTCGCATCATGTTGACATTTTCATCCACAACTTCAAGCATATTGATAAGATTCCCTGCAGACGTATAGGTGTAGTTGATTGCAGCTTTTCCATCTTTGGGTTTAGAGGTTTCCCCCTTATCATATTTAGGCAAAGGTTCCTTAAATGCTTTGTGATCTACATTGGTTTTCAATCCATCAATCTCAAGTTTTCCATTTTCAATAAGATCTTGAATGAGATGTTTAAGTTTCCAGCAGTGTTCTATGTCATGTCCAATGCCATTATGAAATATGTAGTAAGCTTTTTCATTCCACCAATATGGCTTAATGTCAGGTATGTGAAATTTTGTTGGATCTTGTGGTTGTGCAAGATTGTTATCAATAAGCATTTTGAAAACATCCTCATAAGAGTCCCCAAGCTTAGAGAATTGCCGCTTTTCCTTTTTGGATTTGTCTTGATATCTTTGTTTATGCTCTTGTTGGTTAGAGGATGTGTTAAGCTTCATAGCTTGAACCACACTGGACAAATGAAGGACACCTTGATCCTTTGGTTGGGAAGAGTCAACAACTCCATCATTGACTAATTGCTTATTTTTATTCCAGTGTGAGTTCTTGCTTTTGTCCTTATGTGAGTTGTTATTATTTTGACTATTGTTGTTATTATTTTGTTTAGTCAAAATACCTTGCTCTTTTAAGACATCCTCTATTCTACATGTGGTTTTGACCATGGTGTCAAATGAATCAAAGACCATCTTCCGAACCTCATACCACATCTCAGGTACTAAATTGCTCACAATGATATCAATTCTCTCATGTTCAAGAATTGTCCTAGAATACTGAGAGCACAATCGTCTCCACCTTTGTAAAAATGTGACAAAGGATTCCCCTTGATTTTGTTTTAAATTACATAAATCAAGCATGGTGACTGATCTTGATAAGTTGTAGGCAAAATATTGCACAAATCTATGGACTAGTTCTTTAAAAGTTTTGATGGGAGGGGTTATGTTGGTAAACCACTCCATAGCTTGACCTTTTAGACTCCTTGGGAATAATCTCATCAGATAGAAATCTTCATGGTGGAATTCAAAACTCATGGTGTAGAACTGACGCACATGATCATGTGGGTCACCATTACCATCATATTTATCATATTGGGGAAATTCAATTTTCCTAGGAAAGTCCTTCATGCTCACACTCCTATCAAAAGGATTAGGACAAATAGAGTCAAGGTTGAAGGAAATCTTAGGAGCCATCATTTTCTTGATTTGCTTAATTTCTTCTTCTTGTGAAACAACTCTGTTTCTTTATTTTCCTATCCACATCAAAATTATAAGGGACCCTCGCACCCTTGTTAATTAAACTCTCTAGGAACCTATCTTTATTTTGATCAAGGTACTTCTCCACATATTGTTGGAATAGTGGTTCTTATTGCATTCTCATAAAATCTTGATCATCGAAACTTGTGCTACTTCCTCCATGTTGAGAGCCATGATGAGCTCATTGGGAGGGTTGTCTTGAGTTCCTAGGAGGTGTCTGTCTCCTATAGTGAGCATGTTGTAAAGTCCTTCCTCTAGGACTAGGAGATCTTGAGGGAGTTCTTGACTGCCTTCTACTTCTTGGGGTTCTTGAGGGATTAGAGGGTGGAGAGTTGTTTCCACTGTTGGTACCCCTATTGTTGAATTGGGCATTAAGTTGTTGAGCTAGGAGCCTATCTTGTTCTTCTTGTGCGGCTCTTCTCTCTATGTCCAACAAGGCTCGTTGTTCCTCCTCTAGGAGCCTAAATTTTTCTTCTTTTGTAGCTTGTTCATTCAAGAAGGCTTGTTTTTCTCACTCAATTCTTTTTAGCCTCTCACTTGTATATCTTGAGGTTGTTTTTAGTGGAGAGCTTGGCCTTGAACAATTGAAAAAGTTAGCTGCATTCACATGAGCATCATAAGATTGGTTGTTTTGGTCTTCATGTTGTGACCATGCATCTTGGTGAGCTTGTGCATAATGTCTTTCAGCTCGTTGATGAGCATCTAGATATCTTGAGTTAATAGGGGGTGATTCAGGTTGATTGTCATCATCAAATGACATGTTACCCCTATGTCTTTGGAAAATGTCATCAAGAGTTTGATCCATTGCTTCTCTTTGTTTCCTACTCAAAGTGTAGCTCATGTCCATATTTGATTGAGAGGATGGTAAAGAAGTGCTCAACTGAATAAGGCCGCTCTTAGGCTCAAACCAAACTTTTGAAGCACTCCTAGGAGATTGATTGAAGATGGGTTCCTTCCCCTTTCACTTTTGATGAGTTTGGACTTAAGGTAATTGTTCAAAAACTACTTGAGGTTGTTTTCCTTGACCCACTTGGTATCTTGTTGTAACCGGCATGAAAGAAAAGACCCTTAGTGAGAAGATAACCTTATGAATTGCTAATTGTCGAACTAGGACAGTGAAAATATTCAATTGTCCAAAAGAGAAATGGTGAAATAGAAAGCTGACAAAAGGTATAAACCAACACTGCCACAGTGGTGCATAATAAAAAGATTTCAATATCCTAGCACATATGGATCAAGAGGATGATCTAACCAAAATATATTGAAATTGCATGAAAATGGATTTGGACAAAAGAGTACTCAAACTCTCCAAGTGTGCAATCAAAGAATCTAAAGGTGAATCTTGTCAACAAGAAGGATTCCTAACTTACCAATGACAAGAAAAATCTTTGGTGAAATCAAGGATCACTAACTCAAGATGTCTAGAACCAAAAACTTAAGGTACAAACATGCTTTCAGCTACAGAGTACAAACCCTACTAAAATCTGGTCAACCAAGGAAAGACTGAAAATTGCATAAACCAGGTAGACATCAAAAAGACTTTGTGCGACAGTTTCCAGGCTAACAGTGGGAATCTTGACCAGTGAGTGCTAAAATCTTAGTTTTAAGGACAATTTGATCAAAATTTCAGTTTGAAGGTTGATTTTTTCGATTTCAATCATAGTGACAGCAGTAAATTGATAGGTTTGCAAATAGTAAGGGATCAAAACATTCTTCAAACACTTGAAACAAGGGCAAAAGAAACCTTTCCAAGACAAGCAATTGTGATATCAAAGTAATAAAATCCTATGAATACTACCGTGATGTTGAATATGCAAGAATGTTTACATGGGTATATCACAGTGAGAACACTTCAAGTACTTTCTAGCCTAAAAAGACAATGGCTCAATACTTAACAACTTGGCCCACACTTGATGTCCCATTGCCTCACATAAAGTGGTTGCCCACAATAGATATTGGATTTGTTGTGGAAGTGCCAATGACACAACCAAAGGAACACAGATGGTGAGTAATCTTGGGGTGATCTGGGTTATTCCACTTGGATCAATCCTTGCACCAAGAAGCTAAGTGACAAAATAGGGTGGCTTCTATCTATGGTTATTAGTAAGGGATTCCATTCGTAGCACCCCTCTTGCTCCCCAAAGGGGCTCCTTACCTTGCGGCAAGTAACGGACCTCGCGGCCTCAAGAGTACCTTAAGCATTCTTGCTTGACATTTTCCTCATGGTCGCAATCCCACAAGCTACTCACATCAAGCGAAGACAAGTGCTACGTCTACCAAGGTTTTGTGTCCTTGATAGCCTTGAGTTTATAGTGGGTCGGAATAGTCGACAAAAGGCTTGTCCCCACTTGGGTCGTTCCTCTTGATTGCTCAAGAGCATGCCCGCTAAAGGATTCTAAAAAAGCTAAACAAAGAGTGGATCAACTTATGAGGTTCAAGGTTTTTGCTTCACCACAAGGGTGAAGAGCATACTCCCCTATCTCAAAGTTTTCTCCCAAACACACCAAGCAAAGGATTCAATTAGCCTCTTGCTTTCAAAATCTAAAAATGGGTCAAGATTTTCTAGTTCACCACAAGGGTGAAGAGCATACTTCTCCTACCACCCAAAGATTCCTACAACAAGATATTAAGTTCCTATGAAATGAAACAACTAGTATATGCCGCACTTAAAAAGAAAGCAATTAAACAAGCACTTGATTGATTTTTATGCTTTGGGTAGCCCTACAAAAACCATTAGTAGCCCTTGTGCATTTGGAGCTTTGACATGCATTCTTTTAAGCAAATATTTCAAGCAATGAGAGCACCTACAAGCACAACTTGTTAGCCCCACAATGGTTAGCACATCAAAAATTAGATAATCTGCAAGTAAAATAGTTGATCAAATGACAAAATTTGAAAATGAAACCAACATGGTTGGATTAGGCTTGAAAAGAGCTTTCCAACGATATATCACACTGAAATTTTTGATACCGTATGTAAAAATTTCTCAAAAATGAGTGCTAATTTTCCAGAGTGGCACAGATTTTGAAAACGCTAATTTTTTTTTAAAAATTATGAAAACTGAAAATAACAAGCAAAATTGACAAATCTAGAATTCTAGTCTTTGTCTGTCATAGAATGTTATGCGAGACAGTACTGGCTGCATGAGAAAGTATCGAACCACGTGCGAGAAAGCACAAGCCTACGCAGGAACATACGACGGCTTGCACGAGGAAGTACATGGGCTCGCGTGAGAAAATACACAGGCCCGTATGATAAAACACCTTTGTCGCACACAGAAGTGCTAGAAACAACAAATCTTCACGTGATACAGTGAGAAACCTCGTGTGAGATTCTGTAACATTAACGCACAGAAGTACAGACATCGTACGAAAACCATAAAAAAATAAAAAATAGTCGAAACTTGCAGCAGAAATGCAAGAAAAGAAAGGCAAAATAGAGCTATCTTGCCCCACGGTGGGTGCCAAAAATGTACACACTCAAGTAGTGCACTTCTCTAAGTCATTACATCCAAGGGAATCCATGAAAAGGAAACCTTAGAAAGTGACCTAGAGCTCTCTATGTATGGAGTTGCAAGATTATTTTAAGTTTGCTCTCAGCTAGAGCTATTAAGCTAATGACCCTACTAGTCAACCACACAATGAGAGATTCAAATGAAGACAAGGGCAAGAATGCAAATATCCCCAAGAATCCAAATGGAGATGAAATGCAAGCTATGCTAAGAATGGAAATGCAAGCTAATTAAGCTATGAAAATGAAAGATAGGAGTGTTACAAAACCTTGCTAATTAAGCTATGTGAACTAAACTAGAGCATGAAAGGAAACTAAGCTAAAAAAGCATAAATATGAAGCTAAGCTAAGAATGCAAGAAATGAAGGCTAAATGCAATAAGATCTCCAAAAGATCCAAAGTCTTCAAAAGCTCCAAAGTGACCTAGAAAACCTGCAGCATAACATTAGTATTCAAAAGATGGATCGTAAAATGAGAAGAGAGCTCTCCTTTTATAAGAAATGAGAAAGAATGGACCATGTAGATTAAGAGGCAAAAGATTTAATCAAGGGTGGAGCTTGAAAGAGGAGCAATCCATGTGCACAAATATCCTCCAATGAGAAAATAAGAGTTGACTTTTATGTCCATATGAGACAAAAAGTGTTTTTCTTCTTTTTATAAAATAGGAATAATGCTTTATTTGTGCAACTTAGGATAAGAGGAAAAGTGGGGGCTTTTTATTTAATAAAAGAGGAGGAAATTCTTTTTAATTAAATAAAAACTTTAGGATAAAATGGTTAGCCCAAGGCAAATAATCAAAAAATGATAAAATAGGATTTGATCAAGGAAATTGATATAATTGATAAAATGCTGACTTTTGAAAATATTGATTCAGGGATTTGATAAATTGTTGAATGGGGGCCCAAAGTCTAGGCGACCATTTTAGGGTGCATACAAAGATCTGATAGAGGAGGTGAGTTTATTTGTGATGAATTCACCAATTTCTATATTGAGCATGGAATCAAAAGATAGGTTTCTACACCTAGGACACCGTAGCAGAATGAGATTGCTGAAAGGAGGAACCAATCTATTGTTGATTGTGCCAGAACATTGATGATTGAGAAAAATGTTGCACAAATGTACTGGAGAGAGATAGTTAGTAATGTAGTATACACCCTGAACCAAGTTTAACTGAAGAAAGATACAAACAAGACACCCTATGAGTTATGGTTTGGATATACACCGAATGTAAGTTATTTCAAAATCTTTGGTAGTAGGTGTTATATTCTAAAAGATGATAGGAATGGTAAATTTGACTCTAAAGGTGATGAAGGAATATTTTTAGGATATTCTACTAAGAGTAAAGCTTATAAATGTTTGAACAAGGCTACTAATAAAATGATAGAAAGTGCTAATGTAAAATTTGATGAGTTTGCTGAAAATAATGATGAAGAAAGCATGAAGGAACTGAAATACTATGGTAGGTTTACATATGTTGAAGATCCAGGTTATCTACCGAAGCCATAGACTGAGTCTATCGAGCATCAGGAAAATGCTACCGAGAATCAACAAATGCAAACCGAGAACCAGGAAGAAGCTACTGAGCAGGAAAATGAACCTGAACCAAATGATGAGCAAAGATGAGAACAAGTGCTAGCAAGATTTGTTAGAAGAAACCATTTGCAGAATCAAATCATTGGATATAAGCAAGCTGGCATGATGACCCAAAATAAGTTAAGACAAAACACACACTTAGTTTGTGAGTTTGAACCTAAGAATGTTGGGGATGCACTTGAAAATGAGGAATGGATTAAGGCTATGAATGAGGAAATTGAACAAATTAAGAAGAATAAGACATGGACATTAGTACCCAGACTGAAAGATAAAAATGTAATTGGTACTAAGTGGATTTTCAGGAACAAGTTAAATGAAAATGGTGAGGTCACTAGGAATAAGGCAAGACTTGTATGCAAGGGATATGCACAAGAAGAAGGTATTGATTATGGTGAAACCTTTGCACCTATTGCTAGACTTGAAGGATTTTGTCTACTACTTACATATGTTGCACATAAGGGATTCAAATTATATCAAATGGATGTGAAATCAACTTTTCTGAATGGAATTCTTGAGGAGGAGGTCTATATAGAACAACCAGAAGGTTTTGTTGATCCAAATTAGAAGAACATGGTATGTAGACTACACAAAGCTTTGTATGGACTGAAGCAAGCACCAAGGGCATGGTATGAAAGACTACATGCTTATCTTATCAGTATTGGATTTGTAAGGACTAGTGAAAACAATAATTTGTACATGAAAGGAGAATTTGATGATAATATTTTGATTGCTTAAATATTTGTTGATGATATAATCTTTGGTGGACATGATCTGATTTGCAAATCTTTTGTTGATGAAATGAGAAAGGAATTTGATATGTCAATGTTTAGAGAGATTAAATTCTTTCTAGGCTTGCAGATTATACAATAGAATGATGGGATTTTCATCACTCAATCAAAATACATTAAAGAAGTATTAAAGACTTTTGGCATGGAAGATTCAAAACTGGTAGGAACACCAATGGTAACTGGATGTAAGTTGACAAAGGATGATGAATCTACAGAAGTAAATCAGACACTGTACAAATCTATGATTGGAAAACTGATGTATGTGGTACATAGTAGGCCTGATATAGCACGTGTAGTTGGGATCGTGGCAAGATTTTTTGCCAATCCTAAAGATTCACATATGATTGCAGTTAAAAGAATTTTGAGATACTTGAAGAAGACAAAAGACTATGGTATATGGTACACAATGGAAGACAAATTTGAACTCCGAGTTTATACTGATGCAGATTGGGCTGGAAACATTGATGATCAGAAGAGAACAACTGATGGAGCATTCTTTTTAGGAGAAAGGCTTGTGTCTTGGATAAGCAAGAAACAAGCATACATTTCTCAGTCTACTGCTGAAGTAGAGTACGTTGCTACTGTTGCAAATTGTTCAAATATTGCTTAGATTAAACAAGTGTTGGAAGGAATGAATGAGGTAATCAATGACCTTGTGATTATATATTGTGACAACACTAGTGCTATAAATATTTCCAAAAATGTTGTGATGCATTAAAAAATAAAGCATATATCTATTAAGTATCACTACTTAAGGGAACAAGTTCAAGAGAAGTAGGTGAAACTAAAATTTGTAACATCTAAAGAACAACTTGTTGATATTTTTACCAAACCCTTATCGAAGGAAACATTTGAATATTTGAGGACTAGACTAGGGGTTTGTCCCCTATCTATCAGTCACTAAGGTGATCAAGAGGTTGCATCAACCTATACTTTATCAGAAGATCATTCATGTTGATGCACATAGCTCACACTTTAGTTTTTCTAAGGTTGTGAAAGATTGTAGAAGCTAGTACAAGAATTATTTATTAGTACATGAAGGTAATTGATCTGGACCAAACAACAGAGAATTAATTGGTTGCTGAAGAGCTATTTGTTTTCTTTGGCATTGTTGTCAAAGGGAGAGAGATTGAATATGAAAAATCAATTAGTGAGAACATAAACAAGAAGAGGGACTTCATATTGGAATATCTGTTGCTAAGAACATATATGGGAGAAAGAATCTGAGAACTAAAAAAGATCAAATCCACAGGGAGAGTCTACATGGAATACTATTTATTTTTTTAGTGATTAAACATATTAAATATAAAGCTAGGGAGATCTTACCGAGCTACAACATTTACTTACATAGTTGTAGAATACATGTTTGGTATGTGTTTGGCATATTTTCATATTGCTTGTGTTGCCATCAATGCCAAAGGGAGAGATTGATGAACTACAACTGATTGAATATCTGGATGAACTAAAGGAACAATGATTAGAGATCACCGAGCTACTGAAGTGATATGTAAGATGATTAAATTAGTCAATATATTGTCATTGATGTCAACTAGTTTTGACAGTACTTATCATGATAGTTACAAACATCTGAACATCTGTAAAAGAAAGAAAAGATGAAGAACTGAGGTATCTACATAAGGAAAAGATGGATATGATAGATAAGGATAAGGTAAACATTGGGTAACTTATTGATGAGTCTATGGCTTTATATTGTTGACTTGAGCATGTTAAATTAATCTATTATGAAGAAGAGATTCAAAATTGAACAAGTCAATGTGGTTGGTAATTGAAGACTTATGTATACACTGAGCCAGTATAGTGTATACTGAGTGACAATAATAACGGAGTTAGTTATCACCAACACATTTCAGTATTAACCGAGTATGGATGAAAACATTAAATGCGAAGAACAACCGACTGAAATTGATGAGCTGGATATTGTTATGATTTTGAGGATAAGGATGAAGTTAGTTATGAGATCCACAAATGACATAATTTAGAGATGATCTAAAGGATGAGATTGAAACATGTTAAAGACACATCTGTCGAGGAAGGTTTAAGAGACAAAATGGATGAAGGCAATTATGAGGCAAAATCTGATGGATGATATGAAAACAATTTATTGTCTATTTAAGAGATATGAGTTTCATTGTTGAAACATGTCAGACAAAAGGAGACTGTAGAGATTTCATGTGAAGGTTTTATTCATGAATTCCTGATCAAACTGGTTATTGAAAGAACCGAGTTGTAGACATTAATGAGTGTCAAAGAACTATTTACCGAGTGAAAGTAAGTTGAGAAATATTGAGGAAGTGAATTGATTAATGATCAGAGGATTTTATGAGCATAACATAGATCTAAATATTTGCAATTGAGTTGTATTTGAATCAGATCAGTATTGTATCAATTTAACCATTGATTCAGAAAATCTCTTAACCGAGTGGACTTAACAGTCTTGTTGTACTATCCTATGACATTCGTTGAATGTAAAGTGTTATCTTGTTGACCCCATAGTGAATGCTGGTCAAAAGTTAACTGTTAGTGATAAATCCTCTAACCAGGTCACACTTAACAATGTGCATTGTAACCTTTAATAGGGTTGGCTCTTTACCGAGCTCACTTCAGAAGAGTGAATTATTTTGGGTTACCGGTCCCAGGTGGTTTTTCCCTTAGTAGGGTTTCCACATTAAATCATTGTGTTATGTGTTATTTTTTATGATTGTTTTTCTATCATACTTTACATACTGCATAGTTGATTTAGTCGATAATCACATTTTGGATAATTATTGGTATTCGGTAAAGTGAACAGATAGATTGATATTTTATGTTAGCAAGTTGCATAAATTGTTGAAATTATTTTGTAAGGTACATCTGGGAGTTTGGGACTGTAGGATAACTAATCTAACTGATTCACCCCCCCTCTCAGTTATTCTAACACACTTAATTTTAATGAACAAGTTCTCAAATTGTTATCAATTTCAACAAAAGGATATGAATATCCATAAAAAAAATTGACCATTGGATCACTCATATGTAAGGTTACAAGATTACTTTACTGACATCCCTAAATGATAATATCTTAAACCATAATTAACATGTGATATACCTCAT
This sequence comes from Chamaecyparis obtusa, assembly GCA_027943335.1. Classification (NCBI taxonomy): domain Eukaryota; kingdom Viridiplantae; phylum Streptophyta; class Pinopsida; order Cupressales; family Cupressaceae; genus Chamaecyparis; species Chamaecyparis obtusa. The sequence goes on along the minus strand of BSBK01000496.1, from coordinate 761,334 downwards.
GATAATAATATTCATGTTTTCATTAATTACGTTGTTATTGTTTGTTAGCATTAGTCATAGCGAGTGGTTGTGACGATTCACACTCGCACCCCTTCGACCTTTATATATGTGATGTACTTACGCTATGTGGAGTAGCATTGTTAGTGTGATTACGGTTGTTGTCAACTTATGCATTTGAGTACTTATGTTATACATCGTAAAGCCTTGATGAATTAATATAAAAGCATGGTGAGTTCTCTGGTATATATTACATTTATTGTTCTTGTATGTATTAAAACTTGTTACCCCATAGGGGAAAACCGTTCACATACTCTATATCAGATACTACCCACTTAATAATAACTTAGCTACTTAATTTATACAATACTTCAATACTATTATAAGTATCTAAATATTTTATGAGTCCATCTTTTCCATATTCTATCTTAGGGAAAACTAACTAAAAATAGTAAATTATTTATAAATGCTTCACTATAAGAGCTTCCCATAACCCCCCTTTAGTATCCAATCACAATGTGTAAGGCTTGAGAAACTTATCCTATTGACCATATCATGTCTACGTTGGATTATCACACTTGGAATTGTAACTAAGTATGGTTCTTAATTAATCAAGAAATGAAATCATCCTAAATATTATTACTATATTTAAATAATTTCTTACACCTATTAGCTATTAAAAACTTCATACAATAGAAGAATGGTATTCCCTCCCCTCAACCAGTCAATGAAATCCTCACGATCACCCCTAAAAAAAGGAAAACGCTAGTTGATCTTCCCAATTCCTGTAGGAAGAAGCCCAAAAAACCTATTGCTAATAAAGGGGTCACTGTCACCATCCTAGAAGATACTAAAGACAACAAGAAGGAAAAATTTAATAATTGAAGATTGAGTAGATTGGTTTTGGGTTGGTAAGCCACAAGTCAACTAGGCTGGCCAAATTTGTTGTTGAACCTACCACAAAAGGGAAGAATATTGTTGTGGAAGAAGAGGAAATCCTTCCTTCTCAAGAAAATTCAAAAGATGAGGATAATACAAAATATGAATTTTATGAGGGGGAATAAAGAACAACATGAGCAATAAATGACTACACTAAATAATTTGGGGGATTTGGGTGATTTGAAAGGTTACCATGTGTTGGGGACTCATATAAAGAAGAAATTGAGATATTCCTCAATGAGGGGGTTGTTAAGATAGATCTTTAGGATTTAGGAGAAGAGTATAATAACCAAGAGGCTCTTTCCTGGGTATTATGGAGAGACTTGACCATCCAGACATTTTTTTTTATGATAAATGTTTGGGCATAGAAAAGGTGCTTTGCTCTCTTATTCTCATCACATATGGCATTATGAACAAGGTAGTAATGGGAATCACCATAAGGAAATCCAATATAAAGAAGCAACTCAAGAAGATAGGTAACTATAGAAGAGTGAAATATAGAAAACCCTAAGGAAAAGTTGGAGACTTGGACCATGATATTTAATGAGCTAGAAAAGGACTGTAACCTTATTGAGGTTCTTTTTAATTCTAATTAATGTTATTGGTCAGTTTATTCTTGGGTTTGGTTCCGTGCTCCTAGATGGAGCTTTTAAACTTGCATTGCAAGACTTATAATATGTATGTTAGCTTAGTGTAACTGGATGTTATTTCTATGAATATTTATAATATGTGAATTAAAATAATGTTAGTAGATGCTAGTACTATGGGCATTATTAACATTTTGTTCTCAATTATTAGTTTCACTTGGTTGGTGGTCCTATTTTGGTAATCCTTTTTTGTCTTGCTTCACTGTTGGGGGACCCTCCGTTGTGTTTTTGTTGTTCTAGGATGGTGTTCTTTTAATGCTATTTTTTTCTCTCTATAAGGGATCATGGTCATTTCCTTGCTCATCTTATGAAAAATAATTTCATGCAAGAAATAAGAAGGTACTCATACATAACTTAAATCATAATCTTACTTTATCACACATACTCCTATAAGGATACAATTGTTATACCCATCTATTCACAAAGGGTAAACTCTTTAAGACCCTATTATTTTCACAAGGCCATCAATATTGATATTTGTTATGAATTTTATAACTGCAAACACAACATAAATATTAAATGCATCATTTAATTACTAAGATAATGAATTCATTCTTTAATTGAAAAATAAAAATTAGACAACCTCTAAATAAAATATATTTTTTCCCAATCAACAAAAGATGAAATATTTAAATAGGAAAGTCTATGCCTAACCATTGGTAAAACTCAAATATTTGAAAAATTAAATTGAAAGGATTTCTAAATACTAGGGGAAGTATACTAGTAGGTGTCATAGCTAACTTTGTGCACCTAACGAGTCTAAACTATACCTAATATTTTGGCAATATTTTTTGTGGTCTTTGTATGCAACTTAGCTACTAAAAAATGTTTTTGGCTTATGTGTATTAACAAAGCTTCTGGTATAATTTATTAAGCATCAAAGGGTCAAAAGTTAGCCATTTCAAAGTGGCATCATTACCTACTTAAATATGCCCCAATAATTGTGCACTCAAAAAATGTCAATACTTATGGATAAATGTCTTAGTAGTAATGCACAATGTCCTAGTAGTGTTGCACAAATGAGTCAATTATGAACCAATTTTTTTTTAAAAATGATTGACTATTAGTACATGTGAAACTTATTAATGAGATTTTAGTTATCATTTTTTTGGATCCTTTAAAATTAGTAATTGGGGGGTTGGGTGCACAAGGAGTGCATGACTATTGGAACACACTCTGTTATTGGAACTCTTACCCTATAGGAGTGGTTCCTTGAATGGGTCAGAAATTGGTGCCTAAATGCCTAATCCATGTTACATAGAGTTAAAAATAAAGAGAAATGTGGTATAAATTGATAAGGAAAAGTACTTGAATAAATTTGCATGTAGTTTTCATGTAGGTGGAATTATGAAATTAGAGAGAAGAAGTCAAGTTTTTCCCATCATTGAGAACTAGTTTCTTTCCATGTTGTTCCAACCATGTGTTGAAAGGGTAGAGGTTTCAAGTAGGAAGTAAATAATTTTATTTTCCAAACTTGAGTTCAACTATAGTGAACTATAATTAGACTATGAAATCATTGCACTACATGTTTTTGAACTAACAACATAATAAGGTAGACACATATATAATATTAACAATATTAATTCTCAAGAGATTAACATACTAAAATTATAAATAAGTGGATATGAAATAAAAAATTTATTACGTAACAAGATAGAGGTTCGCGGTTGACTATATAGTGGGAAATGAGAAGAAATGGGATATGTAGATAAATAATCACTTCCCACTTTGCTCTTTGCACATTAGGAAGGAAGAATACCCCCACTAGGCTCAAGAGGTGACTCAAGTTCTAAATAGGGATAATATTTTTCCTTCCTTAAGTGTGTAAATGGTAAATGATGCTATAATGTAATTGATCTATTAGGAAAGCCATTGAATATTTTCTAAAAACTATCTATATCAGCTAGATAATGAGCTGAAATTGACAAAAATAAAAATGAGAGAATGAAACAGACCCGTGACAAAAATTTGGGATAAAAAATGGTCAATACATGGTGAGTTTGACAATGTGTTCTTGGGACATGGAGAGTTTGGCGACGTGTCCCTGGCTTTTTTAGCTAAAACTTTCACAAATCATGCGACTGTACTTGTACTGCGCAGACCTGATCTGACAGATTTGCAACCTATTCCTACACACAAAAAGAAGGGGAAGAAAGTTGAAAAAGGGGTTTTCCTTAGTCAAACCCCTATTTAGGAATCAACCTTGAAATTAAATGAAATGAAATAAAGGAAAGTGTTTTTTCATGTTGCAGAGGCTAGATCTAGAAAATGAATCATATCATACTGTAGACACGTAAAATTGGACAAATACTTTTAAATTGCAAAAATCAATTAAATGGCTCAAAATCAATTAAATGGATCAAAATGCATTAAAATGGACATAATTAAATAAAGTTGAGCAAAATCAATTAAAACAAAGGAATTATTAAATAATGATGTTAAATGATTAAATTGAAGCTTAAAAGGGACAAAAACAATATATAATTGATTTTAATCAATTAATTGTATAGTTGTTTAATCAAAAATCAAAATGGACCTATTACCCTTCCATGGCTAAATTTAATTAATTAATTGAATTAATATTCCTTATTTTCTTTCAACAAAGTGATCAACCAATGAAAATTGAGATAAAAAGGACACAAATCACTCAAAACATTTAAATTGTCCAAAGATTTGAAACCATTTAAAGGCTTGTCCCCTCATTTGTCCCCCCATTTATGAACAAAGCAAAGTTTTTGACTTAACCATGGGATAACCATGATTACTTCACTCCACCCCCTACCCTTGGACATTTACTATAAGTATGAGGCATTTTGGAGAGCATTTCCATCTTGGAATTTCATTTGCATAGCATTGTTACTATAGGCAATTGAGATCATTTCCAAGAGCAATTTGAGCATTCTTGAGCATTTAGTATCATAATTTCATCATTCTTGAGCTAGAATCATCATAGAAGCATAGCATAAGCATAGTAGTAGCAACATTTCTCATTTTAGAGGTGTCACTAGTGAGGATTGTAGCTGAGAGCTTCACTTACCACTTCTTTCTAGAGATCCATGGGATAATATAGATCATAATTTCAATTTTAGTTAAATTTGCATTGTATTTGATTAAATTGATGTTAGTAGTGTACACACTAAAATGGTGCACTTCTATGAACCATTACATGCAAGGTTGCTCAAGAATGAGGCCTCACAAAGCAGCTCATAGCTCTCTATGCATGGAGTTGCAAGGTTGAAAATTGCTCTCAGCTAGAGCTACAAGCTTGTGACCTTGCTAGTCAACCACACAATGAGAGATTCAAGTGAAGACAAGGGCAACAATGCCAATATCTCCAAGAATCAAATGGAAATGCAATGCAATGCAAGCTAAGAATGAGAATGCAAATGTGCAAGCTATGCTATGAAAATGGAAGTACAAACTAAGCTATGAAATGGAAATAACAATGTGTTACAACCCTTCCTATTAAGCTAGATGAGTTAAATCTATTGCATAAAAGGAAATATACACTAAGAATGCCATTGTTATGCAACTATGAAAGCAAATATGAACTAGATGATGAAAGCAACAAGTCTTCAATGTCTTCAAACTCCAAATGCACCTAAAACCTATAGCATAACATTAGCATAAAACAAGTGGATATGAAAATGAAGGAGAGAGCTCTCCTTTTATAAGAAATGAGGTGAAATGGACCATTGAGGTTAAGAGGCAAAAAGTCTTAATCGGCGGTGGAGCTTGAAAGAGGAGCAATCCATGTGCACAAGTATCCTCCAATGAGAGTGAAGTGTTGACTTTTGAGCCTCATGTGAGACAAAAAGTGCTTTTTCCCTTTTTATAAAATAGGAATAATGTTTTATTTGTGCAACTTAGGATAAGAGGAAAAGTGGGGGCTTTTTATTTATTAAAAGGGGAGGAAATATTCCTTTTAAATAAATAAAGACTTAGGATAAATGGTTAGCCCATAGGATAAAAATCTAATATATGATTGAAATTAAGACTTGATCAAGAAATTGATATTGTTGAAAATATTGATTATTGATCAAATTGATTCAGGATTGATAAATCAAATAAATGGGGCCCAAAGTCTAGGCGACCATTTTAGGGTGCATACAAGTAGATCTTAATTTCATGCAGGTGAGTAACTTCATCACACAAATGGTGCCCACTATGGGGCCCTAAGCCTCACTTCATCATTTTCATCTCCATTTGCATGCTTGGATATTCTATTTTCCGTGAATTGCTTGCAGGAAACTAGAAAAGTCATACCTACAGTCGGTTCTCTATTGCCTAAGAGCTCTGTATTAACACCTACTAGTTGGAGATCTGCGCTTTCGATGAAAAAGCCTTCAGCCTTTACAGCTCACAGTCACGCCTGTGACTCAGGGAGTATCGTCTACATTTTATTTCCTGTCGCTTTAGATTATGCTTTGCTTCACACTTTAAAGTTATAATCACGCTTTGAATAGAAAAATTATCACTTATTGTTGTTAAAGTGATGCTTAGCATTAATATTTTTGCACAATTTTAAGTTCTACTTACACCTCTGAATAAAATGTTCACGCCTGAGTAACTTTGAATATCGCTTGAGCCGCTGTAAAGTGACACTCGCTATTCTCAAAGTTACGCCTGTCAGCAATTTAGTCACACCTATTAGCTGGACGATGTCACTTAAGACCTGTTGTCTATATTTGTAGTTAATTTGATCAAATTACTTGGCTAACTCTCTATTTTTATGATCTGATAGTATATGAGTAGTCATAGAAAAGCACAGAGACCTGAGAGCAGATTCAACAAAGAGGAAAAAGCTTTAAGAAAGAGGATCAAGAAGGAGAATTTTGAGCACATAAAGGCTATTCTTGAGAGTACACAAGAAGAAGAAAATAAGGTATTTCAAAATTACCTTAAAATCGTTGAAGCCTATAAAACAAAGTTTATTTCGTTAAATTGGATCTTTAGTCCATAATTCAAATTCTTGTTTGAAAGATTTGCAATTAGAATGCTTAAAATTCATTACATAAAATGCATGCTTTGTAAATTCAATTTTGGTTTCCCCTCACTTAGCTTGGTTGTGTTGGACTAATTTGTTGGAGGAGGGAGCGAGAACGATCACCACTAGGTGAGTGGAAATAAGATAAAAACCAATGATTCAAAAATGCCCCTAGCCTTTTGCTAGCTACAAGGAAAGGTATTTTACATGATCAAGCTTTCATTCCCTTAAATTGTGACATTTCATTTGAATCTAGCTTTAATAAGGAGGGAATTTAACCAAATATTTCAATTTTAAGAACCTCCTTGTCAAGAGGTTGAGAAAGAACAATTAAATTGCTTGAAGTGTTTGGGAACAAAAGGGAAAGTTAGGGATATGCTCTTCACCTTTTAGGTGAACCAAATTCCCAAACACTTAACCTTAATTCTATTTCATTGCTTTCCATGAACATGTTATTTAAAATAGAGATTTAGTGGGCTCGCCTCCCAAGTTTGCCTTAACGAGGCTGGTGAGAGGGACATCCCAAAGTGGGATACACTCGCTTTTGCGGTGGGAATCTGACCCACTCTAAAATTAAATGAATGTATCCTTAATGGGGTGCATGACAAACGGATTTTGATTTTTCAATCTTCCTCTAGTAGTCTTAACGGATTGCGCAAAATTGTAATTCGGTGCGTGTGGGAAGCCTCCTTGGAGGATTGAGAGATTGAAGTCTATTTGAATGAAATATTTATTAAAACCTGGTAAAATAGCAAAGCCACCTTGTAGAGCCATGTTTACAAGCCAAAATTGACTTTAGGTAGGCTGTTTGGAATTCTTTATTGTGATATACTTGTGAAAAACATCGGAGAACATACACGTTAGAATGTTTTTAGGGACATGATGACAAAGTGATGTGTGTGTTGTGCTTGTTTTTCTATTTTCAAACACATAAATTTCCAAAGACTGATCTTACACATTTTAAAAATTCAAAATCTTATACCTTGGTTAGAGAAGTGCCACCTGTGCACGAAACACACTCGCCTATCAGAGGTTTAGTCACACTCGTGACTTGTTTAAACACCCATAGACATACTAAAGTTGTGCTTGGAAAAATTTCAAATGCACCTGGAAAAATTGAAAACCTGCCTAACATTAACAAAGTCTCACCTGGTAACCTACAATGTATCGCTTAACAAGAAACCAGTGCACGCCTACAGAAGTCTCAGTCACACCTATACTCGGTTCAGTGATGCCCAAAAACCTAAAAGGGAAAACAAAGAGTACTTGTAGGATAAATTAGAAAATTTTGAACACATTTTTGAGTACCCTTTTCCATGTTCTTACTACTCAGGATTTCAGTTTGGTCAAAAATCCTGTTCTATATACTTTTCAAAATTTGGCAAAGGATTAGACCCCAAGTGATATCAATTCTTCTTCTCCAAGGTTCATGCTTGCTTTCACTAGATCTTACTACGTTAAACAAACCTTGCAAGAAGATGGGACCTATTTGAGACAAGAACTCCCTTACCCAGGAGAAGAGTCTACCACTCCTAGAATACCCCAAAAATTGCCCGAACAAGAAGTAGAAGACAACATGATGTATTATGGTGGTTTGGGTGGCAAAGATAATAGTGGTATTGATTTCACTAACCGGGGTGATGCCAATAATGGGGGCAATGATATAAATAACTAGGGCAACACTACTAACCAAGGCAACACCAACAATGGAGGAGCAGATCAAAATGCTCAAGGTATTGACCAAACTCACACTAGAACTCACACCAAAGCAACGACAGAAGATGCCACGAATGAAAAATTTAGTGAGGCTATCCAATGTCCTTATTTTTGAAAGCTCGCGGAAAAGGCAATGGACAGAGATAGAGAAAAACACTTCCTAGACTTAGCACAAAAAGGTCTCAAGCTGCCCCATGACTACGATGTCAACCAACTCAAAGCACCAGAAGTTGAGGAAAGTACCTTAGACATCATGAAAAAGCAATTCAAGATGTTTCAAATGCAATTGGACAACATTAAGCAAAGAGGGGCTCCTAAGCCTTTCTCCATAGAAGCATTGTGTCCATTCCCATTTGATAAAAGCTTGGTTATGGTGCCATTCCCAATCAATGTTGTGTTCCCCAAGTATGACAAGTATGAAGGAATGACAGATCCCCAAGATCACTTACAAGAGTTTTTTGCATTGAGCTTAGAGTTCATGCATGATACAACATATTTAATGAGATTGTTTTTGCAAAGCTTAGGAGGCATGGCTATGGAGTGGTTTTCTAAGTTACCCTCTAGCATTAAGACCTTTGAAGAGCTAGCTTCAAAATTTGTGGCCCATTACTCATATAATATTAAACATGAGGTCACGATGATAACATTATGCAATACTAAAAAAAAGGATGGAGAGGCATTCCTCACTTTTCTACAAAGGTGGAGGACAATTTTTGCAAGATATCCTAGAAGTGTGCCTAAAAAAGAGAAGATGGATATCTTCATAAACATTTTAAGCAATGAGTTGAACTACTGATTATGAATGCAATGTCCAAAGACCTTTCAAGATCTAATTGAAAATGGAGTAACAATGGAAGAAGTGCTGGTAAAAAGTGGAGAACTCAAACTGTACAAAGATAACAAGAACAACTCCAACAATGGAAACAATGGCAACAATGGTAACAATGGCAACAATCAAAAGAATAATTGGTTCAATAGTAACAGCCGTTATAAGAAAAACAATAAGGGAATTGTGAATGATGGAGTAGTTGAATCTAGCAACTTGAAGGTGGTCCCCTTTGCTCTTACAAGGACACCTAATCAGGTGAATAATACCAATCAACTTTCCAATGCGCCATCCAACAACAACCATAACAATAATGGAAATCAAGGAGATAATTCAAGGAGTACTAAATTTGATAAATATTTGAGGCCAACCCCCCAAAGGAACTTCACACCCTTGGGTGAACCTCTTGAAAAAGAATTAAAGACTCTCATGGCTAATAATGTCATTACTTTACCCAGCATTCAGCTTTATGAGCCAAATAACAAGCCTAGTTGGTGGAGCGGCAATAACCATTGTGAGTACCACAGAATTCAAGGGCACACAAAAAATGAATGTTTGCAACTAAAGAATGTAGTGCAAGACTTAATTGATAATGGCACGATCACCATTGATGGACCTCAAAACAAGGAAGATCATACAACATTCAAACAAACTTTCTACAAACATGATAAAGGGGAGTCATCTAATGGCAAGAAACAAAGTGCCAATAATCTTAACTTTGCGCCACCTTATGATAACATTGTGAATGCTATAATAATCAATGAGCAGCCATGAAAAGAGGCATCAAATGTCATTACAAGAGGGCATAATTCTAGAATGACTCTACAAGGAGCTACTCCTAAAGTTATTAGCACTCCACAGTCCAACATCGTGGTCAAGAAACCTTCTACAACATAAAAACCTTATAGCTTGGTTGATCAATTGCAAAGAACTCCAGTGCAAATATCTATCTTAGAATTGTTGAAGTTATCCCCGAACCATAAGGATATTTTGGAAAAAGCTCTAATAGAGACAAACATTCCTACTAACTTAGAAGAAGAAAAGTTCCAAAATATGGTAGGTCATCTTGTGGCACCTCATTGTCTCTCATTTTCCGATCAAGATGACATGTCTATAACCCATCCTCAAAATATTCCATTACATATAGAGGTCCTAATAGAAAGGCATAGAGTCAAAAGAGCCCTCATTGATGGAGGAGCTGGCCTTAATATTTGTACATTAAGTCTTGTCAAATCCTTAGGGTTGTCCGAGTCTTGCATTGACCCTACGAAAAAAATCACTATCAAAGCTTATGATGAAGCTGAAAGGGCCTCTAAAGGCATGATCGTATTGCCCATACAAGTGGGACCCATCAAGGACACCAATTGCCAAGTATTGGACATGAAGTTAACTTATAATATTTTGTTGGGGAGACCATGGATTCATGAGATGCAAGCAGTCCCATCCATGTACCACCAATGCATCAAATTTTCATACATGGGTGAAAAATCACGGTTGAAGGGGAATCAAACCCGTTCCAATGTTGCAATGCACTCAAACCCCTTCATGAGTTATTTATTCCACATAACTAGGAAGGAATCATTCAAAGAGTCACCATTGAAGATACCAAAATGGATGATCCAGTCATAACATTAAATGCTACTCTAAATCCTCCTCAAGCTAGCTCAACGACATCAACTAAGGGAAAGGAAAAGATGAGCTACAAGGGTCCAATTATTAATGAGGGTTCATATCAAACTCCCAAGTCAGAGATAGTACCCTATAAACCTACTAGAGAAGAAAAAGACGAAGCTAAAAAGGAAAATTATAAGAAAATGGATAAGATGATGGAGGCATTTGACAAACAGTGCAAAATTAGTTCAAAAGGAGTAGGGGAATACTCCGTTTCCTTATTTGACATGCCCACGTCTCCAAGGACACATGGCAAACCATCAAAAGGATCTTTGCCTCACAAGTACAACTCTTACTTCATAAGAGAAAGTGACAAAGCAACATTCGACAAAGAGGAGAATGAAGTCCTTCAATGGCTCTATCACGATGAAGAATATACCTCAAACACTCCCATGGAACGAATTCAACATGTTAATATACAAACCAAGAAATATGGGAAAGGTTTTGAGATTATCTAGAAGATGGGATACAAGGGAAGAGGACCCTTAGGCCAAAGGAATAGAGGGTTACTAGAACCCATTGAACCTACTTGGAGGGCAAAACAAGAAAAATCTGGAGTAGGCTTCCAATACAAAGGTGAAAGCTCCAGCCCAATGCAAGATTTTTATCCTCAAATAAATGCCTTAGAATCTGATGGAGATAGTGATGAATCCCAGGATTATGAGTGGGATACCCTATCTGATGAATCATGGAAAGACAAGGAAGTAGTCACAATACACACATATGCAAAGATCCCAAAGCAAGAAGTTCAAATCAATGGAGAACCTAATATCCAAGATATTAACATAGGGCATGCACCTACCAATCAAGCATGGATAGAGACATTTTGGAGGCCTTCAGAGGAGGGAGATTCAAATGTTAGGTTTAATCCACTCGTGGCTTTTCCCACGTTGTTTCCCGTAGAAGTTGAAGAGGACTCAATTGAAGGGGATTTTGACCCTTCTTCCATGGACCATCTCGAGGAATCTCACATCATAGATCTAAATGATAAAATGTATGAACCCTCAAATGAAGTCATGTCCATAAACCCTATTGATGACATTTTACCCAATGAATCCTTACTTTTGATACATTTGGATCTCATTGATTGGGACCAAACTGAGCCAAGTGACTTACTTTACTTTCCAAACGACTAAGCAACAAACCAATACCTTAATGCAGTTGAACCCTCTTTAACCAATGAATTTGATATGGACATGATGAGCATAGCGGGGGTCCATTCTCTTAGTCAAAAGAAAAAAATGAAAAAAAATAAGAAAGTGAAAAGTTCTAGTGCTGAAAACCACTATGTGGCACCACTAGAACCAAAAAAGAAAAGAAAATAAAAGATGTTTCCTTTGGTGAAAACCCAACCATGGCACCAAAGGAAGAGAGATTGGATACCCTACCAGAGCATGAGGAAGAAAGGTCACCTATACTCATAGAGCCAATAGAAAAAGTTAACATTGGTACGAAAGTGGATCCAAAGTTCATACACTTGGCTACATCACTCACACCTCTAGAAAGAGTGGACTTCATAAAAAATTTCAAAGAGAAATAAATAAACTTTGCATGGTCATATGCCGACATGCCTGGCTTAGATCCTGACTTTATAATGCATCATTTGAATGTTAGACCAGGGGTTAAGCCCATTAAGCAAAAGTTGAGAAAGATGAACCCACACATAGCTCTTTTGGTCAAAGCAGAACTAGAAAAATTGTTGAAAGTAGGCTTCATAAGAGCAATAGCTTATGCTGAATGGATCTCGAACATTATACCAGTCATAAAACATGACAAATCTATTCGAGTATGCATAGATTTTTGAGATCTAAATCTTTCTTTTCCTAAGGATGATTTCCCACTTCCGAGTATTGATGCAATAGTTGACTTGACAGCAGGTCATTCCATGTATTCCCTAATGGATGGTTTCAGCAGGTATAATCAAATTATAATTGCACCTGAAGACTAGAAGAAGACTGCCTTTACTTTCCCTTGGGGCACTTTTTGTTGGAATGTCATGCCCGTCGGCTTTAAGAATGCCAGAGCTACATATCAAAGGGCCATGACAACTATCTTCCACGACATGATGCACACATTTTTAGAAGACTATGTGGATGATATATTGGCAGAATCCCATAAAAGAGAAGAACATCTCCAAATTTTGAAAAAGATATTTGTTAGGTTGGAGCAATTCAAGGTCAAATTAAACCCAAAGAAATGTGCCTTTGGAGTCCAATCCGACAAGCTATTAGGTTATATAGTTTCCGCTAAAGGAATTGAAGTGGACCCAGAGAAAGTACAAGCAATCATAGACATGGAGATACCTAAGAACATCAGCCAAATGAGATCATTACAAGGAAAAATCCAATCCATAAGGATATTTATTTCTCAATTGGCCAAAAAATGTCATTCTTTCACCAAGTTGCTACATAAGGATACTATATTCATGTGGGATGAGGAATGTGATCAAGCTTTCACATTATTGAAGACTTATTTGATAAATCCACCTATTCTTATACCACCAATCAAGGGAAAAGCATTTCTTCTATACATATCCGCTACCGAAAGATCACTAGGAGTGCTTTTAGCACAAGAAGATGAACAGGGAAAGGAAAGAGCCATTTACTATTTGAGTAGGACCTTGATCAAATATGAGCTTAATTACACATTTATGGAAAGGGCTTGCCTAGCAGTGGTGTTTGCATCTCAAAATTTGAGACATTATATGTTGATGCATAAGGTCAAGTTAATTGCCAAAATTGACCCTCTCAAGTATTTGTTAAGCAAAACTGCCCTAACAGGTAGGATAGCCAAGTGGGTTATGATATTGAGTGAATTTGACATTAAATATGTCGATAGAAAGGAAATAAAGGGGCAAGTGATAGTGGATCATTTAGCTGAGAATCCCATGACTTCTACACAAACTATTCAAGTGGAATTTTTGAATTCCGCCATTGTCAACATAGAAGCAAAAACATGGAAGTTATTCTTTGATGGCTCTTATACTCAAGGAGGTTCCGGTGCCGGCATACTATTGGTCACTCCTCAAGGTTACACCATTCCAAAGTCCTACAAGCTTATGTTTCCATGCACAAACAATATAGCGGAATATGAGGCACTAGTCATAGGCATCAAAATGGCCTTAGAATGGAACATAATGGAGCTACAAGTTTATGGAGATTCTCAACTCATCATCAATCAAGTCAACAATGAATATAACACCAAAGATGAAAAGTTGATGCCATATAAGATTATGATTGATGGGTGGAAGAAATAATTTTCTTTGATCACTTTTGAGCAGATTCCTAGAGAGAAAAATAGAGCAGCTGATGCCATGGCCACCTTGGCTTCCTTGTTACAAAAACTAGATCAAAATGAGAAGTATGAGTTCTTGGTGGAAGAGTTGGTGAAACCAGCATTCAACCTTCCTGAAACCCAAATTTTTGCCTTATTACATGGACATGAATCCCCTTGGTACGGACCTATATACACATATCTAAAAGACCAAGTGCTACCCTTAGACCAAACCCGAGCTCAAAAATGAAACTTTATCTGTCAATCAGCTTGTTACCTCATCCTCTCTGAAACATTGTATCATAAGGGTTTTGATGGGACATTACTTAAATGTCTAGAGGAAGAAGAGTCTAAGTTAGCTTTACACGAGGTTCACGAAGGCATTCGCGGGTCACACTCAAGCGGTCTAAACCTAGCTAAGAAAATCCTTCACTTAGGATATTTCTGGAAGACATTAGAAAAGGATGCTTGCCATTTTGTGAAGATATGTAGCAAATGCCAATATCATGGCGACATGATACATGCACTGGCACAAGAATTACACCCATTTGTCACACCATGGCCTTTCTATCAATGGGGGTTTGATCTAATTGGCGTCATACATCCACCTTCTTCAAATGGGCACAAACACATCATAACCGCAACAAAATATTTCACTAAGTGGGTTGAAGTGGTTCCTTTGATAATGGAAATGGGTAAAAAAATTTCCATGTTTATCTTAAATCACATCATTTGCCGATATGGTATTCCTCATGCCATAATAACAGATAATGGAAAACAATTCAAGAATAAGGATGTTGATGAACTTTGTGCTACATTTCATATCACTCACCATTCATCATCAATTTATTACCCTTAGGGAAATGGGCAAGCCGAAGCCACGAATAAGAATATCTTGAAGATTTTGAAAAGGTCGGTCAATAAATCAGGAAGGGATCAGCATATGCAAATTAATCCAGCATTATGGGCCTATCAAACCAGCATAAGAACACCCACAAGAGCCACACCATTCTCATTAGTCTATGGGGCTGAAGCAGTTCTACCATTAGAGGTTGAAATCCCATCTCTACGAGTGTCATTACAAGGATTGATCACAGATGAAGACTATAGAGTAGCTAGGCTTCAACAATTGGAGTTACTTGAAGAACATAAAACACAAGCGTATGAACACCTAAATGTGTATCAAAATAGAATCTCGAGGAACTATAATAAACATATCAAACCGAGATTCTTTCATGTAGGAGACTTGGTGTTGCAAGAGAACCCAAAGAATCAGGTTGAAAGAGAGAAGAAAGGCAAATGGGAAGCTAATTGGCTTGGCCCATTCATCATAGTATCTTTATTTGGCACATGCACATATAAGTTATTAGATTGTGAAGGAGAGGAACTCCAAGAACCCATCAATAGTATTCATCTCAAAAGGTTCTACACATGAGTGAGATGAAAGAGTATAAAGAGTATCAGATGAGAGAGCATTATATTTATTGTACATAGTTCAAAAGAGATTCTAAAAATACCGAAAACATTGAAAAACATAAAAGATCAAAAACATTCAAATAAGATGTTGTCTTGGTGAAAACCTAGCAAATAGGTGCCTTGATGATATGAAAAAAAATAAAATACAAAAAAAGAAAAAATACAAAAAAATTAGAAAAAGAAAAAAGTGCCTTGGTGAAAACCTAGCAATAGGCACCTTGGTAGCAAAAAAAGTAAAAAGCTTTAAAAATAGAAAAAAGAGCTTGATCCATCCAAAGGGTGAAAACTTGGTAAACAAGCACCTTTTGTTCCCTAAAGTTTGTCTTTCCTAGTCACATATGTCCATATTGCATTTCCACCATCTCATTTGTACAACCACCATTGCATCCATCATTTGTACATAGTCATAATAAAGCCAATCAGTCGCATTGTTGCATTGTCTATCAGCCCTAAGTTTGTCAACCGATCACATTTATCCTCTGGGGGTAGAAGAAGATTGCAAATTTGGTACCAAAGGGATTCAATAAGTGCTACAATCAGTCACATCAGAGAGAGATTTATCAGAGTTTCAGAAGAGAGGAAAGTTTATTGAGCCTAAGTATTTGACCCTACAACATGATCCTTGAGCCTTCATTTGACTTTATTATTCGGGATTAAAAATGGAAAAAAACACCTTAAAGATCAGAATACTTGGAAATACTTGTTGGAAAATCCTAAAACATGACAAAACATCCAAAGCTTTCTTTCTTGGCAAAATAATGAAACATGGTAAAACACTTGAAATTTTCTTGTTGATAAATCTTGATGAAATTGAATTTTCATCATATCTTTTGAGCTATTCAATGATGTTTCGACTAGATTAGCCATGATAAAGATGTGATATTTTTCTTGCCTTTGAGTTATTGTTTGGAGGAAGATTCATCAACTTATGAGAGTTCGTCTAACGACATGGTCATCAAAGAACCATCGAGGACTATCTCATAAGGGGGCGAGTTGACCTTTGCTTGTTTACGTAAATGGATCCCTTGGCTATTTAGATTTTCTATATCTTAATACCAAAAATCCACTTGCAACATTGAATCCATTGACACTGGTATTCAGACTCCCATAGTTTGGTCATCCAACTAGTGAGGGTTGTGCCAGTTTCAAAATGAGGTTACAAAACATCGATAAAAAGTGGTATTCATATCATCATGATGTGGTCAGTGGTGATTGTACTAAGATTTCCGGTCCCAAAATGCTCAATGATGAAAATTTATCCTCATGGCATTTATTTGCTAAAAGCTGGTGACACTTAGGTTCCATTATCATGTTAGATTAATTGCATGGCATTATCATGTTTAGATTAATTGCTTCGTATTATCATGGAAAGTTAATTGCATTTATTTATGGTTAATTTCCAAGGACAAAAAGGGGAGGCACATCAATAAAACTGGAGTTGTTCAAACATCAAAAGAAATGGGGGGGAGATTACATTCAAAAATTCATCATAATCCTTAATTTCAAACAACGCACATGAGATTATCTTTGCATTCATGCATAGCATTAATCATTATTCCTTACTCATACATCAAAAGAAAAGAAAAGAAATCATGTTCCATACATCATGCATTCATAAAAATAAGAGTTAGCATTGCATTCATCTAAATACTTGAAAATAAAAAACATAGGAACATACATATGCATTTCCATAAACCTTTTTGCATCCATACATTGACAAAACAGAAAAGCATCTCATCAAAATCCATACATAATTGCACTCATTTATCTATATCATAAAATAAGATAACTGCATACATAGCATAAAAACAAAGAAAATGCATAACACATCATATAGCTGCATAAAAGATAATCTCATAAACCAACTCATCAAGATGAACCATAGAGTATATCATATATATCATCAAAAAACTTTTCATCATATGATCATCAAATTAGTATATCAAAATACAATATCATCAAAGTGCTACATCAAATGTTCCGAGCAATGGATAACAGGACATATGAAACAAAGAGGACATCATCAATGAGTCACTATATCAATCAAGAGCTTGCAACACCAGATCCATCTGGACCTCTACCATCCTGTGGGGGAGGAGCCTGTGAAGTACTCGCTCCATCCTATCTCAGAACAACCATGGTTGATACAAACTGCTGTAATAAAGAGGCAACCCGATCCAACTGACCCATAATAGCAGACATATCTATCCTCAATACCTACATATCTTGAGATAATCCATCAATACGATTACCCTATGCACCCTATGGCTATGGAGCTAGGGGGGGCATCTGTGGAGCACCATCATCCTGCTGTGCCTGATCTTGCTGAGCTGCATCATCATCATGCTGAGCCAAGGCTACTCTTTGTAACTATACCAAGGGATCCAATCCCCCAAGAATCTACCTAGCTACATCAACCTGTGCCTGTCTCTGAGCTCTCTGATGTCTATGAGCTCTATCATGTCTATCTGCTCTAGGCTGTCTATCAATTGCATCATCCTGCGCTCTAGTTGGTCTATCTCTAGCATCCCCATGATCATGACCCTGTCTCATTTGTCCTCTACCTGCTGCAACCTGAGGATGTCTATGTCCTCATCCTCTCCGATGTCTATCATCCCTATCACCATCATGACGTCCAGGAATAGGCTCAGATGGATCAGTGAAATGAGGAAACCTGTTGCGAGCCCACCAATCTACATACTCATGTGACATCCCTGCATCTGCAATACCTACCAACATCTCCCATCTAAAAATAGTCATACCTACAATCTGATCTAATGCAAATTGATAATCAATACATGGACCCCATAGAGAGATCTCTGCCTGTACTCGACCATATAGTGCATTTCCCTGAGGCATATCCTATGTTCGACCATACTGTCTCAAAACTCTGCCGAAGCAGAAGCACTCAATAGTAGTGGTAGTATGCCCAATCATCCAGCGAGGGGAAAACATGTATGGTAACTCATCCTCATCCTCTCTCCATCTATCAAAATCAAGGAAAGGACACCATGTAACCTGATCAAGATCATCAATCTGATGTCTCCAGTAATCCAAGTGACCCAAGTGGTGCTGAATCACCATCCCAGTATAAAGGAAAGCATAAGGAAATCCCTGATGTTGAACCCTATCAAAAATGGGCCTAGTAATGGGAAGATGCTCCCATATCCACAACTGAAGAACAATGGCACCCGCTGATAATGATGCACTCCCCCGATACACCACCTCGTGTAAATCATGATACAATTATGCCAGGACGCAGGAACCCCAATCAAACCATCGAGGATGAGCAAGTAAATCCTCTATGATCCTACCCCAACCAACTAAAAAACCACAACCTCGTCGGTCAGGAAGTAGTAAACCACCAATCACTGCACCCAAAACTACTGGTAATGTCAAAAAAGATGCAAACTGAGGCCATGTAATAGTATCCCCATCTCCTATAGTGTTATCTCCGAATACTCATCGACAGATAGAAGAATCATAGATAGAATCATAATATACTACCTCTCCTCTACACGAGATCCAAAGCAATCTATACACGTCCCCGGGCGTGATAGTCATCTCTCCATATAGAAAGTGGAATGTGTTGTGGTCGGAGTGCCATCGCTCCACCACTGTAGTTAGTAACCCATGGTTTAGCTGAAACTGTGGGAGGTCAAGAAAAAATCTCAATCCACATCACTCGATAACATGGAGCTCAACTGTTGGGAGTGCCTGACTCAAGTCAATAACCCAAGATGCCACTGATTAGATGTATAAGGTAGGGCAGTGATCTTGTTGGCAAAGTAAAAGGAATCATATCAGTACATTGTATCAAGGAATTATCTCAAGTCAATCTTCTCAAAAGTCTCAATTCATCACACCAAGTACCATCGTTCGTTTCTCTGTATCCTGAGAACGAAGCGACAGTATCAAAATCATATCGATTTTCACACTGATTGATTTATCTTATTAATCACTATCCTAAATGGGATTGACAAATCACATTCTGAGGTACCACTATCCAAATATCCTAAACCAATTGTTTTGTTAACAATAACAAACCTATATATCATTAAGAGTTATCAAAATTTTCATCAGATGCAATCAAGTACATGTGTCAAAAGTACAAAATTTTTCCAAATACTCAGTAGGCGTGATTTTTATCATGCTAGGTGACATTTAACCTCAGGCGATAGTAAAAACATGACAAGCGATATTATTCTGGTGTCAGGTGATAGTTTGCCTGCTAAGCGATAGTGAATTAGGCTACATGACAGTGAATGCTGGCCTAGGCGATAGTAAATTCGTTAGGGTTATCATAAGTGACAACCTATCAAAAAAGGGGTAGTTTAACCTAGCTCTAGGTGAGAGTTGTTCTAGTGCTAGGTGAGAGCAAAAGATTTCTGAGCGAGGATAAAATACATGGAGGCGGGAGTAAAAACCATGAACGCGACAGTAAAATACCCTAAGCGACATTAAACCCATTCCTAGGCGAGAGTTCTTAAATTCAAGGCAACGACGAAACATGAAATTGCAATAAATGATCATAAATGCACCATAAATGCACAATCAAGGTTTATAATGACTTACCAGAGGTCCATACTCAGGCGGTCTCACATATCTCCGGCACCTCTCGAATCTATGCTCTCAAATCGACACAACCATCTCGAAAATCACTAGAGGATCAAAGCAAAATCACCAAGATGAAAAGTAAAAATGAATGGTAAAACAAGGTTTCTCAACCTATTTAAGGTATTTTGACCTAATTTTGGAGGTGAAACTAGCTGTTGACCTATCTTAACTAATTAAACCAAACTGGGGCATAATCGTACATCATGACATCTCATCAAATAGTCAGAAATGAAAACATATTTGATAAATCAAACATCAAATCAAATTTTTTGAAATCAAGAAATTAATATGTTTTAATTTCTGAGGGGGCATAAGGATATAAAATCCAAATTGTAATCAAACATCATGAAATCGGTGGGGCATCATAATTTTATTTTTTTATAAAGAGGCAACAATCAATCACATCAGGAATCAACAATCAGGACTTAAAGGATCTTTGAACCAATGTTCTTCGCAGATTGATTCAAAGAGGGGCATTTGTAGACACATAAAATTGGACAAATACTTTTAAATTGCAAAAATCAATTAAATGGCTCAAAATCAATTAAATGGATCAAAATGCATTAAAATGGACATAATTAAATAAAGTTGAGCAAAATCAATTAAAACAAAGGAATTATTAAATAATGATGTTAAATGATTAAATTGAAGCTTAAAAGGGACAAAAACAATATATAATTGATTTTAATCAATTAATTGTATATTTGTTTAATCAAAAATCAAAATGGACCTATTACCCTTCCATGGCTAAATTTAATTAATCAATTGAATTAATATTCCTTATTTTCTTTCAACAAAGTGACCAACCAATGAAAATTGAGACAAAAAAGACACAAATCACTCAAAACATTTAAATTGTCCAAAGATTTGAAACCATTTAAAGGCTTGTCCCCTCATTTGTCCCCCCATTTATGAACAAAGCAAAGTTTTTGACTTAACCATGGGATAACCATGATTACTTCACTCCACCCCCTACCCTTGGACATTTAATATAAGTATGAGGCATTTTGGAGAGAATTTCCATCTTGGAATTTCATTTGCATAGCATTGTTACTATAGGCAATTGAGATCATTTCCAAGAGCAATTTGAGCATTCTTGAGCATTTAGTATCATAATTTCATCATTCTTGAGCTAGAATCATCATAGAAGCATATCATAAGCATAGTAGCAGCAACATTTCTCATTTTAGAGGTGTCACTAGTGAGGATTGTAGCTGAGAGCTTCACTTACCACTTCTTTCTAGAGATCCATGGGATAATATAGATCATAATTTCAATTTTAGTTAAATTTGCATTGTATTTGATTAAATTGATGTTAGTAGATCTTAATTTCATGCAGGTGAGTAACTTCATCACACACATACCTTGTAGATGTTAATACTTCTTTAAATGTGATCAAATATGTTGATGCAATAGCTTTGACTAAATTAAAAAACCCAAAAGGAAATCATGAAAATATAAAACCTTATGGAATAGTTGTTGTAATCCACCACAAGATTTGATTGGAGAGAAGAGAGAGAAGACTTGAATGAAGTTTGATGGATGTGGATCTCCTTCCTTCATAGAAAACTTCTTTGCTTGGCCTCTAATGGGGAGATAAGATGGATTTATGGAAGAAAACACCTTAGTTTCTTGAAAATAATGAAGACTTGAATTCTTGAACTTGATGACTCTTGATTTCTTGATTTTCTTCCTTGCACTTGATATCTTGACAATAATGGTTGTGCTTGTGAAATATTGATCATGAATGATAATAATGGGTAATGGATGCTTGATAGTGGATATATGTATCAAAATGAGGAGAGATAAGGGGTTTATATACATCTCACATCATTTTAGGGAGTTAAATTTGAGTAGTCCAACAACAAGACCGGATCTCCCTCCCAAATACTTACATAGGCCTTCGGGCCAAATTTGTTCTTCATTCTCCTAGGACATGTTGCCATTGGATACATGAACCGGGGATAGGTCACCAATGGAAACATGTCCTTGGAAGAATGAGCCCATATTTGATCTCCATGTTAGGGATGTAAGGTGGATGCAAGATTTCCAATGAAAACTCATTCCAGGATCAAAACAAATCATGAAGGCCAAAAACAAGTCAATAGGGCCTACTTGAGGAAATGAATTATGGGAGTGGATGAAACATAAAGGAACACATCTATAAATAAGGGCTATCCTGGAGTTAAAGCAATATTGAAAGGAATGGAGTACCCATATTCAAAATTAGGTATCCTTTAAGTTCTATATGAGGTACTACCATAGAAAATACACTAAAGTAGGCACAAAATGATCCTAAAATTGTACACAAGTTAGGTGATTACAATTTAGGATGGTACATATAGACCCCAATTTAGTGGGAGTATGAGACACATTCATGCTCATGGTAAAGGAAGAAAGAGAGAATAAAGAAGAGATATGATCATGGGAAAATTACAAAGAGATAAGGCATCACTAAGTTTAAGGACACAAGCCCCCAAACAAAGGATCTCAACACAAACATCCATGTGAACGAGGGCACGAAAAAAAACAAAAAAAAAGGGAAAAAAATCAAAGACAAAAGATACAACACACAAAAAGGGGTTAGTACCAAAAACAAAACTCCAAATCAACTAGTAGAAGAGACCTCGATAAAAAATGTCCCATTCACTAATATCATATTCAAAAAGCTATTGAAAGAGCATAAGTAACCACATAAAAAGGACAAGAGCATTGCCAAAGATGACACAAAACTCCATGATCTAACCCACTAGCATAGGTACGAGAACATGGAAAAAGAGAAAAACCATGAATCCAACAAGCTGACAAGTTGTGTTATGCTAGGTGATTCATGAGAGAAGAAGATGATGAGGAGAGTAGAAAGGGATAGTAAGTTGTGTTATGAAAGATCTATTAATATGATTTAGAACAACAGAGAGGGGGGGTGAATCAGTTGTTCTCAGATCTAGATGTATAAAATAAACTTTCAAACTCTTCAACAACTCAGATCTAACAACCAACAGCTACTCGGTCATTACTGAATGCATAACAAAAACATATAATAGTGCAGTCCACTAGCCAATAGTATTTAACTTGCAAAACATAGAAATGTTCAAACCAAAACATTCAGACAAGTATTAACACCGTGATTTATAGTGGAAACCCAATTTGGGAAAAAACCACTTTGTAACATGTTACTGATATTTTCACTCTTCTGAAGTGAGCTCTGTGAAAAGCCAACTCTGTCAAAGGTTTATAAACACACTGTCAGGTGTGACCCGGTAAAAGGATTTCAACCACCCTGTTAAGAGTGCGCCTTATTAAAGGACTTACATACATTCCATTAGAATGCAACCTTGTTCAAAGGATTTATAAAAATGACTGTTAGGTCAACCTTGATTAAAGGATTTCAAACTGATACAATGGTTATAAAGTAATAACAGTGTTTGATTTGAAAACATACAACTCACTTTGCAAATAACAAATCCAATTCCATACACATATGTTGGCTTACTGATTGTGATCCATTTCCATCTCCATCACTGATCTGCTCAGAAATCCCTTCAAGCAATCAAAACTCCTTCTTCTTCAACCTTTTTTGCTTATACAGTCAATAACAACAACTCCAACATCCTCTCCTTTTAACCTCACACTTAGGTTTCCTTAATACCTCTTTGTTTAGGTCGATCCAACTTTTTCCACTGAATCTCCTCTGTAGATCTTAGGGTTAGGTCAGATTCATCGAATCCTTCCAACTTTATGTTCTTCATCCATCCTTCTAGAAACATCTCAAATCTCTTTATGGAATCAAAATAAAATGGTTTACAATGCATTAAATGCTTCCATACAATCAATAAATAAATTCAACATGTTTTACATAATCCAAGAATTCAACTATGTCGGCTAGGAATCTGAATTCTTCCTCAAATGTAAATTATTGATGCTCGATCAATACTGTGTTCAACTCCTTGGTCACCACTGGGTAGCCCGATCACCACTGAAACTATTTCCTCAGCTAATATTGTCTTCCTCAGCAATTAATTGATGTTCGGTCAACACTGAATTTACTTGGCATATACTGGCTCGGTCGACACTAACATCACTTGGCTTAAACTAGATTTCTTCACTTTTTCTCGATTAAGCCTACTTGTTTAGTCCTACTTCTTACTTAGATAAGAAATACATTATCTTATCATTGTAGCACATAATCAAGTACCCATTGAAGTATCAAGATAACTCAACCTTTCCTTAGGTGCTATTATTATCAACCTTGCCCTAATCCTTCTCAACAATCAAATAGATATAGTACTTTCTTAGATAGCAACAGTCTTACCAGTTAAGGTTTAACATCAATGACAATACAACAATTGCTTCAATTGCAGTTTCCAACAATCTCGCTCTTTGGCATTGATGGAAACACCATATGAATAACACATGAATCACCAACCAATCCAAAACTTTATCTATACATTAGAAATATTTATAATATCCTTAGCTTCATTCTGATTCAGAATCAATTAGCCTTTCTTACATGACCGTCCACATAGTAACTTCCACTTGATCTCTTCTTGTTCCTTTCCTCCGAATTTCTCCCTCTTACTTGATCTTCCATGAAATCTCACCATGTGTTTTCATCTTATTCATCTCCCTCTTTGACAATAATGCCAAAGCAGCAACAAAAACATACATCCTTCAGATGTAGATGTCATCTTGTCAGTTCAGTAACAATATTTCTCCCTCTGTCATCTTTTCTTATAATTGATTATCAGCTTTGCTATTCTTTTCACAACTCTAGGCTGCTCCTAAAGTGTGACCTTTCTCTGCATCAATTTGTCAGATATTCTTTACAGCCCATTTGATGTAGTGCTCCTAGCTTGACTAGGTATCCTCAGTTAGGGGAAGAACCCCTAATTTGTCTCTCAGATATTCATGAGCATCTTTAGGTAAAGCTTTAGTGAATATGCCTGCTAGTTGTTCTTTTGTATTTACATATTCCATTAGGACCTCTTTATCCTGTACCAATTCCCTCAAGTAATGATACTTGATGGTGATGTGTTTGGTCTTTGTGTGCATCATTGGGTTCTTTGATATGTTGATAGCACTTGTGTTGTCACAGTAGATGACAACTAGTTCAGTGATCTCTTCTTTCATACCTACCAACAATTGCTTTATCCATACCAAGTTTGAATAGTTCACTATTGCAGCTACATACTCGGCTTCAACTATGGATTGGGAAATGCAATTTTGTTTCTTGCTTGTCCAGGAAACTAATCTCTATTCAAGAAAGAATGCTCCACCACTAGTACTCTTTTTGTCATCCACATTTCCTGCCCAATCAACATTAGTATAGACTCTCAGTTCAAATCTTTCATGCTTCTTATAGGACAGTCCATAATCTGCAGTCCCTTTCAAATATCTCATTATCCTTTTTATAGCCATCATATGAGTTTCCTTAGGATTGGAAGAGAATCTTGCCACAATCCCAACTGCTAGAGAAATATCTGGTCTGCTGTGAACAACAAACTGTAGTTTTCCAATCATGGACCTATACAAAGTCTGGTTTACTTCAGCAGCAGCATCATTTTTAGACAATTTTTGTCTAGTAGCCATGGGAGTACTTATTGGCCTTGAATCCTCCATACCAAAGGTTTTCAGTATCTCATGAACACATTTAGACTAGGTAATGAAAATACCTTTCTCCATCTAATATACTTGTAAACCAACAAAGAATTTGATCTCCCCAAACATACTCATTTCAAATTCAATTTGCATTTCATTTGAAAATTTCTTACATAGGGCATCTTGTCCACCAAATATAATATCATCTACAAAAATATTAGCTAACAAGATCCCTTTACCTTCTTCATCTTTCATGTACAGATTGTTGGTGTCATTTGTCCTTGAGAATCTAATCTATATCAAGTAGTTGTGCAGCCTCTCATACCATGCTCTGGGGGCTTGCTTTAGTCCATACAATGCCTTATTTAGTTTGCAAACCATGTGTCTCTTGTTTGGATCAACAAATCCTTCAGGTTGTTCAATGTACACTTTTTCTTCTAATATACCATTTAAAAATGCAGACTTGACATCCATTTGGTATACCTTGAAATCTTTGTAGGCAACATATGCAAGTAGATTTCTTACTCCTTCCAATCTTGCTACAGGGGAAAATGTCTCCCCATAATCTATTCCTTCTTCTTGTGTGTAGCCTTTGCATACCAACCTTGCTTTGTTCCTTGTGATTTGTCCATATTCATTCAACTTGTTTTCAAACACCTATTTTGTTCCAATGACATTTTTGTTTTCCAGTCTCGGCACTAGAGTCCAGGTATCATTATTCTCTATTTGGTCTATTTCCTCATTCATGGCTAGGATCCAATCTTTATTTTCTAATGCCTCCCTTGTTGTCTTAGGCTCGAATTCACACAGTAAACATGTAGGATCTCTTAACTTGCTTCTGGTTAGAACTCCAATTTCTTTATCTCCAATAATTTGTTCAGGCTTGTGATGTCTCCTTACATATTGTGCCAAAATAGGTTCTCTCTTTTCTTCTTTCTCTTTAGGTTCTCCAATAAGATTGTCAGATTCAGCTTTTGAATGCTTAGCAACCTCTTCTTGATACTCGACAGCTTCCTCCTGTCGCTTTGCATGTTCTTCTTGTTGCTCAACATTGTTTCCTTGATACTCGACATTGCTTACTGGAGACTCTGCATCAGGTGAAAGTTTTTCACTTGCCTCTCCTTCATCTATATATACAAAAGATCTATAATCTTCTGGTTCTCTCTTGCTTTCCTATTCATTTTTCTCAGCATATTCATCAACCTTGACATTTACACTTTCCACAATTTTGTTAGTGTTAGAGTTCAAACACTTGTAACCTTTGCTTTTTCTGGAATAACCTAGGAATATACCCTCATCACTTTTAGCATCAAACTTTCCATTTCTATTGTCTTTTAGTATATAGCATTTGCTCCCAAAAATTCTAAAGTACTTTACATTAGGTGCATACCCGTGCCATAACTCATAAGGTGTAATATTTGTACCTTTTTTTATCTGTACTTAGTTTAGGGTATAAACAGTTGTACTTACAACTTCTCTCTAGTACTTTTGTGCAACATTCTTCTCGATCATTAGTGTTCTTGCACAATCCATGATAGATCTGTTCCTTCTCTCTGTTATACTATTCTATGGAGGTGTTCTAGGTGCAGACATCTATCTCTTGATTCCTCTATCATTGCAGAATAGATTGAACTCATTTGATATAATTCTCCACCTCGGTCAAATCTTAGACACTTCAAGTTCCTACCTATCTCTTTTTCAACCTTAGCTAGATACCACTTAAAAATTTGAAAAGCATCATATTTTTCTTTTAGAAACATTACAGTCATCATTTTGGTGTAATCATCAACAAACAGAATAAAATATCTAGCACCACAATAGCTTTGTACACCCATAGGTCCACAAAGGTCAGTATGAACCAAATCTAAAGCATTTTCAGAAGTAAAAGTCTTGCTCTTGAAACTAGACTTTGTCATCTTACCCAACTGACATTGTTTGCACATTACATTATTAGGTTTCGTCAATCTCGACAGTCCTCTCACTTTCTTCTTTTTACTAATTTCTACTAGATTATCAAAGTTAACATAACTTAGCCGCTTATGCCATAACCATATATCATCAAGTTGTGCAATCATACATGTCTCTTCAGATAGGTCTAGATAGAACAAATTACCTCTTGTCTATTATCCACTTCCAATTAGTTCACCAGTGGCATCAAATATCTTAGCCTTTCTATGATTAAATTCCACTTGGTAGCTAGTGCTATTAAGTTGTGCAACACTTAGCAGATTATAGTTAAGACCCTCAACCCAATAAGCATTTTCACAAGTGATCTTATCAATAAGCTTAATCAATCCTTTAACCCTAACAGGATATGGTGCATCATTACCAAATTTAACACTTCTACCTTTGTAATGATCTAGGGTATCAAAATTATTTTTATCACTAGTCATGTGGTGTGAGCAACCACTATCAATAATCCACTTATCATTTTTGTTCACATAGGATATCAGTGCAGTTTTCTCATCCTCATCAGACTCATCTTTCATAGCAACATAGACTACTTCAATTTCAAAATCATCATTATCAGTGTAAGTTTCTTCTTCAACAATATAGCAGGATTTCTTACCTTTTCCTTTGTAGTCCTTGTACCTTCAGTAACCTCTATCTTCTCTTTTGTCTTTGTGCTTGCTATCTCTTTCCTCATCCTTGTCATCCCTATCAGGACATCTTGTAGCTATATGACCAACTTTATTGCATGAGAAACATATGATAGGGAGTTTACCTTTATACTTTCCTTTCCCCCTTTTTAATCTTCTGGCCATAAGAGCTTCAAGATCCTCTAGTTCTCCATCAGAAGTATCACTTTCACTTTCACTCTCACTAATGCATCTTCCCTTTTCTTTCTTAGACTTACTCAAAACCATTTGTGACTTGAATGCAGATTCAACATTAGCAACAGTGAAGTTATCAAAATTAGAAATCTCAAAAGTAGTAAGCTTACCAACAAGACTTTCCAAAGTAAGAGCATTGCCAGGGTTACATCTCGATTCTTGAATTGTTGAAATTTTGATGGCATAAATAGGACACAAAGTTCTCAAAACTTTTCCAATAATAGTCTCATCATCAATAGTTCAATTAGCTCTTCTAATAGCATTTAAAACTTCTTTTATTCTACCACAATATTGAGCAATATTCTCACCTTCTTGCATTTTCATTTCATCAAATTTACCTCTCAGGCTTTCAGCTTTTGCCCTTAGTACATTTATGTCACCACCATAGATGTTTGCAAGAGTGTCCCACATTTGCTTTGCATTTGTGCAATCTTTGATGCCTTCAAATTTCAGATAGCTTAAGGTAGATGCAATCCTCAACATTGCTTGATTGTGTTCTTGTTTAGCTCTCATCTCCTCAGCAGTAAGAGGTGCAATAGGTGTAACATAGTCATGCTTAATGTA
This sequence comes from Chamaecyparis obtusa, assembly GCA_027943335.1. Taxonomy (NCBI): domain Eukaryota; kingdom Viridiplantae; phylum Streptophyta; class Pinopsida; order Cupressales; family Cupressaceae; genus Chamaecyparis; species Chamaecyparis obtusa. The sequence continues at coordinate 732,189 of BSBK01000496.1, read as the reverse complement.
ATACTTTGCTGAGTCACCAATACTGACTAGATGCAGTTTCATCAGACTCTGCCATGTAGGGAAGTTCTCCTTATTTAGCTTCGGTACCTCCTTCTTATACATCCTGATCATTTACTTCAAGTACCTTTAAACTTGTTCTCTGTAAGCACCAACAACTCTTATACCAATTGTTAATATGATTTAGAACAATAGAGAGGGGGGGTGAATCAGTTGTTCTCAGGTCCAGATGTATAAAATAAACTTTCAAACTCTTCAACAACTTAGATCTAACAACCAACAGCTACTTGGTCATTATTGAATGCATAACAAAAATATATAACAGTACAGTCCACTATCCAATAGTATTTAACTTGCAAAACACAGAAATGTTCAAACCAAAACAGTCACACAAGCATTAACACCAGGATTTATAGTGGAAACCCAATTTGGGAAAAACCACTTTGTAACATGTTATTGATATTTTCACTCTTTTGAAGTGAGCTCTGTGAAAAGCCAACCCTATCAAAGGTTTACAAACACATTGTCAGGTGTGACCCGGTTAAAGGATTTCAACCACCCTGTTAAGAGTGCGCCTTGTTAAAGGACTTACATACATTCCATTAGAATGCAACCTTGTTCAAAGGATTTATACAAATTACTGTTAGGTTGACCTTGATTAAAGGATTTCAAACTGATACAATGGTTAGAAAGTAACAACAGTGTTTGATCTGAAAACATATAACTCACTTTGCAAATAACAGATCCAATTCCGTACACATATGTTGGTTTACTGACTATGATCCATTTCCATCTCCATCACTGAATTGATCAGAAATCCTTTCAAGAAATCACAACTCCTTCTTCTTCATCCTAATCTGCTTATACAGTCAATAAAAACAACTCCAACATCCTCTCCTTTTAACCCCACACTTAGGTTTCCTTAATACCTCTTTGTTTAGGTCGATCCAACTTTTTCCGCTTAATCTCCTCTGTAGATCTTAGGGTTAGGTCAGATTCATCGAATCCTTCCAACTTTATGTTCTTTATCCATCCTTCTAGAAACATCTCAAATCTCTTTATGGAATTAAAATAAAATGGTTTACAGTACATTAAATGCTTCCATACAATCAATAAATAAATTCAACATGTTTTACATAATCCAAGAATTCAACTATGTCGGTTAGGAATTTGAATTCTTCCTCAAATGTAAATTACTGACGCTCGATCAATACTATGTTCAACTCCTCGATCATCATTGGGTAGCCTAGTCACCACTGAAACTATTTCCTCGGCTAATACTATCTTCCTCGGCAATTACCTGATGTTCGGTCAACATTGAATTTACTCAGCATATACTGGCTTCGTTGACACTAACATTGTGTGCTATAATTGTGTCACACTTCTATGGATCATTGCATGCAAGGAAACTCAAGAATGAGCCCTCACAAATCGATCCATAGCTCCCTAGGCATGGAGTGCAAGGGTTTTTAAAAATGCTCTCAGCTAGAGCTATTTAGCCTATAACCTTGCTAGTAAACCATGCAATGGGAGATTCAATGAAGACAAGAGCAAGAATGCCAATATCCTCAAGAATCAAGAATGAAAATGCAATGCAACTATACTAGAAATGGAAATGCAAGCTAAGCTATGAAAGGAAATATGCAAGTGTTACAACCCAAGCTAATTAATCTATGTGAGCTAATCTAGAGCATAGAAATGAAGCTAATCTAAGAAAGCATAAATATGAAGCTAAGCTAAAAATGCAAGAATGAGATGTAGAATGCAAGAATGCTCCAAATATTCAAAAGCTCCAAAGTGTACCTAGAAAACCTGCAGCATAATATTAGCATAAAAAGTTGGGGATCTAGAATGAAGAAGAAAGCTCTTCTTTTAAAGGAAATGAGGAGGAATGGACCATGGAGATTAAGAGGCAAAAGATTTAATCAACGGTGGAGCTTGAAAGAGGAGAAATCCATGTGCACAAGTATCCTCCAATGAGAAAATAAGAGTTGAATTTTGTGTCCATATGAGACAAAAAGTGCTTTTTCTCTTTTTATAAAATAAGAATAATGCTTTATTTGTGCAACTTAGGATAAGAGGAAAAGTGGGGGCTTTTTATTTAATAAAAGGGGAGGAAATATTCCTTTTAATTAAATAAAAACTTAGGATAAGATGGTTAGCCCATAGAAAATAATCGAATAAATGATAGAACTAGGATTTGATCAAGAACAAGCAATTGATGATTTAGCAAATGGGGGCTAATAGTCTAGGTGACCATTTTTAGGTGTATACATTTGCCCCTCTTTGACTAATGTGTGATCGATCTGGGAACACATTACGTCAAAGAATAGATCAGCCAAGAAGGCAAGCAAATAGCCAAGAAGGCAAGCAAATAACGATCTGACTCCAAAGAATGAAGTGCAGAGAGATAGCAAATCCTGCATGGTCAGCCTGGTAGCGACAGTACTGAACACTTAGGAAAGAGATAGCTAATAAGATATGATGTGTCTGCCCCCTCGGGATCGAAAGTGAAATCCAAGTAGAGGGAAAGCAGAAGCAAGAGAAACATGATCAAATCACTAGAAATCATAATCGAAGATGCAAGATAATAGAAGAACCATTAAGCAGTGAAGATATGCCCACACACATGGGATCCGGGGCACGAACCAAGCGGTCCCTCAACCCGAAAACACCATGGAGGGGAAGAATTGGAACTTGGGATTGAAAGTGAATGAAAGACTGGAAATTTGAAAGAGATGGGGATGAAGAGGTGAAGAATGCCCCAGCGAAGATCAAAGGATCAGGCCTCAAAAGGTTAGCCAACTGCGCGAAAGAGGGGGAAAAGGTGATTTGGATGATCAAGGTGAACTCAAATTTCGGTTTCGATCCTGAAATGAAAGGAAAATGATGTGATATGAAAGACAAGAAGCGAAAGACATGATCAGGAAGAAGTGAAAGGTGAGCGTAGTTGATTAATAAGTCCATGAAAGATGAAAGGAAAGCTCTCTCCATATGCAAGATGCAAAACTAACTAACATGAACTTAAGAATGCAAGCTACATGAAAAGTGGTTTACTTGCAAGGTCACAAAGCCAATAGACATCTAATATTCATCATTGAGCATTATTGGTAGCGTCGCAAGATCATACAATACATACTAGCATAAATATGTGAATCTGAATATGATCTATATCAGATAGAAATGTGGAAATCTCACCTAGGCATCAAAGACATGTAGGTCCAGATGACTAATGCAGTGAGATCACCTAAGTTTGATATAGCAAGATTATGCTCACATCGAGACACAAGAAAGTCAAGATGACTAGAAGCATGCACTCGCGAAACAGTCAAGGATAATACCTTGTAGGTCCATAGTGTCAAGTAAGACCAGCATAAATGCTCATGACAGTGAGGACCAACAAAATATACCCACAAGCAGATAAAGAAATAAAACATGTTCTCGTACCCTCAGTCTTCTAGCTATGCATCATCAAAAAATTCTCAGGGAGAGACCACTTAGCAAAGAAATCATCATAGACAGCACACAAAGAAATAAAGTCAAACAAATCTCAGTGAGTCAAGTGCGTGTGTGTAGATCATAGAGTCAAACTTTGAGTATCGCATCTGCCAGTGAGAAATATTGCATCATCTAGACTGCAAGTAGGATATCTGATAAGTGTTAAGAAACACTCGACGCGAGGGTAGTGTTGAAAAAAATAGTTGGGGTGGTGTTGAAAAACACCATTTGCGAGGTGCCTAAGAAACCTAGATGCACAAAGAGACCCAAGATAAGCTTAAAACAACGTATGCCCCCTAGACTAAGACAAGAGTCAATTCCAGGCTAGGAGAGGCAAAGTGAGAAGTGGAGCGAATGAGCGCCACACAAGACTGATAGACATAGGTGCAAAGGGTCTCAAGTAGCGCCTATTTCTAGGTTTTCACCACTTGATAAATTTATTGCAATTTTTTCAGGACTTTTTATAAATTGTTTTTGTATTTTTTGCTACCAAGGCCCCTGTTTCCAGGTTTTCACCAAGGCACTTTTTCAAATTTTTTTTTTGATTTTTTGAATTTTTGATTTTTTTGGTGAGGCATCAAAGCACCTATTGCTAGGTTTTCACTAGGATGCTCATTTTTTCAGTACTTTTTATGCTTTTTAGGATTTTTTCAGCATCATATATGAATTTTTTTGGAGTTTTTCAGGATCAATAAAATATGTACAAAGGATGCCCCAGACAGAAATGGGCATCAAGAATCTGCTTCCTCTGATGTAGAGAACTGATAGGCCCTAGGCCCAAATGTTGTAGCTATGATGATAGGAGGTCTCAACTAGTTCGACCAATAATAACCAGCCCTAAGCAATGTCTGAGCTAGCGAAGGATCGTTAGAATGTGATCCACATATGCCATCATGGATTTCAGCTAGCACTTTTTCTGACTCCTCTATTTCTAGACACTTAAGGAGAGTTCTGTCTAGACCCTTCCTATTCAAGTCACCAGAGACAAAGGCAAAGTGTAAGGGATGGTGGAAGGAATGGCGTGGTGGATTTGCAAGAGGAATATGAGGTGGAAGATATGAAAAGATGTAAGATTTGTGAGTAGGATAGCGTAATTCATCCACCAGGAACTTGAAGTGAAATTTATGCTTTTTCATTTGTAAGATGGATGTTGAAGTAACCAAGGCATTAGAAACTTTGTTCTTAGCTCTAGGAGTGGGCTGAAGTATAATAGATATGAGATCATGCTTGAAGTAGTGCACCATTTTTTTGTAGAGAATCAACTTGTCATCTTTTATTTGAGAATCATTATTTCTGAGTAGATTTTTATTTTTACTTTTCTTAGGTGCGGATACCGCCACAATGTGGTTTTCGCCATCCGACCATTGCTCTTTTCTTTTGACTTGATGACCGTGATGTTTGATTGCTGATTCAATCTTTTTTATTGCTAGTTCGCTGGTGGAAGAAGTAACATGTGTTGATGCGAGATGAAATGAAGTGACTGGTTCAATAGCATTGATTTGAGGGGTGTCATCTCTGGTGACAAGAGAAGTTGAGCCTATAGGGTAAGCTCCAAAATTAGCTAGATCTAGATTTGTCATAGAAGGACCAACGTAGTCCACTAAGGCAATACGAGGAACAAACTCATCAGACCCCACACAAGACCCATCAACCACGTCGGGATGGTTACTACAAGAATGAACCATATCAACATCCATATCATCAGTAGATATACATTTTTCTCCCCAAAGAAGTGAAGTAGAGGGAAGATCATCGCCCATGTGAGCCATAGTGTGTATTGGTGACTCATCTGTATCTGTGTCTGAATTACTGAGCATGGGAGTATTTCAGGAATCTTCTCTATAGATCCACTCATGAACAGCTTGTTCTTCTCTTTCTGCTTCTAAAGGAACGAATGAAGGAAAAAAAGTATCAAAGATCACCATAGCAGAAGTGGAAGGCTTCATGTGATCAGAAGGTCTCCCATATGACCTAGGAGAAATAGGTATAGAAGAAAAGGAATCTAGCGTATATTCACCCATACCAAGGCTCATCATCTTAAGTGATTTCTCAGCAGCAGCTAGAGACATACTAGGATCAACAAAAGGTTCATTATGAGGAACAAATTTTTCAGTAGCAGCAAGAGCATTGATAGCAATAGTATGGTCTCCAGGAATCACAACCTCAGTGCCATTGTATAGAAATTTGACACACTGATGATAAGTGGAAGGAACAGCCTGCATGTCATGGATCCAAGGATGACCCAAAAGAATGTTATATGCGAGTGGGATGTCCAATACTTGGAAGCTAATATCTTTCGTGACAGGGCCCACTCGGACAGGCAGCGTGACAAGACCTTTGGAAGATCTTTCCACTTCATCGTAAGCTTTTATAGTAATCTTCTTTTTAGAATCCACAATGAATTCTGACAAACCCAACTATTGTATGACATTGAAAGAAACAATATTTAACCCTGCACCATTGTCTATCAGGACTCGGCGGACGCGGGTGTTGTAGACTAGAACTTCAATGTGTAAAGCCAGATTATGAGGGTGAGCAATAGATATGTCATCTTCTGCAGAAAAGGAGAGAGATAGAGGAGATGAAATGTGGTTGACCATAGCCTGAAATTGATTTGGATCAATGTCATTGGGAACACATGTTGTACGTAGAGCCTCATCAAGAATCTCTCTATGCGAAGAGGATAATCGAAGCAACTCAAGGATAGATATCTGTGCTGGTGTCTTTTGCAAATGTTGGACAAGATCATAGCTAGGGGTGGCTGAAGGAGCCACTTGTTTGGAAGGAAAAGCTTGCTTGGGATCTTGTGCAGTTTTAAGGACAATCTTGGCTTGCCCCCTAGTAACAGCATTTAGTGTCTCACTTTGGGAAGATGAACTATCATGTGTTTGCAAGATCAACTTTGGCTTACCATGATTGGCTTTATTATCATCTTGAGACCTCATCATTAGAACACTCTCAACGGGCTCTACCATGTTGATCACAGGTGTATTAGAAGGATACGTGTAATTGATCTTAGCATCATGATTCTTCTTATGTGTTTGAGAGGTTTCCTCCTTATCATGCTTAGGTAGAGGATCTTTGAAAGCTATGTGATCAAAATTTTTAGTTAAGCCATCAGTGGAAATTGTGTCGTTCTCAATAAGATCCTGAATATCATCCTTAAGCCTAAAACAATTGTCTGTTGGATGTCCCTTGTTTCTGTGATAATGGCAGTAATGATCCTCTCTCCACCAATCAGGCTTATTTATCGAATCCCAGTTACCAGGTTTATCAGGAAGCGTAAGATATCCATTGTCAACCAAAGTCTTAAGGATCACATCGTAAGGTTCTGCCAACTTGGTATAGACTCGCTTTCAAAATGACTTCTTAGGCTTATCTGCATATTGAGGTTTAGGAGCATTGTGAGTGTTGCTAGATTCTTGTTGTTTTGCTGCATAGATAGCATTGGAAAGATTGAAAGTAGGCTCTTTAACTTTAGGAGCGTCAACAACCCCATCATTAACAACATACTTGTTCTTATTCCAAGGTTTGTTCTTGTCTTTACCATTGCCTTTAGCATCTTTATTAATAACAATATCCCCTTTTCTTATAGCTACATCCTCAATCCGATATGCACTTTCAACCATGTCATGGAAGGAGGAGAATAGTTGCTTCCTTAGATCATAAAATAGCTCAGGCACAAGTGTGTTGACGAAAATGTCAATCTTTTCTCTTTCAGGTAGCTGACGAGGATATCGAGAATACAATGACCTCCAACGTTGTAAGTAAGTTGCAAATGGCTCACCTTGATGTTGTCTTAGATTACCGAGATCTATCACAGTGACAGGTTGTTGGATATTGTAAGAATACTGCTGGGTAAATCGTTGAGCTAACTCATCAAAAGTCTTAAGCGGTGGTGTCAATTTTGCAAACCATTCTAAAGCCTGGCCTCTTAAGCTTCGAGGGAATAAGCGTAGAAGATATGTGTCTTCATGAAGAAAGTCCATACTAAGAGCATAAAAATGACGCACATGGTCATGAGGATCACCATTTCCATCATACTTGTCATATTTAGGAACCTCAATATCCTTAGGAAATGGGACCATGTATAGATCTTTATCAAAAGGAAGAGCACAAATTGATTCTACAAAAGAGACCTTTGGAGGCTCTCTTTCTAATGCCATTTTGGTAAGGCGTTGATTTGTCTGACGTAATTCTTCTTGAAGGACTTTCAATTCAGTTGGTACTCTTTGTTGGACAATTTGTCTGACATCATAGCCAGGAGGAAGCTTGTATCCTCTAGAAGTCATATATTGAAAATATTGATCACCATTACGCTCTAAAAGCTTATGCATCATTCGTTGGAAATCCACATCTTGTTCACATCTCATAAGATCCTCACTAGAAATCTCATCATTAGCCTCTACCTCATGTTGAGAGGGAGGAGGTCTAGGTGGTGAAGAAGGCATAGCAAAAGTTGGCCTTGGAGGAGATCTTGGTGGCGTGTTGTTGTCATTGTTGCCATTGTTAAAAAGAGTTCTATGCTCATGATTACTAGTCTCAGGTTGCTCATGAAATGTCCCTCTATAAGCCATGCGCCTAGTAGCATCCATCCTTTGTTGATTGTGTTCTTTGTCTAAGCGCGCTTGATTATCCTTACGCTCAAAGTGTTCTTGCAAGAGTTGAAACTTTTCTTGTTCAGTCAAAGTGAGTGAGACACTGTTTGTGTTTTTGGGGGTCTTGAATGTGGAAAAGAGGAAACCTCCTTTATACCAGGTGTAGCCTTAGAATTCTCAGATTGGTCAGAACTAGATCTATTGTTGCTAATGGGTGCTTTTGAACATCTAGTTGGAGAAGGTAATTGTGTATAATTGAATGGAGGATGACTCTCCTGCTCAAATTGAGACCGAGTTGTAACCGGCATGAAAAGAGATGTCAGTTGACTAATAGAATGAGACAAAGTTTCTTAGATTTGAGATAAGCAAAGCTAATAAAGATCACTTGTCAAAGTAGAACAATAGAGAGATGGCTCGTCAAAAGTGCTCAAGCACTTACAACAATCAATTGACTGAAGCCGAGCAACGAGCAAGAAGCTCAATAAGCAAGTAGCTAGAGAGGTAATCGTGATGCGACAAGTGATCAAGAGTAGCATTTGTTAAGCTCAAATCCAATAGTTTTAGCTCATTTGTTTCAGTCTAGAACAAATCTAAACATGTAAGTAACAAACCAGTTTCAGGTAAGAACAGAAAAAGACACTCTACGACAAGTTAAAGAGCAAGTTTAGCAACTCCGAATTGTAGCAATGATAGGATAGTAGAAATGACTCAGGATTCTTGGTTGAGGGTATGCAAGGATACTTCAATATCATATGACTCTTGACCAGTGAACGTGAAAAACTCAATTTTGAAGCACTTGGACCAAATTTGTAGATTGAACAGTGCAATTTCTCAGTTTGACAAGCAGTAATAGTAGATAAGAGACAGGTTTGCAAACAGTATAAGATCAAACATGTCATAGAACACTTGAAACAAGGGCAAAAGCAACCTTGCCAAGACAAGCACTTGTGATATCAAAATAGAAAACCTTATGAATGCTACCATTTGTTTGAATGTTGAGAACGTTTACATTGGTATAGCACAATCGAAGACAATTCAAGCAATTACTACCTAGAAGGACAAGGCTCATTACTTAGCAACGTGGCCCACAACTTGATGCTCCCTTGCCTCACACCAAGTGGTTGCCCACAAGAGATATTGGCATTGTCATGGAAGTGTCAAAAACACAACCAAAGGAACACATATGGTGAGTGTCTTGGGGTGATCCGGGTAAGTCCACTTGGATCAATCCTTGCACCAAGAAGCTAAGTGGCTAAAATAGGGTGGTCTCTATCTAATGGTTCATAGTAAGGGTTTCCGTTCATAGCACCCCTCTTGCTCCTCATAAAGGACTAGGACCTCGCGGCCTCAAGGGTACCTTAAGCATTCTTGCTTAATGCTTTCCTCATGGTCACAATCCCACAAGTTACTCACATCAAGCGAAGATAAGTACTATGTCTACCAAGGTTTTGTGTCCTCGATAGCTTTGAGATTATAGTGAGTTGGAATCACTCGCCACCAAGGAAAATGATGACAAGGTTGTCCCCACTTGGGTCGTTCCTCTTGATTGCTCAAGAGCAGGCCCGCTAAAGGATCCTAAGCTAAACAAAGAGTGGATTAATTCTTGAGGTTCAAGGTTTTTGATTCACCACAAGGGTGAAGAGCATACTCCCCTATCTCAAAAACTTCTCCCAAACACACCAAACAAGATCCAATTACCCCTTTGCTTCCAAAACCTCAAGATGGGTCAAGATTTTCTGAGTCACCTAAAGGTGAAGAGCATACTTCTCCTACCACCCCAAGATTCCTTTCACAAAGTATTAAGTGCCTAATGAAACAACTAGTATATGCTGCACTTAATAAAGAAAGAAATTAAACAAGCACTTGATTTGGTTTTTATGCTTAGGGCAGCCCTGCAAAAACCATTAGTAGCCCTCTTTGACATGCGATTTTAGCAAATTTCAAGCAAGAAGCACCTACAACCACAACTTGTTAGACCAACAAGAGTTAGGAGAATCAAAATCCAAAATCTAACAATGATTAGTACATGAAAAAAAATCAGATAATGTGCAAAAATAACTGATCAAATGATAAAATCTAAAAATGAAACCATCATAGTTGGATTGGGCTCGGAAAGACCTTTCTAACGATATATCACACTTAAACTTTTGATACCATTTGCAAAATTTCAAAAAAAAAATGGGCACCCGTTTTCCAGAGTCGCACGGATTTGAAAACGCTAGAAATTTCAAAAAATTTCAAAAAGATAGCTAAGAACCCGAAACTTACAAGATAGATAAAATAGCCCAAAAATAGCTCACTGCCAGGTATAGACACAGTATCGCGCGATACTTCGCCCGACACCAGGCGATACTTATCAGTCCGCGCGATATTTCACCCGACACTAGGCAATACTTCGCCCGAGACCAGGCGATATTCTCTACTATAGCCAGGTGATACTTTTGACCGACGAAGTATCGCACACGCATACAGAGGTATATCACATGATACTTCTTATGACAGGTGAAGTATCGTGCGCACATACAGAGGTATATCGCGCGATACTTCTGGAAAGTATCGCACGACAATCTGAGATGAAAAAATAGAGATGAAAAATTAAGCTAAAAACTTGCTGAAAAATTGACGGAAAATGACGGAAATGCAGAAAAAGAAGGGACAAAGCTAGTCTACTCTGCCCCACGGTGGGTGCCAAAAATGTGTGCTATAATTGTGTCACACTTCTATGGATCATTGCATGCAAGGAAACTCAAGAATGAGCCCTCACAAATTGATCCATAGCTCCCTAGGCATGGAGTGCAAGAGTTTTTAAAAATGCTCTTAGCTAGAGCTATTTAGCCTATAACCTTGCTAGTAAACCATGCAATGGGAGATTCAATGAAGACAAGAGCAAGAATGCCAATATCCTCAAGAATCAAGAATGAAAATGCAATGCAACTATACTAGAAATGGAAATGCAAGCTAAGCTATGAAAGGAAATATGCAAGTGTTACAACCCAAGCTAATTAATCTATGTGAGCTAATCTAGAGCATAGAAATGAAGCTAATCTAAGAAAGCATAAATATGAAGCTAAGCTAAAAATGCAAGAATGAGATGTAGAATGCAAGAATGCTCCAAATCTTCAAAAGCTCCAAAGTGTACCTAGAAAACCTACAGCCTAATATTAGCATAAAATGTTGGGGATCTAGAATGAAGAAGAGAGCTCTTCTTTTAAAGGAAATGAGGAGGAATGGACCATGGAGATTAAGAGGCAAAAGATTTAATCAACGGTGGAGCTTGAAAGAGGAGAAATCCATGTGCACAAGTATCCTCCAATGAGAAAATAAGAGTTGACTTTTGTGTCCATATGAGACAAAAAGTGCTTTTTCTCTTTTTATAAAATAAGAATAATGCTTTATTTGTGCAACTTAGGATAAGAGGAAAAGTGGGGGCTTTTTATTTAATAAAAGGGGAGGAAATATTCCTTTTAATTAAATAAAAACTTAGGATAAGATGGTTAGCCCATAGAAAATAATCGAATAAATGATAGAACTAGGATTTGATCAAGAACAAGCAATTGATGATTTAGCAAATGGGGGCTAATAGTCTAGGTGACCATTTTTAGGTGTATACAAACATCACTCGACTTAAACTAGATTTCTTCACTTTTTCTCAGTTAAGCCTACTTGTTTAGTCTTACTTCTTACTTAGATAAGCAATAAATTATCTTATCATTGTGCCACATAATCAAGTACCAATTGAAGTATCAAGATAACTCAACCTTTCCTTAGGTGCTATTGTTATCAACCTTTCCCTAATCCTTCTCAACAATCAAATAGATATAGTACTTTCTTAGATAGCAACAGTCTTACCAGTTAAGGTTTAACATAAGTGACAATACAAAAATTAATTCAATTGCAGTTTCCAACAGGATCCACTTATCCCAAATAAGGAAGGAGAATTGATGGTCTAGCACACTATGTTACGCTAGTCAATTCTACCTTGAAAATTTGTACATAGGGTCAACTTTGGAATTTTTCACTTAAGGGTGGCTTGAAAATTCTTTGTGCTCATGGGTGACTTGAAAGGTTTTTATGCACAGGTGCAACTTAGGGATAAGTCTTATGGAAATAATTGTCTCCATGTGGATCCATAAAAATGATTAGGCCTAAGGAAAGCATTGTCTTCTTAGGGATCAAAACAAAAGGTGACCAGTCCCAAGGAAAGCATTGTCTTCTTAAGGATCAAATAAATAAAAAGTTTTATATTGTACAAGGGAGACTGCATGTATGCCCCCCTCCTTATGATGTAAACATAGGTGGAATCATAAGGAAAAGAGAACAAGGATACCTACTATTGTCAACAATAAGATATCCTTAAAACAACAATGCATTTCATAGACTTAGCAAAGAGTGAAAACTCTTATTAGCTAAGAAAATAAATAATCATGAAATGATATTTTGCAAGTGGGAAGAGGCCCTTGAAAGGAAGAGATGTTTATTACAAGACGTCTACCTTCAAGAGGAGTTCTTGAATAAAGATAACATCTTCAAGATAAAGAGGGGAAGAGAACAAGAATGCACCCTTTTAGCCCTCTATTGCTAGGTGAAAAGGGAGTTCTTGATGAAGGATGACATACTCTAAGACTCAAAGTAAGGAATTTTGTTTATAATGAACATAGATTTTTAAATAAAGAAGAGGTTGTGATCAAGGATGCACACCTCTTGTATAAGAGAGAATCCCAAATCAAAACAAACTATTCTTTCTAAGAAAAGAATACCATATGATAAATAAATTTTTCTATACTAGGGAAAGTGGATCCTTAGACAATAATGAAGAAATGGATCCTTGCCCCCCAATTGTGAAGGAAAGGAAAATATAATACTTATTGTATAACCTTATTGACATTTTCCTTGTAACATACATACACTTTGAAGCAAGAATAAGTTTCAAAGTAGGAGACAAGTCTCAAAGAGAATATCCTAGTGCAAGGAAAACACATTTATGCAAGAAAGGACATCACATTATAAGATTAAAAAAATCAACAAAGGATGAACAAATGAGGGATTTTGACAAAGACTTAATGATTATCCTCTAAATGGAGAATTATTTTATAAGAAACATAGCCTTTGGGGCATGAAAAAAGATTAATAGCAAAGACAAAGTTATCTTGCAAAGAATCTCATACTCAAAAGGAATGTAACATCATAAAATAATACAAATCCATAGAAAGGAGAGAAAGAGAAATATAAAAGAATGATATATTATGCAAATTTAGTGGACAAATCCCTTATACAAGATATACACTTCCAAGCTAGGAAGAGATTATAAAGAAGGATATCAGTCTCGTTAAGGAGAGTGATCCTAAACAAACAAGTCCATGTATGGAAGGAAATCATAGCATAAAATATATTACTAGCAAAGAGATAATAGATCCTTTGGAAGGAAAAAAGAAATGAGAGGAAATACCCCCTCCCCCTCCAAGTGAAGAAACAAGGAGCACTTCCTACTATGATGCCCTAGTGCACATTATGCAAAGCAAAGAGATCCCACTAATGTGAGCTACCAAATTTTAATAATAGAGAAAAACATAATAGGAAAGAGAGATGCTAAAATATGTTTTTGATATCAAAGAAATGTAAAATATCTATTGTTAAACAAGGAAGAGATTTATCAACCAAGTCTTGCACAAATTGTCTAAACTCAAAATAGTCAACAAGAGAATGCTTGATGATAGAAACATAGAAATTCACCATTTATAGGCCTTTGATTTTATGGAAAAGTTCTATAAGGAAATCAAATTCAAGAATCACATCTAATTATCCAAAAGATTCTTTTAGCCAAAGCCAAGAGGTCATCAAAAGGTGATGGGACAACAAATGGTATTGGTAAAAGAATGTCAAGTGGAGGTTTTGGTTGAGATTAAGAAGAAAAGTAGTATCTTGAGAAGTGGAACCTATCTACACTTAGTGAATTGTCTAGGAGGATCAATAGGAACCTTAATACCTTATTCATTAATACAAAGTCCTAACCCATTATAACCTTGTTGAATAGTGATATCATACCCCACATTGTAATTAGATTTTTAATGCAGAAGGTGAAGGAGATTGATCTTGAGCTTTATGGAAATGTGTGGTATACAAAGGAATAGGAGGAGGAATATTCTCTTTAGGAGGTTCTCCATCACCATTATTATTAGTTTTAGGTGGTGAAGAAGAAGAAGGCTTATCCTGATCTTCTTGTCTACTTAATATTTTTGGAGAAAAATCATCAAAAAAATATTGGGCATTGAGATTATGAATAATTCTTTGATAAAAGGAGATTTTCTTAAGATCATCCAAAGATTTGCATAAGCTCGCTTCTATAAGATTATCCATTAAATTAAGTTGAGGAAAAGGAGATATAAGTCTTTCTATTATGATATCATTATAAACTAGATCTCAATTGTCATGATTAGCTGTCATTAAAGGATTAGAATTAAAAGAATTGGTATTAGTGTTATCTTTAGGTTAATTAACAAAGGTGATGAACTACAACTGATTTCTATGACTTGAAGATCTGTGATTTAAGATCACTGAGTTGCTGGTTAGATATGTAAGATGATTAAATTAGTAATATGTTGTCATTGATGTCAACTAGTTTTGACAATACTTATCTTGTAAGTTACTATACCCAAACATCTATAGAAAGAAGAAGAGAAGAGATGAAGAAAAAATATATCTACATGAGGAAGATGGATATGATAGATGAGGATAAGGAATACATTGGGTAACTTATGAATGAGTCTATGACCTTATGTTATTGACTTGATTATGTTGCATTCATCTATGATGAAAGATAGAGCAAAATGCACAAAGCAGTGTTGTCAGTTAAAGAAGCATTTCAATATACACCGACGCAGTGTAGTGTATACCGAGCATAGTATAAATCGAGCTTGTCTTCACTGACACATTTATTTGTTAACTGAGCAAAAGAAAAGAACTAAATGATTAATTTAGCTGATGGAAGTTGATGAGCTGTAAAGTGTTATAATTATAGAGTTGGAGATAATGTTTGTTACGAAGATCGACGGCTAACATAATTCTAAGAAGATCTAAGGGATTGTAATAAAATGTGTTACTAACACATCAGCCGAGGAAGGTTAAAGCGACAAAATCAACAAAGGAGATTAAGTGGCCAAATTTGATGGATGGAATTAAAATGGTTTACTCATCTATTTAAGAGAATAGGATTTCATAATGAAATCATGCCGAAAGAAGGAGACTATAGAGATATTGTGTGAACAAGCTTCATGCATGCCTGATCAGACTGGTTAAGGAGAACTAAACTACAGAGATTACTAAGTGTTAGAAAGCTATAACCAAGTGATAGTAAGTTACTGAATATTGATTGAAACATAATTGATATATTGATCAGAGGATTTGAATGAGCTTAATATAGATCTGATAATCTGCAATTGAAGTTGTTTTGTAATCAGATCAACTACTGTCACATTTTAACCATTGTAAACAAATAAATCTCTTAACAAAGTGGACTAGAAAGTCTTGTAATGTCATTCATAGAGTGTACATTTGTTATCCTGTCAACCCCATAGTGAATGCTGGTTGGATGATAATGGTTGGTCTAAAATCCTCTAACAAGGTCACACCTCATAGTGTGTTTGTAACCTTTAATAGGGTTGGGTCTTCACCAACCTCACTTCAGAAGAGTGAACAATTTTTGGGTTGCTGGTCCGAGGTGGGTTTTCCCTTCACAGGGTTTCCACGTTAAATCTCTTGTGTTATGTGTTGATTGTGATGATTGTTTGTTATCATACTTTACATGTTGCATATTGGATTTGATCGGTAAGCACTATATGTTATTAACTGGTAATCGGTAATTAAAAGCATAGAAAAAATAGTATTTTATGTTACCAATCTGCAAAATTTTTAGTAAATTGTTTTGGATATACATTTTGTGATTGGGACTGTGGATAACTGATTCACCCCCCTCTCAATTATTCTAACAATTGGTATCAGAGTGTTGGTTGCTTGGAACAGAGTTTTAAGGACTTCAACACAAAGATCTCAAAATGTATAAGAGGGAAGTGCCAAAGCTAAATAAAGATAACTTTACAGTATGACAAAGATGAATGAAGTTGCATGTATCTAGAATTGGGAATTCTGCCCTTACACTAATGGAGAATGGCTACATTGCACTGCCCACTGGTCCCTTGGCCCTTGATCAACTAAGACACATGCATGAACATAATGTTACTATGATGGAGATTGCTGTTGCCTGTACAAATGCCGAATTTGAAGATATTAAAAATTGTACTACTACTAAAGATATGTGGGATAAACTTGCTCAAGTTTATAGTGGTGATGTGAATGTCAAAAGAGCCAGAGCTGAAAGCTTAAGGGGAAGATTTGATGATATGAAGATGAAGGAAGGAGAAAATATTGTGCAGTACACAAATAGACTAAAAGAGGTAGTCCATGCTATTAGAGCATCTGATGGTGTTATTGACAAAGAGATAGTGGTAAGCAAAGTTCTCAGAACCTTATTGCCGGTTTATGCAATTAGAATATCCGTAATTCATGAAACTAGGTCTGCATCTGGTAACAACCTTACTCTTGATAATATGATTGGTAAGCTTACAACATTTGAACTGAATAACTTTGATAATAGTGTTGTACTGTATGTTGAATCTGCTTTTATGTCTTCTCTGAAGATTGGTAAGTCTAGTAAGAAAAATAAAAATGATGATAGTGATAGAAATACTGATGATGTGCTTGATGAACTTGAAGCTCTTATGGCCAGAAGGTTACCTAAAGGTAGAGGAAGATATAGAGGTAAATTACCTTTAGCATGATTTAATTGTAAATAGGTTGGTCATATTGCTGCTAGATGTCCACACAGGAAAGATGATGACAAAAACAAAGATTGATCTGGTGAAGGAAGCTATGGGAGAAGAGGCAACAAAAGTTATTGACACTAAAACAGAGATAATCGAGACAATAATGACAAAGGCAAGAAGGTGTGCTACATTACAGAAGATGTCACCGATACCGACATTGATGAAGATGTGGAGGTAGTATTTATTGCAATGAAGGATGACTCAGAGGAAGATGAAAGGTATGTAGAGACAACACTTATCTCTAAGGTTAATAAAGATGATACATGGATCATAGATAGTGGTTGTACACATCACATGACTGGTGATGAAGAAAAAATTGATCATCTTGAAGAACACAATGAAGGATTTGTTAGAATGGGTAATGATGCACCTTGTATGGTTAGAGGAAAAGGATCCCTGATGATAAATGATAAAATTAGATGTGACAATGCTTATTGGGTAAAAGGTCTAAACTATAATTTGCTAAGTGTGGTACAGTTGAAAAATTCAGGCCACCGAGTTGCTTTTGAGAGCAAGAAAGTGAAGATATTTGATGATGAAGGAAGATTTATTGGAACTGGAACACAATCGAGAGGTAATTTGTTTTATCTTGATAATGATCATTTTTCTTGTTTAAAGATGAAAGATGAAGATGCTGTTGGAAACAATTATCTGAAGAAAATTGCTACTCAAATTATGTATTGTCTTTGATGTCACACAATGTCATAGTCCGCAACAATCAGTACCTACTGAGCTCAGTCGGTCTGCCTGGCAGTAAAATTAGTGCTTACCGAGTTCACTCGGTTATCAAAGAAAATCAGCATGTACCGAGTTCACTCGGTTATCAAAGAAAATCAGCATGTACCGAGTTCACTCGGTTATCAAAGAAAATTTAGTGTTTACCGAGTTCAGTCGGTTATCGAAGAAGAAGGATTATCAGTGTTTACCAAGTTCCCTCGGTCTCCGAAAGATTGTAGAAAGTTATGGTCACCGAGCACTATCGGCCCTTGAAGGATCTTTGCAAATAAAGTTTGCTTATTTTAGCCGACTATTATACTAAGTAATGCCGATTCGACAAATCTAAAATCATATAAATAAAAGGTCAAATGTGAAAAATAGTAGACAGAAATATAGAAGAAGATATATAGAAGAAAGACAGGAAAGGTGTGTGCGAAATTGTGAAGGATGATCAGATATCCTTGAGGAGCAGCAGAGATATATTCGATCAGGAAGGATCACACTTATACAGAACATAGATCTGTAATCAGCAAGGTAGTTGCACTATTATACAGGTCATTTTCATTGTTACCTTTTTATCATTGTAACAGTGAATTCTAAATCTCTTAACCGAGTTGGTTTAACAACCATATTGTAAATCCTCTAACAAGGTGACAATTCCATTGAATTGTTTTCAAGACCTCTTACCAGGCCACTCCTAGCAGGGTGATTAAATCCTCTAACAAGGTCACACCTAACAGTGTGTTTTGTAACCTTTTACCGGGTTGGCTTCTAACCGGGCATCACTTCAGAAAAGTGAAAATCAGTATCTAGATACATTGGTGGTTTTTCCCATATTGGGTTTCCACGTTAAATTTTGTGTCTCTTGTGTTCTTAATGGTTATCTTAATCATATACAAGTGCTGATGAATATCTAAAAGATAATTTACTAATACTTTCTGCATCTACAAAGTTACTGCAATCTATTTACCGAGTGTTAAGCAGATAATATTCATTAAGATATCCTAAGGGATCTGGAAAGAAATAATTGTGAAGTGTTTTATGGTTGACTGATTCACCCCCCCTCTCAGTCACTTCATCCATATTCCATCAGATGCATGGTTGTGGCATAAAAGGTTATGTCATGTGAAGTTTGATAACATGATTAAGATCAGTAAAAAGAAAAAGGTTAGAGGTTTGCCTAACTTATCTAATCCTGATCATGTTATGTGTCATGAATGTCAGAAAGGTAAAATGAAAAAATCTAGTTTCAAAAGCAAAGAATATTCAAGAAAGAAATTACTTGAGTTAGTGCATACCGACCTATGTGGTCCTATGAGAACTCAAAGTTACTATGGAGCCAGATATTTTATTCTTTTTGTTGATGATTATACTAGATTAATGACAGTCATGTTCTTGAAGGAAAAATCAGAGGCATTTAAGATGTTCAAGTGGTATAAAGCAAAATTTGAGAAAGAGACTGGTAAAGAATTGAAATGCTTAAGATCTGACTGAGGTGGTGAATTTATTTCTGATGAATTTACTAACTTTTGTAATGAGCATGGTATTAACAGACAGGTCTCTACACTGAGGACACCACAACAAAATGGAATAGCTAAAAGGAGAAATAGGTCAGTCGTTGACTATGAAAGGACACTGATGTTGCAAAAGAATGTTCCTTAAACATACTGGAGAGAAGCAGTCAACACAACTATTTATGTTCTGAACTGAGTACAACTGAAGGACACTAATAAGACACCCTATGAGTTATGGTTTGGTCACAAACCCACTGTAAGTTATTTCAGAGTTTTTGGAAGTAAATGCTTTATTCTGAAAGATGGAAAAAATGGGAAGTTTGACTCAAAAGGTGATGAAGTGATATTTCTAGGATATTCCACTAAATGTAAAGCATACAAGTGTCTTAACAAAGTAACTAATAAAATGATTAAAAGTACTAATGTTCGGGTTGATGAGTTTGATGATAAGAATGCAAAGGAAAGCACAAAGGAACTAGAAGACTATGGTAGATTCACTTACATTGAACAACTAGAGTACCTATCAACGCCGCAGACAGTGACGACCTATCAATGGGAAAACAATACCGAAGAATAGGAAAAAGAAATCGATGAGCAGGAAGCACCTACCGAGCAAGAAAATGAACCTGCATAGGATGAACAAGAAAGAAGAGATCAAATACTGACAAGATTTGTTAGAAGACATCATCCTGAGACACAAATCATTGGAGACAGATAAGTTGGCATGCAAACAAGAAGTAAAGCAAGACAAGGTACATGTCTAGTCTGTGATTATGAATTGAAGAATGTAAAAGTTGCATTAGAAAATGATGAATGGGTTAATGAAATGAAAGAGGAAATAGAACAGATAGAGAAGAAAAATTTTTGGAGTTTAGTACCTAGACCTAAGGACAAGAATGTTATTGGTACTAAGTGGATATTCAGAAACAAGCTAAATGAGAATGGAGAGGTAACAAGGAACAAAGCTAGGTTAGTATGCAAGGGCTATGTACAGGAGGAAGGAATAGATTATGGTGAAACTTTTGCACCTATTGCTAGATTAGAAGGAGTTAGAATGTTACTTGCATATGCTGCACACAAAAAGTTCAAAGTTTACCAAATGGATGTTAAATCTGCTTTTCTGAATGGGATACTTGAAGAAGAAGTCTACATAGAACAACCTGAAGGGTTCATTGATCCACAAAACAAAGATATGGTATGTAGATTAAATAAAGATTTATATGGTTTAAAGCAAACACCGAGAGCTTGGTATGAGAGGCTGCATAACTATTTGTTGAGTATTGGATTTGTTAGAACAAGTGAGAATAGTAATTTTTACATGAAAGGAAATTTTGATGATACTATCTTGGTTGCTGAGATATTTGTAGATGACATAATATTTGGAGGACAAGATCACATTTGTAAGTCATTTGCTAATGAAATGAAAAATGAATTTGAAATGTCTATGTTTGGAGAGATTAAGTTCTTTCTAGGCTTACAAGTGATTCAACAGAATGATGGTATATTCATCACATAATCTAAATATATAAAGGAAGTATTGAAGACATTTAGCATGGAAGATGCTAAACCTATGGGAACATTGATGGCTATTGGATGTAAACTAAATAAAGAAGATGGAACTACTGAGGTAAATTAGACACTGTACCGATCCATGATTGGTAAGTTAATGTATGTAGTTCACAGTAGACCTAATATAGCACATGTTGTTGGAATAGTTGCTAGATTTTATGCAAACCCTAGAGAGTCACACATGGTTGCTACAAAGATAATCTTAAGATACCTAAAGAAAACTGAAGATTATGGACTATGGTATCCTAATAAAGGCAAGTTTGAACTAAAGGTATACACCGATGCTAATTGGGTTGGAAATGTGGATGATAGAAAGAGTACCACCGGAGGAGCATTCTTCTTTGGTGAAAGACTTGTTACATGGACAAGCAAGAAACAAGCTTGCATTTCCTAGTCTACAGCTGAAGTATAGTATGTTGTTGCTGCTACTAACTGTTCAAATATTGCATATATCAAGCAAGTGTTAGAAGGTATGAATGAGGTAATCACTGAGTTGGTGATTATATATTGTGATAATACTAGTGCTATTAATATTTCAAAGAATCTAGTGATGCACTCTAAAACAAAGCATATATCTATTAAGTATCACTACTTAAGGGAACAAGTACAGGAGAAGAAAGTAAAGCTAGAATTTGTTACATCAAAAGAACAACTTGCTGACATATTTACAAAGCCTCTACCGAAGGATACATATGAATACTTGAGGACTAGACTTGGGGTCCGTCCCTTGTCTATCGGTCACTAAGGTGATCTGGAGGTTGCATCAGCCTAATCTTATCAGAAGATCATACATGTTGATGCAACAGAGTTCACACTTTGGACTTCTGTCTAAGGTTGTGAAAGGTTGAAGTACTAGAACAGATTTGCATATCAGTATACCGAGATACAGAGAATGCACCAGATAGCAAAGAGTTACATGGCTACTACAGAGCTGTATGCTTTTATTTCTCTTTGGCATTGTTGTCAAAGGGAGAGAGATAAATATGAAGAATATGAAGCCAAAGACAAAGGGAGAGAGATACAGAAAAGGGAGAGCATTGAAGATCAGTTACTAAGAACAAAAGAAAACCTGCAAGCTGAAAAGATCATATCTGCAGAAGTCAGTCTGCACTTGCAAATGCTTTTATGTAACGTAGTGATTAAACATATTAAGCTAGGGAGAGCTTGTACCATTACATCATTTTTTGATAGAGTTATAGAATACATGTTTGGTATGTGTATGGAAAATTTCATATTTCTTGTGTTTCCATCAATGCCAAAGGGAGAGATTGATGAACTATAACTAATTTGTTTGACTTGAAGATCTGTGATTTAAGATCACTAAGTTGCTGGTTAGATATGTAAGATGATTAAATCAGTAATATGTTGTCATTGATGTCAACTAGTTTTGACAATACTTATCTTGTAAGTTACTATACCCAAACATCTGTAGAAAGAAGAAGAGAAGAGATGAAGAACATATATATCTACACGAGGAAGATGGATATGACAGATGAGGATAAGGAATACATTGGGTAACTTATGAATGAGTTTATGACCTTATGTTATTGACTTGATTATGTTGCATTCATCTATGATGAAGGATAGAGAAAAATGCACAAAGCAGTGTTGTCGATTAAAGAAGCATTTTAGTATACATTGATGTAGTCTAGTGTATATCGAGCACAATATAAACTGAGCTTGTGTTCACCGACACATTTATTTTTTAACTGAGCAAAAGAAAAGAACTAAATGATTAGTTTAGCTGATGGAAGTTGATGAGTTGTAAAGTGTTATGATTACAGAGTTGGAGATAATGTTTATTACGAAGATCTATGACTAACATAATTCGAAGAAGATCTAAGGGATTGTAACAAAACATGTTACTAAAACATCAGCCGAGGAAGTTTAAAGTGACAAAATCAACAAAGGACATTAAGCAGCAAAATTTGATGGATGGAATTAAAATAGTTTACTCGTCTATTTAAGAGACTAGGATTTCACGATGAAATCATGCCGAAAGAAGGAGACTGCAGAGATATCGTGTGAACAAGCTTCATGCATGCCTAATCAGACTGGTTAAGGAGAACCAAATTGTAGAGATTACCGAGCGTCAGAAATCTATAACCGAGTGATAGTAAGTTATTGAATATTGATTGAAATAGAATTGATATATTGATCAGAGGATTTGAATGAGCTTAATATAGATCTGATAATCTACAATTGAAGTTGTGTTGTAATCAGATCAACTGTTACATTTTAACCATTATAAATAGATAAATCTCTTAATAGAGTAGACTAGAAAGTCTTATAATTTCATTCATAGAGTGTACATTTGTTATCTTGTCAACCCCATAGTGAATGCTGGTTGGATGATAATGGTTGGTCTAAAATCCTCTAACAAGGTCACACCTCACAGTGTGTTTGTAACCTTTAACAGGGTTGGGTCTTCACCGACCTCACTTCAGAAGAGTGAATAATTTTTGGGGTCCCAGGTGGTTTTTCCCTTCACAGGGTTTCCATGTTAAATCTCGTGTTATGTGTTGATTGTGATGATTGTTTGTTGTCATACTTTACATGTTGCATATTGGATTTGATCGGTAATCACTATATGTTATTAACTGGTGATCGGTAAAAACATAGACATAATACTATTTTATGTTACCGATCTGCATAAGTTTTAGTAAATTGTTTTGGATATACATTTTGTGATTGGGACTATGGATAACTGATTCACCCCCCTCTCAGTTATTCTAACAAAAGGTTCTTAAGTAATCCACATATTCTACACATTTTGATAAAATTTTAATGATAAAGACACATGAAATATTGATAAGATATTTGAAACATGCCTTATAAGGGAGAAGGATATATTATATAACCTCATAATGTCATATGAAATATTACCATGAATGAATTAAGACATCATAAAATGAAAGAAATCATGACTCAATCCATGTAATTGATAAAAAAAGGATAAATGTAACCACATATATTATCACACACCAATCTAGCTTAGTGAACTCCATTGTTAATGAATTTTATCAAGCACAAAAAGAAGATCTAACACTAAAATTAAAAGTATGTAAGAGGATTCAGGTTCACCAAAATGTATAGTGGGAAGTGGGAAACAATGGGATATGTAGCTAAACAATCACTTCCCAATTTTCTCTTTGCACATTAGGAAGGAAGAATACCCCCACTAGGCTCAAGAGGCGACTCAAGCTCTAAATGGGGATAATTTTTTTCCTTCCTTAAATGTTTAAATGATATAAATGGTAAAATTATGCTATGATTTAATTGATCTATTAGGAAAGCCACTAAAAAACTACTAAAAACTGACTGTAACAAACATATAATGAGCTAAAAATGACAAAAATAGATATTAGAGAACAAAATGGACTTGTGACAGAAATTTGGGACAAAAAATGGTCAGTACATGGTGATTTTGGTGACATGTTCCTGGGACATGGAGAATTTGATGATGCATCCCTAGTGTTTTTGATTGAAACTTTCATAGATCTTGCGACTGTACCTGTACTGCCCAGATTTGATCTGACGACTTCACAACTTGCTCCTGCACACAGAAAGAAGGGGAAGAAGGTTGAAAAAGGGGTTTTCCTTAGTCAAACCCCTATTTATAAATTAACCTTGAAATGAAATGAAATAAATGAAAGCATGTTGTCATGTAGCAGAGGATAGATTTAAAAAATGAAGCATATCATACCTCGTAGATGCTAATAATTCTTTAAATATGATCAAATGTGTTGATGCAATAGCTTTGACTAAACACAAAAAACCAAAAGGAAAACATGAAAAGATAAAACCTTATGGAATAAATATTGTAATCTGCAATAGTGTTTGATTGTGGAGAATTTGATTGTAGAGAAGAGAGAGAAGACTTGAATAAAGTTTGATGGATGTGGATCTCCTTCCTTGATATAAAAATTCTTTTCTTGGCCTCCAATGGGGAAAGATGGTAGATACATGGAATAAAACACCTTAGTTTCTTGAAAGGAATGAAGACTTGAATGCTTGAACTTGACGACTCTTGATTTTTTGATTTTCTTCCTTGCACTTGATATCTTGACAATAATGGTTGCGCTTGTGAAATCTTGATCATGAATATTAACAATGACTAATGGATGCTTGATAGTAGATAGATGAATCAAAATGAGGAGAGATAAGGGGTTTATATACATCTTGCATCATTTTGAGGAGTTAAATTTGAGCAAGTCGATCATGAGACTAGATCTCCCCTCCAAATCTTAGCATAGGCCTCTGGACCAAATTTGGGCCCCATTCTTCTAAGACATGTTGCCAATAGAAATGTGTCCCTATAAGAATGAGTCTAGATTTGATTTGGGTGCCAGAGATGTAAGGTGGATGTGATATTTTAGATGACAACTCATTTCTAGATTGGAATAGATCACAAATGCCAAAAATAAGTAGATAGGACATAAGTGAGGAAATGAATTATGGGATTGGATGAAAAATAAAGGAACACATCTAGAAATAAGGGCCAACCTCTAGTTAAAGAAATATTTAAAGGAATGGAGGACCCATATTCAAATTTAGGTATCTTTTAAGTTCCATATGAGGTCCTACCATAAAAAATACACTTAAGTAGGCACAAATTGATTCTTAAATTGTACACAAGTTAGGTACTTACAATTTAGGATGGTTTATTGACATTATAGGATTTGTTATTTATGAAGAATGAGAGAATTCCATATCTTTAATTTTATTATCGTCCACTTTAAGGAGATTCCTTAACTAAGCCTTTGCATCTTCCTTTAGGCACCATCATCTCATTTGATCATTTTCCTTGACACTTCGACTATTAGTTTCTTTATATGTTGGGAGGATGTCACTGCATCAAATGCTTTGTTACCTAAAATCTCAAACGATATTTGAGAGAACATCTTTTGGTTCCTACATAGTGCAATTATAGGAGAGCTTGCTATTATATAGATATTAATGGTGTGTGTAAACTACAAATATCCTTTCCAATCTTGAATGTTTGAGCACTTGTATATCTATTTTTTATTGGTAATCTATAAGTGCATACTATCAAATACATGTATTTGATAAATGTAGTCTCACATTACTAATTGGTATTCATGTTTTGGTAAGTATTTAACCTTTTTAATACTTTTTGCACTTCATGTTTTGGCATGGTTCAATTCAAATTTTTTATTCAAGATAGTAGATTGTCTACTTGATTTGTATTTTTCCTCTCTTGTTATGCATCAAGTATTTGAGTTAGGCCTAGCCATATTTTTTCATCATTTGATATAAAATAATATTTTCCTATGGTACAAATCCTTGGTTTATTAGGAAGTTAGAAACATTGTTTGATTTCCTATATATGTGAGCAAGATTGAAATCATAAAGTTTTAATAGTAGCCTCCATACCAACTCTATACAAGGTTATAATCTCTAGCTCAAATATTTCTTGTTTTTTATTGATTCAATACATATTTAAGATTTGTCTTCTATCTTTCTTCTAGTCTTTTTTTTCCCAAATAAGTGCTACCATAGGGAGTAGCTCCCTTTGATTAAAAACAAACAAGATAATTACAAATATATGTGTAGGATAAAAAGTATCCTTTCGACACATTCATAAATCATGTCTAATTGAGTAGAGGATAATAAAGGATTTCAAATTGTTATTTTTAATGTCATCCCCAAAGAGAAGTAAATTCTTCTTCACATCCCCCTCCTAAGTGTTTGTCCCAACATAAAAAAATATGCTAGCCAAAAATCCTGAAGGAGGTATCAATGAGACTAGTTCAGTTGTTGCCATTATTGCCTC
Organism: Chamaecyparis obtusa; assembly: GCA_027943335.1. Taxonomy (NCBI): domain Eukaryota; kingdom Viridiplantae; phylum Streptophyta; class Pinopsida; order Cupressales; family Cupressaceae; genus Chamaecyparis; species Chamaecyparis obtusa. The sequence goes on along the minus strand of BSBK01000496.1, from coordinate 705,623 downwards.
CACATTTAGTGGAGCCACCAAGTGTTGAGAAAAAATAACGAACCATAACCTTTCACCTAGAGTTTGGACAAACCTAGAAAATAAGTGTTAATTAATAATCATATCATGCACATGCCCATTGGACCAACTCTCTAAACCCACCACTTTGATCACTACATCTCGTGTAGCTTCCTCTCACAACTAGGATAACATCCCAAATTATTCTTCATGTGATTCTTGTAAATATCTAATCCAAAGTAGATTGTCACAGTGAATTTTTCCAAAGCACCTACTTATACCCACATAGTTAAGATCTCTTCAACAATTAATTAATTAAAAAGGGATCTTGAGAACAATGTAGACGATTTCCATCAGACACATCAATTGCATCTACCTGAAAATAAATTTTTGCACAAATGAAAATCATGGTAGTGTATAATCATGCTTAGGTGGCTTATTCGAGTGACATATTGTACATGTGGTAGGTTAGATAGGGTTGTAGGTAGGATACTAGATTCTTTTGTATACCTCCACACCTCTTGTATATACTCACTCACTCTCTTACGCAATCATCTTCATTTGTTTACAATTATCTATCATTGTTGTTTCTATTTGTCTAATGTTCCTAGCTAAATTTAACTTAATAGAAGAGCCTTTTATTGCAATGGAGATGAAAAATAATTTGCAAGAAAGATTCTTATGGATAATTGGTGTGAATGCTTCAAATTAGCATGTGAAGATAGCCAATTCAACTTGTTTGTGGAAATTTGCATAAATCAATAATAATTTGGGGAAATTTCCTCATTATTTTAATTTTTTTTCATTATTAGCAAATATATATTCAAATAATGTTCAAGAATTATTATTAAAAAATTTAATGAATTTTTTTATAAAAAGTTAGGAAATTTATTGAAACTTTGAGGAAATTTCTCAAAATTGGCCAATATTTGTGTTCAATTTGTGTTGATTTGGTGAAATCTTGTTAAATTAGATCCATTGGCATTTAAATCGACCTAATATTTAATCTTTAAAGTAAATTTTGTAATCTAAGCTTTGATTCAGGCTTTAAGAAGAAAAAAAATTCAAAATATTTGAAGTTTAGGAAAAAATATATATTCAAATAATGTTGAAGAATTATTATTAAAAAATTTAATGAATTTTTTAATAAAAAGTTAGGAAATTTGTTGAAACTTTGAGGAAATTTCTCAAAATTGGCCAATATTTGTGTTGATTTGGTGAAATCTTGTTAAATTAGATCCATTGGCATTTAAATCGACCTAATATTTAATCTTTAAAGTAAATTTTGTAATCTAAGCTTTGATTCAGGCTTTAAGAAGAAAAAAAATTCAAAATATTTGAAGTTTAGGAAAAAATATATATTCAAATAATGTTGAAGAATTATTATTAAAAAATTTAATGAATTTTTTAATAAAAAGTTAGGAAATTTGTTGAAACTTTGAGGAAATTTCTCAAAATTGGCCAATATTTGTGTTCAATTTGTGTTGATTTGGTGAAATCTTGTTAAATTAGATCCATTGGCATTTAAATCGACCTAATATTTAATCTTTAAAGTAAATTTTCTAATCTAAGCTTTGATTCAGGCTTTAAGAAGAAAAAAAATTTAAAATATTTGAAGTTTAGGCAAAATCTAGAAACATTTGTACAACAACAAGTTTTTTGACATATTTCAACTGAAATCTAAAAAATAATTATGTTTTGGCCTAGAACAAGGCATGAATCTACAACATTTTGCCTTTAGTTGTAATTTTTCCTCATAATTTGAGGTGTTTAGGATAAATTTTCTACTTCAATCCATTTTTTGGTGTTAAAACATGCAAAACATCAATTTTTGGTGTATAAATTGATAATCAACCTGCTATTTCAATACAAAAATATGTGTTGTATGGTATTGAGGTTCTTAATATTTGTTGTGGTTGAGGTATTGGAGTTGAAGAAGACATTAATATTTTGATAGTTAAGTTTGGATTTACAAAAGACTTTGTAGAGAATTCAAATATCAAAATTTGTCTCTACTTTACCATCCATTGACATGTATTTGGGGTGATACATTGTCCATTGGCATCAATGTTTCGTATATTCGGGGTTGCATATTTTTTGGAGCGAGAATTAAAAATTTGGCTCTTTTGGATCTCATTTGTCTTTTTCAGCAATCCATTCATTAGAATGCACTTCCACGACTTTCAGAATGCACCACCGCAAAGATGACATACTTGTGTATAAGTGTCAAATTAATTGTAGCATATACGGTCATTATTCATGACAAAAGTGTCAAAAATATTATATCAGCAAATACACTAGGCCACATGTGATCAAGGAGGGGTAAAGAACCTTCACTTGACTTTAGCCCTTGGTTCTTTTTGTTGGTGTAAATAGTGACATTATCAAACTAGTTATCTTACAACATGCCTAGTGATCTAGTCATATTCCCATTGATTAATTTACTTAGGAAATTTTTGTCCTTTGTCTCACTCCATCTAGTTTAGGCTTGTGTACTCATTTTTCAAGGCACTTAGTGCATGCACATCTTATTCATAAAATTTTCAAGTATGCTCACAAATGTTCCACATTTAGAGGTGTTTCTAGTCATACTTTCCTAACTTCTCACTCATCTACCTTGTGTATATATACACAACTCTTTGTGTACATTACTTACACTTAATTGGAATGATAGATACTGTTATTTTTGTTAATTTTATTTAACTTGTAGAAGGTTCTATAATTTTATCTTGGAAAATATCAACATGGTATTAGGGTCATGCTTGTACATTCCTTCTTGCATATAAGTGACTCTACACATAGTCTATCAAAGAGTATCTTGGAGTCAAATTGTCATGATCATTGCATTTGGAATTGATGAATAGTGATAGTTTAATTCTTTTTTTAAATTTTTTTTACTCTTGTAAATTATATGGAATTCTATTTTGTACATATTTTGGGGAAAAAGTTAAATTTTCCCTTTCCAATTTGGATACAAATCCATCTATGCTACCAGTTTCATGGTCATCTAACTATTTTCATGGTTTCTTTATGGGTTCATTTTGATTCTCTATTATGTCAAAGAGATAGAGTGCAATAAGCATGGAAATGAGAATGAATTCTAAAATTGTTCTCTTTGCACAAAGGTTGAGATTCATGAAGAGGAAGGATTTTTTAATATGCGTGCCCTTTTTTTTGTATATTGTAGTGCCCAACTGAACTTATAATGCCTATATGGAAACATGAATGAAGCTCCTTCACTTGCATCCAACTTTCTTTCAAATCACATTTTAAGATTTTTTTAGTGGGTCATTTATCTATTTGGTATAGCTTGTTACATGCACTCTATGCTTACTAGTAGAATAGGCATCATAAGTAACAATATTTTTTGTCACTGTTGCATGATGGGTTGCAATGAAAAGAAGCATCTAAGGTGAAAAGAATAAATCCAAGCTCATTTATGAGTAGACAATCTCTTCACTTTGTACATGTTTGTAGTAGATCCATACCTTAGAGTTCCCTTTGTGACATTGGAAGGCCTCTAGCTAGAGTTTCTAGATTGATCCTAACAATCTAAAAACCCTATCCTAGAAATTTTACACTTTGCATGACCTCAAAAGTATGCATAAACATTCCAATTCCTACAAATGGTGCTCTAGATTATTCCCATGTAAGAAAATATTGATGTTTCTTTGTGATAGTACTCCATCTCAAGGTTCTTGTTAGCAATACAAAGCCACACCACACAACTGAGATGGGGGGGGGGTGAATTAGTTGTGTATAATAATTGTAAACTTTAAACTTTTGAACTAGAACATTAATGATCAATATAGCAGTACCAAACAAGATGAACAAGATAGACAACAACACCATAACACATAGAGTTTTTGTTCTCGAGAAAAACCCTATCAAGGGAAAAAACCCCGGTGGGGATGGAACCACTAGATAGTGCACTAGTATAAAAATGTCCCTATTAGGAGACCTAGCCCTGCTAGGAGCTTATACAATACATCCAATACAACAGTCCCTGTTAAAGGACATAATTCCAGTTAAAAGGTCCTTCAAACATGTTAGGATTTGATGAGAAAAAAAGGCACACTACCTAAGCACACTTCTCAAAGGAGAAGGTTAAACCCAACTTTAGGACTCACTCTCCAAATATAATGAAGTGAACTTACTATTCAAATGATTGAACCGACTGATAGAAACTTACTTGCCTTTACAATTCTATTCAAGTGCACAAGGAATGATCATATATTCCACTCATACCTCTTCTCTTTAGCTCTTCTCTTATCATATTTCTTGCATGTATAATCACACATACCTCCCACACACATTCCTCACATCACATTAGAGAATTTACTCTCCTTTATACAAGTTACAAGTCTCAATTAGGTCAGCCTGTTAGGACTTCCCCAATGCACAAACAATTACATTACACATTTCTAAGGCACACATGGTACCTGATACAAATATAAATCAATTAAAAATATTAATTTACGAGCCAAGTTCTACAATTAACATTCACCAATCCATGGAACACATTACACCACTTAGTCGGCTCCCAAAAGAAATTATCCAAGTTCATACACTAGCGCTATCATTAGCATGACCCAATCAACCCAAAAATCCTAGAGTGTACTCCATCCTGTGTTTTCTTTCGTGCCTAAAGCTCTCATAACATGATTCTAGCTCGTAACCAACTTATGCTCAAAACTCAGCAACTAACTTTGTCAAGTTCCTTGTCTCTGTCCTATAACCAATCTTCACCAAAACAACTATAACTCACTCAAATCATCATATTAAGCCATGCGACCTTAGAAATAAAGTATAGACATCTTCATAATGATAAAAAAAAGTTTTCATACTCTAAACTGATGTACAATATCCTTACATATTTGTCTAACTACCTGTAGCAACCAAAAACATAATCTGTTTGATATAACCAACTCAAAACTGAAGTATATGTCATATGTTGATATCAATGACAAAACCTAAACAAAAACAATTCCAACCAATATCTAACAATACACCCCTTTGGCATTTATGGCAACACATGAGTGAAAAACCATCAACTCAAAAGTATTCAACTCAATACAACCTTCTCAATATCTTCAACAATAAACTCCCTAAGACAGTAGGAAGTTTTTCACATAATTGTCTCCCCCTTTGAAATCAATGGAAAAGGGTTCCAATGGTGCCAACTCCAATCAAACAAATGTCTCCCCCTATGATCTAGCTTTTCCAAATCTCCATGCCTACAACATACCAGGTACTCTATTCACAAACTCTTCATTAGTTCAACCTCTGTAACTACTCCCCCTAAGAAGTAGTACCAAGCATCAAGTCTATAAGATAATAAAGCTAGGATAATCATTGGAATGATGCATTCCTACATCATTTAAAGTCACAAGGTGGGGCCATCACCCCAAGCATACCTCTGAGATAATCAAAGGTCTCTTTTGGAAATGGTTTTGTAAAATTATATGCAATCTGTTCCTTTGTTCTGATGTACTCTAATCTGACTTCCTTCTCTACATCTTTCTCTCTCAAAAAGTGATATTTAATTGATATATAATTTTTCTTAGAGTGTAATATTGGATTCTTTGACATATTGGTGTTACTTGTGTTATTGCAGTGAATACCAATAGGCTCTTCAATACTTACTCCAATATCCTTCAACATCTATTTTATCCAAACAATCTGAGTGCAATTAATAGAAACAACAAAATATTCTGATTTAGTAGTAGATCATGATATACAATCTTGCTTCTCACTCAACCAAGAAACCAATCTCTTTCCAAGGAAGAAAGCTCCTCCACTTGTGCTTTTTATGTCCTCCACACTACCTGCCTAGCCTGCATTAGTAAATGCACGTAAAGTAAAGTCATCAAATTTTTCATACCACAAACCATAGTCTAAGATTCCCTTTAGATATCTCAGTATTATTTTCACAGTAGAAAAATGAGTTTCCTTAGATTTAACTTGGAATCTAGCAACAATTCCAATTGTCCTAGATATATCTGGTCTTGTATGAGTCAAGTACTACAACCCTCCAATCATTGACATGTACTTTTCCTTAAAAACATTTGGTGAATCATTAGTAGTAGTTAGTTTGCAACCTGTAATCATAGGTGTTCCTACTAGTTTACAATCCTCCAGTTCAAACTTTTTCAATAATTCCTTAGGATACTTAGTTTGAGATATGAAATTTTCATCCTTACTTTGAGTGATTTGCAAACCAAGAAAAAATTTCATTTCCCCTATCATAGACATCCAAAATTCACCTTTCATATCTTCAATGAGTTTATTACTCATAGCATCATTCCCACCAATATGTTATCATCAATAAATACTTAAATAATTAAGATACCATCAAAATCAATCCTTAAATATATATTACTGTCAATGTTACCTTTTCTAAAACCACGATGTAATAAATACCTATGCAATCTAGCATACCATGCCCTTGGTGCTTGCTTCAAGCCATATAATGATTTCTTCAGTTTACATACCATATTTTCTTGATTAGTTAATGTGAATCCATCAGGTTTCTCTATGTAGACTTCCTCTTCAAGTCCACCATTGAAGAATGCAGATTTGACATCCATCTAATAAACCTTAAAGTTTTTATGAGCTGCATAAGCAAGAAACAATCTAACATCCTCCAATCTTGGTGTTTTTAGAGTCCCTTTTGGCTCATCAATACTTACTTGTACCCCATTTTCAATCTCAAAGAATTGTTCTACTTCTTGCTCCTAACTCTGATCTGAATAATAGAAGCATGATTTGTTAGGAATAATAGTCCATAATACAACTGAGAGGGGGTGGGGGGGTGAATCAGTTGTATGATAGAATATTAAACTTTAAACTTTGAATAGCAACAATATCAAATCCAATGAACATAATGAATGCCAACACAATAACACAATATTTTGGTCTCGGGGAAACCTTGTTAAAGGTAAAAACCCCAGTGGGAATTAGCACCCACAAATAATGTACTAAGAGTATAGTATCCTTATTAGAAGATTTAGCCCTATTAGGAGCTTATTGAAACATTATAGTACACAGTCCTTGTTGGAGGACAGAACTTGTTAGGATTCAAGAAAATAAAGGGGGGCTTACTACCCAAAGAAGGTTAAATCCACCTTCAAAACTCATTGTTCGCAACAAGTGTATATGAAGAAATACATAATCTTTTTGAACTCTCTGACAACAACTATATTTTCTTGATCAGTTCCAATGAATTTAACTAGTAATCCTCTACTCTACATCCAATAGACACAAGCTCACAACTTTCTCAATCTTCTTTACATCACATACATTCTCACCACATCTTTTCCAAAGAAAAGATCTTACATATATACCCTATTAAATTTTACATGATCAGGTCGGACAATTAGGCTTTCCTAATTACATAACCATTTACATAAACTCTTGCTAAGATACAAACGGTATCTAAAACAAGTATACAATGATTCGATTACAATAATTAAGGACCGATATCCTTAATTTACATTTGCCAAACAAAATGCACACTACATCTCTAAAGTCGGCTCCCAAATAAGTCTTCTCCAGATCACATGCCATAGTTGATGTCATTGAGAATTATGTACCTTGTGCTGACCAATGAACATCCTTTAGTACCTTTTCTTTCATCTCTTAAGCTCCCATACATCTAATCCATATCTTCTGTAAGATATACCAGAAACACAGAGACTCACTCTGTCAACTTCCACTGTCACTGTCCAGTAACTAGTTTTCACCAAAACATTTGTAACTCATCCAATATGAAACATTACATGATGTGATATTGAATATAAGATCACAACAATTTCATGTACTCTCATCTATCTTCTCACATTCTAAAACATTCATACAGTGTCCGAACACTGCCATAATTAGCCTATACTCTTCACAAAAACATATGTTGACATCAGTGAAAAACCACAAATGATAACAGTGTGAATGCCCATTCAGTAACACAGTGATTAAACATATAAAATGTATCAATCACCACCCCATTCATTATCAATATCCAAAAATATCCCCCTTTGGCATTGATGTCAACATATGAGAAAATCATCCTAAAGTTATATCAATCCAAAGCTCTGCAACCAATCAGTACTCTCATAATATTCCTTCATATAATCTCCCCATACAATAGCAATTTTATCATAGCAACACTTCCCCTTTCAAAACAATGGCAAAGGGTGCCATGAGTCATCGACTATTCTTCAATGCCTTTCTTCCACGATCACTCCCCTTGAGGAGTAGACCCCTACATCCAGTCCAAAATATGATAAGGCTCTGAAAAGCTTTGGATTGATGCATTCCTGCATTCTTTAGTTTTGACTAGGAGAGGCCTAAACCCCAAGCATACCTCTGAGATATTCAAAGGTATCTTTTGGAAATGAATTTGTGAAGATGTCTGCAATCTGTTCCTTTGTACTAATATACTCTAACTTTATTTCCTTCTCTGCCACCTTGTCTCTCAAGAAGTGATACTTGATAGAAATGTGTTTAGTTTTAGAGTGCATCACCAGATTCTTTGACATATTCACTGTACTGGTGTTATCACAATGGATAACCACAAGCTCATCAAAATTTATTTTGATGTCTTTCAACATTTGCTTCATCCAAACAATTTGAGTGCAATTTATAGCAGCAACAACATACTCTGATTCAGCAGTAGATTGAGCTATACAATCTTGCTTCTTACTTAACCATGAAACCAAATTTTTCCCAAGGAAAAATACACCACCACTAGTACTCTTTTTGTCATCAATGTTTCATGCCCAATCAACATCAATATAAGCATTAAGTTCAAAGATATCATTTCTATCATACCATAAGCCATAGTCTATTATTCCTTTTAGATATCTCAATATCCTTTTCACGACAGCTAGGTGTGTCTCTTTAGGTTCTGCCTGATATCTAGCCACAATTCCAACAACATTAGCAATATCTGATCTGGTGTGAGTTAGATATTGTAATCCTCCAACCATTGATCTATACTTAGTCTAAAAAACACACTTTGATTCATCATCAACTGTCAGCTTATTACTAGTTACCATGGGTGTACCGATTGGTTTACAGTCCTCCATTCCAAAAAATTTAACATTTTCTTTAAGATATTTAGTCTGAGAAATAAAAATTCCATATTTACTCTGATTTATTTGTAGTCCAAGAAATAATTTGATTTCGCCTATCATAGAAATCTCAAATTCATTTTTCATCTCTTTAGAAAATTTCTCACATAGATCATCATTACCTCCAAAGATAATATCTATTACAAGTAGTAGTTGTCGTTGCACCAAAAGATCGACCTGTTAATACGTGATACAATGACTAGACTTATAGAAGACATAGGAGGTGGTTAAGCCATGTCATAAATCTCGAGGATCGCTAACCATTTTGCCAACAATCTCCCCCTCAGCGTTACCTGAGGGGATTCGAACCTATGACCAAGCTCTGATACCACTTGCTACAAGTAGTAGTTGTCATTGCACCAAAAGATTGACCTGTTAATGCCTGATACAACCACTAGACTTATAGAAGACACATGAGGAAATTAAGCCATCTTACGAATCCCAAGGGGAGCACTGACCATTTTTCCAACAAATATCATCAACAAAGACTTCTATTATCAAAACTCCATCTTCACTAGTTCTTAAATACAAATTACTGTCAGCATTACCTTTTCTGAATCCAAGTCGAAGTAGGTATTTGTCTAACCTTGCATACCAAGCCCTTGGAGCTTGCTTTATCCCATACAGATCTTTCTTAAACTTTCATACCATGTATCCATCTTCACATAAAGGAAATCCATCAGGTTGTTCTATATACATTTCTTCTTCAAGATCCCCATTTAGGAATGCATATTTCACATCCATCTGATATACCTTGAAGTTCTTATGTGCAACATAAGCCAAAAATAATCTCACAACTTTTATTCTAGCAACAAGAGAAAATTTCTCTTCAAAGTCTATGTCTTCTTGTTGTGAATAGCCTTTACATACCAATCTTGCCTTGTTTCTTACAACAATCCCTTCTTCATTCATTTTGTTTCTGAAAACCCATTTAGTTCCTATTATATTTTTTATCTTAGCTCTAGGAACCAATTCCCAAGTGTTGTTCTTCTTTATCTGATCTAATTCTTCCTTCATATAATTTATCCAGGATTCATCTCTATAAGCTCCATTTGTAGTTTTTGGTTCAACTTGTGAAATCAAACAAATTTCTTCTCTAGCCTTTGATCTAGTCATTACTCCTTGATTAGTATTACCAATAATTTGATTTTTAGGATGATTATTCTTTAGATACCCCAGAGTCTTAGGAACCTCGGTAGCCTCATTTGTGTCATCATCATAAGTCTCATTTTCACATTCGGCCTCAACAATTTCTTCTTCTTCTACAACAACAACCTCTTTGATCTCTGTATTCTGATTACAGTCATACACTCTCTCTTGTATCTGAAACCTTTCATCTATCTTTACATTGTGACTTTCAATGATCTTCCTCAATCTCAGATTGAAACATTCGTAAGCCTTTCTCTTAGTAGAATAACCAAGAAAAATTTCTTCATCACTTCTAGCATCAAACTTCCCTATCTCATCATCTCTCTTGATATAGCTCTTACTACCAAATATTCTAAAATATTTTACAGTAGGAGCATGATTAAACCATAATTCATAAGGATTCTTACTTGTACCTTCTTTGATTTGAATTATGTTCAATGTGTACACCGTTGTCCCAACAACCTCTCTCCAATGCATATGAGATACATTTCCTTCAAGCAACATTGTCCTAGTAGCATCAAGTATAGTCTTGTTTCTTCGCTCTACTATCCCATTTTGTTGTGGAGTCCTAGGAGTAGATGTTTGTCTCTGTATTCCATGTTCTTCACAGTATGAATTGAATAGATCTGAAGTACTCTCTACCTTTTTTTGATCTCAAACATTTATCTTTAAACCTGATTCATTCTCTACTTTTGCTCTGAATATATTGAATTTATCAAATGCCTCTGATTCCTCTTTCAAATAACTAACCCACATCATTCTAGAAAAAGTCATAAAAAAAAAGTATAAAATACCTTTCAACATAGTATGATTTTGTCCTTGTAGGTCCACATAGGTCTGTATGTACTAGATCCAACTTTCCCTTTGATGTATATGCTTTTCTTTTATAATTGCTTCTAGTATGTTTTCCCATAACACATTGTTTGCATATAGTGTTAGATGGTTTCACAATCTTCGGTAGATCTTTTACTGCATTATTCAAAATTGTCTTCACAATATTATCAAAATTAACATGAACAAATATTTTGTGCCATAACCAACTGTCATCTACCTTCGCAACAAAACAAGAGGCTCCAGATGTATTTAATTCAAATACATTACCTCTTGATTTAGTACTGGTTGCAATCAGCTTTCCTTCCTTACTTCTGATAAAACATTTACCATTACTGAATTGTAATTAAAACTCTTTGTCCATCAACTGTCCAAAACTCAACAAGTTATGCTTAAGTCCATCAACAAGTAGTACATTATCAGTGTTGGTCTTTCCATCCAGAGTAATAGATCCTACTCCTATGATACGATGAGGAAGATTATCTCCAAACCTTACAACACCACCATCATACTTCACTAATTTAACAAAATTATTTTTGTTTCCAGTCATATGATGTTGAATAGAGTAAAATGGATTCACCACTATTCAGATGTAAAGGGGGAAATATGAGATCTATTCTCAAAACCCAAATTCCCCAAAGAAGAGATCCAATTTGATCAACCACAAGGTTAATACACAATTGAATCAATTTTGTGAAGAATATGGAAGAGAGAGAGAGAGAAAATCCAATATTTCCCTATGGAGGAAGGTATTATGTATTATGTTTGGAAATATGGAATAATTGAAATACAAATACTAACCTCAAATTAGGGCAAATTTGGAAAATGTTGAATTCTGATGTCTGTGTACACTTTCGGGAAAATCTAAAATTGTCTTGGACTGGAAATGCTGAGATAGAGAAAACCCAGAAATCTTTCTCCAAGATGGCTTAGCTCAGGTTTGACCCTCATAAAAGGTCAAATACTACATTCTTTATTTGAAGTCCGATTCAAATTCTGTTCACAGATCTCAGAAGTTTTTCGAAAAGGGTATCCAAATTCGCTCTCAAATCTAAAATTTTGCACCTGTACCTACAAGAAAATGGGGGGTTTGCCTTGGTCAAACCCCAATTTAGGAATTAACCTTGAAATTGAATTGAAATGTATTGTGCATAAACAAAGTAATTGAAACAAATCACCTCGTTTATGTTGAAGTCCTTGTAGAGGATTCGAATCCTCAAATCCACAAGTAGGAATGCTTCAATGGATGTCAAATGTTTCCAATCAATGGTATTTGATCTTCAACACCAATCTTGATTTGATCTTTGCATATGAGAAGGCTTAAATGAATATGGAAGGGTGGATCATCAAAGGGGTCTCCAAAGAGATTGAATCCTTCAATAGCTAACAATGGATCTCCTTGATGGATGAATGCTTGAACACTTGAATGCTTGAAAACTTGCTTGAACTTTGAGATCTCTAAATGATTGATTGCCAAACTTGATGATGAAAAATGAGAGAGGAATGCCTCCTTTTATAGTGAACTAGGGCACAATCCTCTAGAGGGGCCACCTTGGAGAATTAAATCCCAATTAGGTCCTAACCTTTAGAAAATATACCTAGATTAAATGTAATTAAAGGATTTACTATCCCAAAACCCAAAATGATTAACTCAAAGGCGGGAAACTAAATATCCCGAAAGCTCGAAGCCCAGAAATTTTGGAAATTAGAAATTTGGAGAAAGGGGTCAAAATCAAGGTTGGACCTGACCTAGTCAGGTTTGACCTCGAATCTGACCCTAGTTTTAGATTGGCTCAAAACCAAGTCAGAGGTCCTAGGGATGCCCGAAAACCTAGAATTGATGCCAAAACAAGATAAAATGTTAGGGACAGACATAAAATCCTATGATTACCATGATGAAGGCTAGGAGGATCTATTTCTGAATCCTACCTAGAGAATAGAGCCATAGAATAGGGAAATTTAGTAGAATCCTTAAGATCCTAACCCTAATTTCACCTAGAATGAAGAAATCAAGTGCAGGGAAGAAGTGGAAAGCGGGGAGAAAAGCCAAATACATGCAAAGACCTGATCAAGGCTCTTAACATGACCCCAAACCACCTACTCGGAGGGATAAACACTCTTATCATGGAAGTGCTTCCATTTTAAGATGATACAGATGTGAACAACCATTGTCTATAATCCATTTAGTTTTCTTATCAACATGTGACACTAAAGCCTTTTCCTCATATACTGGTTCATCTCTAATAGAAAAAAATCTAATCTCCTCATAATCTAAGTCATCATCATCATAAATACCTTCACTAGCATAATAACATTCCTTATCCTTCTTAGACTTGAAAAACTTAGGCTTGTACTTAGGAACTCTTGTAGGACATCTAGATGCAAAATGACCAAGCTTATTGCATGAAAAACATTTCAAAGGTAATTTGCCTTCAAACTTACTCTTACCTCTCATTTCTCTTCTAGCGATCAGTGCAAAAAGTTCATCCATCTTTCTTTCTTCAGCCATTATCTGTTCCCATTCCTCAGCATATTCTCCAAGCTCTTCTTTTAGGCTCTCATTGTTGGTGCTCAAAAGTGCAGACATTGTCTTCTTGTGTGCATATGCCTTAAATGCAGATTCTACTTTAGGTACAAAGTCTCCCATTTCTACAGCTTCAAAAGTAGTTAGCTTTGCAATCAACATCTCTTTGCTAAAGTTCAGAGTCAAAGGTATAGTCACTTGAATAGATAGAGCCTTAAATTTGTAAGCAAGAGTCAATGATCTAAGGATCTTCGCATTGAATTCTTCTTCATCATAAGTGCCTCCACAATTTTTGATTTCAACCATAACTTATGTAACCCTTTGAACATAAGCCCTAATGCTTTCATCATCATTCATTTGTAGCTTCTCCATCTTTGTTTTCCAGTTCTATAACTTTTATTTCTTGGTATACTTGTCTCCTTCATATAGTTCTTCTAATCTTTACCAAATCTGGTGTGCCAAATCCAAGTCTTTAACTTTAGTAAATTCTCCTTCAGAGAGTGCTATGATCAATGCTTCTCTTGCCACCATGTTTTGTGAGAATACCTTCTTCTCATCATCAGATTTCGATGGTAAGTCATTCTCAGTCTTTATAGTCACCTTATTCTTTGTGATCAACCAATAGTCAATACCCAAACATAGCAAATGAGTTCGCATCTTGTTCTTCCAACTGTCAAAGTTTTCAGGATCAAATTTTGGACCATCCTTCCTATAGAATGCCATCACCAAGATCACCTCAAGTTTTTAAGCTTTCTCTCTAAGGAGTAGTAGCTCTAATACCAATTATTAGGAATAACAGTCCATAATACAACTGAGATGGGGGCAGGGGGGGTGAATCAGTTGTATGATAGAATATTAAACTTTAAACTTTGAATAGTAGCAATATTAGATCTAATGAACACAATAAAAGCCAACACAATAACACAATATTTTGGTCTTGGAGAAAAGGTAAAAACCCCGGTGGGAATTAGCACCCACAAATAATGTACTGAGAATATAGTATCCCTGTTAGAAGATTTAGCCTTGTTAGAAGCTTATTGAAACATTATAGTTTATAGTCCTTGTTAGAGGATAGACCTTGTTAGGAATCAAGAAAAGAAAGGGGGGCTCACTGCCCAGGCTTGCTGTCTAAAGAAGGTTAAATCCACCTTTAGAACTCACTATTCGCAACAAGTGTATATGAAGAAATACACAATCTTTCTGAACTGTTTGACAAAAAATATCTTTGCTTGATCAGTTCCAATGAAGTTCACCAGTAATCCTCTGTTCTATATCTAGCAGACACAAGCTCACAAATTTCTCAATCTTCTTTACATTACATACATTCTCACCATATCTTTTCCAAAGAAAAGATCTTACATATATACCCTATTAAATTCTACATGATCAGGTCGGCCAATTAGGCTTTCCTAATTACATAGCCATTTACATAAACTCTTTCTAAGATACACATAGTATCTAAAACAAGTATACAATGATTCTATTACAACAATTAAGGAACGACATCCTTAATTTACATTTGCCAAACAAAATGCATGCTATATCTCTGAAGTCGGTTCCCAAATAAGTCTTCTCTAGATCACACGACATAGCTGACATCATCCAAAATTCCATACCTTGTGCTAACTAACGAACATCCTTCAGTACCTTGTCTTTCATCTCTTAAGATCACATACATCTAATCCATATCTTCTGTAAGATATATCAGAAACACAGAGACTCACTCTATCAGCTTCCATTATCACTGTCCAGTAACCAGTCTTCACCAAAACATTTGTAACTCATCCAATATGCAATATTACCTGATGCGATCTTGGATATAAGATCAAAACAACTTCCTGTACTCTCATCTATCTTCACATGTTCTGAAACAGCCGTACAGTGTCCAAACATTGTCATAATCAACCTGTACTCTTCACAAAAACATATGTTGACATCAGTGACAAACCATAAATGACAATAGTATGAATGCCCATTCAGTAACGTAGTGATTAAACATATAAAATGTATCAATCACCACCCCATGCATTAGCAATATCCAACATGATTACCTTCATTATCTGATCCATCATCATACATTCTTTCCTAAATCTAAAATCTCTCATCAATATTCACATTCACACTTTCAACTATCTTTTTCAATATGAGATTGTAACACCTATATACCTTACTCCTATTAGAGTATCCAAGAAAGATTCCTTCATCACTTCCAGGATCAAACTTACCTAGTTCATCATCCCTTTTTATATAGAATTTACTGTTGGACTACAACTGATTTGGAATCTCACTGAAGAATATGTGATTACAAGATCACTGCGAAGTTGTTGATTAGATATGTAATATGATTAAATCAATATTATGTTGTCATTGATGTCAACTAGCTTGACAATACTTATCTTGTAAGTTACTATACTGAGACATCTGAAGAAAGGTGGAAGAGATGAAGAACAGAGAAATCTACATGAGGAAAGATGTACATGACATATGAGGATAAGGAACACATTGAGTAACTTTTTGATGAGTCTATGACTTGATGATATTGACTTTATTATGTTGCATTCATCTATGATGAAGTATAGAGCTAAAAGACACAAAGCAGTGTTGTCAGTAAATGAAGCATTTCTAGTATACACCGATGGAGTGTAGTGTATACCAATCGCAGTATTAACCAAGCAGTGTTCACCGACGCATTTCTTTGCTAACTGAGTGAAACAGAATGAATTAAATGATTAGTTTAGCCAATAAGATTGATGAGCTAGCAAGAGTATAATATCGAGGTAACAGATAATGTTTGTTACATAGATCGACGATTGAAAAAATTTAGGGAAGATCTAACAAAGAAGATTGAAACATGTTATTGACACAAGTACTGAGAAAGTTTGAAGCAGCAAAATCTATGAATGAGGTTAAGCGACAAAATCTGATGGTGGAGAAGAAAATGATTTACTCATCTATATAAGAAAACAAAATTTCTTTATGAAAGATGCCAGAAGAAGAAGAAGTTGCAGGAGTATCACGTGAACAAGGTTTTCATGCATTCTGATCATACTGGTTAGTAAGAACCGAGCTGTAGAACAATTACCGAGCTACAAAGAGCAATTATCGATGGACAGTAAGTTGATACAATATTGAATCTGAAGTGAAATATTAATCAGAAGGATTTGTATGGACTAAATATTGATCTGTAATCTGCAATTGAAGTTGTATTAAGGCAAGTCATTTACTGTTACATATTTAACCATTGTATATAGTCAAAATCTCTTAACTGAGTGGACTCTGAAAGTCTTATGATGTATCATTCATAGAATGAAAATTGTTATCCTGTCAACCCCATAGTGAATGTTGGTTGGATGATAACTTCTAGTCTAAAATCCTCTAACAAGGTCACACCTGACAGTGTGTTTGTAACCTTTAATAGGGTTGGGTCTTAACCGACCTCACTTCAGAAGAGTGAACAATTTTGGGTTGCCGGTCCCAGGTGGTTTTTCCCTTTATAGGGTTTCCATGTTAAATCTCTTGTGTTATGTGTTGATTGTGATATTTGTTTGTTATCATACTTTACATGTTACATGTTAGATTTGATCGGTAAACTGCTATAGTATTAGATTGGTAATTGGTAAAAGCACAGACAGTGAAAGTATTTAGTGTTTACCGATGAGTAGAAATTGAAGAAATAGTTTTGAATTATACATTTTGTATTGGAACACTGGATAACTAATTCACCCCCCTCTCATTTATTCTAACAATTGGTATTAGAACGATGGTTGCTTGGAACATAGTTTTAAGGACTTAAGCATAAAGGTCTCAAGATGTATAAGAGGGAGGTACCAAAACTAAACAAAGAGAACTTCGCTGTATGGAAAAGCAGAATGAAGCTGCACATATCTGGAATTGGGAACTCAGCACTAGATTTGATGGAGAATGGCTACATACAACCACCCACTGGTCCCTTAACTATTGATCGACTGAAGGACAAGCATGAACACAATGTTACTATGATGGAACTTGTTGCTACCTATACCAATGCTGAATTTGAAGATATCAAGACATGCACGACTGCCAAAGGAATGTGGGATAAATTAACACAAATCTACAGTGGAGATCTGAATGTCAAAAGAGCTCGAGCTGAAAGTTTGAGAGGCAAATTTGATGATATGAGAATGAAAGAAGGTGAGAACATTGTCCAATATTCAAATAGACTCAAAGAGGTAGTACATGCTATTAGAGCATCTGATGGAGTAATTGATGATGAAACAGTGATAAGCAAGATTCTCAAAACTTTGCTACCAGTTTATGCAATTAGGATTTCTGCAATTCATGAAACAAGAGCTACATCCAACCTTACTCTTGACACTCTGATTGGTAAACTTACAACCTTTGAATTAAACAATTTTGATAACAATGTTGTTCCTTTTGTTGAATCCTCTTTCATGTCTTCTTTGAAGATTGAAAAGTCTAGCAGGAACAGTAAGAATTGTGATAGTGATGACAATACCGATGATGAACTTGATGAGCTTGAAGCAATTATGGCCAGAAGATTTCCCAAAGGAAAAGGAAGGTATAGAGGTAAGCTACCTTTAGCATGCTTTAATTATAAAGAAGTTGGTCACATTGCTGCTAAATGTCCTCAGAAGAAAGATGATGATAGATCCAAAGACTGATATGAAGGAAGCTATGGGAGAAGAGTCAACAGAGGCTACTGACAGTACAATAGAGACAACTGAGATGAAAAAGGAAAAAAGGTATGTTACATAGCCGAAGATATTGAAACTGAATCTGATTCTGAAGATGATATAGAAGTTGTATTTGTTGCTATGAAAGATGACTCAAAAGAGGAAGAGAAACATGAAGAGACAACACTGATCTCTAAAGTAAGAAGAAATGATACATGGATCATAGACAATGGCTGTACACATCATATGATCAGTGATGTAGAGAAGTTTGATCATCTTGTTGAATATAATGGAGGATCTATGAGAATGGGAAATGATGCACCTTGTATGGTAAGAGGTAAAGGCTCATTGATGATCAATGACAGATTACAATGTGAAAATGCATACTGGGTAGATGGACTGAACTATAATTTGTTAAGTGTGGCTTAGCTGAACAATTTAGGCCACCGACTGGCTTTTGAGAGCAAAAAGGTGAAGATCTATGATGATGGAGGAAGACTTGTCAGAACTGGTACACAATCCAGAGGTAATCTATTCTATCTTGATATGGATCAATCTTCTTGTTTGTTAATAAAGGATGAAGATGCTTGGTTGTGGCACAGAAGGTTATGCCATGTGAACTTTGACAACATGATCAAGATTAGTAGAAAGAAAAGAGTTAGAGGATTGCCTAACTTGACAAAACTTGTTCATGACATGTGCCATGAATGTCAGAGAGGTAAGATGACTAAGTCTAGTTTTAAAAGCAAAGACTATTCAACAAAGAAGATACTTGAGTTGGTTCATACCGATCTATGTGGTCCTATGAGAACTCAGAGTTGTTCTAGTGATAGATATTTTATTCTTTTTGTTGATGATTATACTAGACTGATGACTATTATGTTCCTGAAAGAGAAATCTAAAGCTTTCAAAATGTTTAAGTGGTATAAAGCTAAGGTAGAAAAAGAAATCGGAAAGGAAATAAAATGTTTAAGATCTGATAGAGGAGGTGAGTTTATCTCTGATGAATTTACTAATTTTTGTAATGAGCATGGAATCAAAAGGTGGGTATCTGCATCGAGGACACCTCAACAAAATGGCATTGCCGAAAGGAGGAATAGGTCTATAATTGACTGTGCTAAAACATTAATGATATAGAAGAATGTTGCTCAGACATATTGGAGGGAAGTTGTCAGTACAGCTGTGTATGTTCTTAACCGAGTACAACTGAAGAAGGACTCCAAATGAACACCTTATGAAGTATGGTTTGGACACAAACCTACTGTAAGTTATTTTAGAATTTTTGGAAGTAAATGATTTATTTGGAAAGATGAGAGAAATGGCAAATTTGATTCTAAAGGAGATGAAGGGATATTTCTGGGATATTCCACTACAAGTAAAACATACAAATGTTTGAATAAGGCCACAAATAAGATAGTTGAAAGCACTAATGTTCATGTTGATGAGTTTGATGACAAGTACATGGAGGAAAGTACAAAGGAACTGGAAGACTATGGTAGATTCACTTACATTGAACATCCAGAGTATCTACCGACACTGCAAACTATGACAACCGATCAGTAGGAAAACAATGCAGGACAACAAGCAACACAAACCGAAGAACAAGATGGAGCTACTGAGCAAGAAAATGACCTTGAACAGGATGAACAAGAAAGGAGAAATCAAGTTTTAGCTATTTTTGTCAGGAGACATCATCCTGAAACACAAATCATTGGAGACAGACATGCTGGAATGCAAACTAGAAGCAAAACAAGACAAGGTACATGTTTAATTTGTGAAATTAAACCTAAAATTGTGAAAGTTGCATTAGAGAATGAAGAATGGGTTAATGCAATGAAGGAGGAAATAGAGAAAATAGAGAAGAACAAAACATGGTCCTTAGTACCCCGACCAAAAGATAAGAATGTTATCGGTACTAAGTGGATATACAGGAATAAATTGAATGAAAATGGTGAAGTCACAAGAAATAAAGCCAGATTAGTATGCAAGGGATATGCACAGGAAGAAGGCATTGACTATGGTGAAACATTTGCACCTATTGCTAGATTAGAAGGAGTTAGAATGCTACTTGCATATGCTGCACATAAGAAATTTAAAGTCTATCAAATGGATGTGAAGTCAACATTTTTGAATGGTATACTTGAAGAAGAAGTCTACATTGAACAACCTGAAGGATTTGTTGATCCCGACAATAAAGACATGGTATGTAGATTACATAAAGCTTTATATGGATTGAAGCAAGCACTAAGAGCATGGTATGAAAGGCTGCATACTTGTTAAGTATTGGATTTGTTAGAACAAGTGAAAACAACAATCTGTATGTGAAAGGTGATACTGATGATACTATTATCATTGCTGAAATATTTGTTGATGACATTATCTTTGGAGGCTCAGATCTTGTCTGTAAGACATTTTTTGATGAAATGCAAAAGGAATTTGAAATGTCTATGTTTGGAGAGATTAAGTTCTTTCTTGGACTACAAGTGATTCGGTAGAGTGATGGAATATTCATCACACAATCTAAATACATAAAGGAAGTACTGAAGACATTTGGCATGGAAGATGCTAAACCTATGGGAACACCAATGGCTACTAGATGCAAATTGACAAAGGAGGATGAAACTACCGAGGTAAATTAGACACTTTATCAATCCATGATTGGTAAGTTAATGTACGTAGTTCACAGTAGACCAGATATAGCACATGTTGTGGGTATAGTTGCAAGATTTTCTGCTAATCCTAGAGAATCACACATGATAGCTACAAAAAGGATCTTAAGATACCTAAAGAAAATAGAGAATTATGGATTATGGTATCCTAAGGAAGGGAAGTTTGAACTGAAAGTTTACACCGATGCTGATTGGGTTGGAAATGTGGATGATAGAAAAAACACCACCGGAGGAGCATTTTTCTTTGGTGAAAGACTTGTAACCTGGACAAGTAAAAAGAAAGCTTGTATTTCTCAGTCTACAGCTGAAGCAGAGTATGTTGCTGCTGCTACTAACTGTTCAAACATTGCATATATCAAACAAACTGACCTGGTGATTATATATTGTGACAACACTAATGCAATTAATATTTCAAAGAATCCTGTGATGCACTCTAAGACAAAGCATATATCTATTAAGTATCATTACTTAAGAGAACAAGTGCAAGAGAAGCAAGTAAAGTTAGAATTTGTTACATCCAAAGAACAACTTGCAAATATTTTTACAAAACCCCTACCGAAGGACACATTTGAATACTTGAGGACTAGACTTGGGGTCTGTCCCCTATCTATCGGTCATTAAGG
This sequence comes from Chamaecyparis obtusa, assembly GCA_027943335.1. Lineage (NCBI taxonomy): Eukaryota > Viridiplantae > Streptophyta > Pinopsida > Cupressales > Cupressaceae > Chamaecyparis > Chamaecyparis obtusa. Next base: position 684,026 of record BSBK01000496.1, on the reverse strand, counting down.
TGATCTGGTTGTTGCATCAGCTTACTTGTATCAGAAGATCATTCATGTTGATGCAGCATAGTTCAAACTTTGAATCATGTTCAAGGTTGTGATTAAGTTTGAGAACCTGAACCGATTGGAATATTAGTATTTAGAGATACAAAGGAAGACATAATTGTTTGTTTATTTGTTTATTTGGCATTGATGTCAAAGGGAGAGATAAATAATATGAAATGAAAAGGGGAGAGATAAACAAAATATGAAAAGAGACAAGCACCGATGAGAATTATCTAAGAAACAAAATATGAAAAGGAACAAGCATCGATGAGAATTATCTAAGGGAGAGAAAATTTGAAGGAGACAGAGTATTGAAGATCAATTATAGAGAACTGAAGCAGGAACAAGAGAACTGAAATGACAATTGTAGAATGGTAAAGCTATATTATTTAATGTTGGTTTAGTAATGTAGTGATTAAACATATTAAGTCTATTCAACTTACAACATTTGTTCACAAGTTGTAGAATGTATGTTTGGTATGTGTATGGTACATTTCATATTACTTGAGTTGCCATCAATGCCAAAGGGAGAGATTGTTGGACTACAATTGATTTGGAATCTGACTGAAGAATCTATGATTGCAAGATCACTAAGGAGTTGCTAATTAGATATGTAATATGATTAAATCAGTATTATGTTGTCATTGATGTCAACTAGCTTGACAGTACTTATCTTGTAAGTTACTATACCGAGACATCTGAAGAAAGGTGGAAGAGATGAAGAATAGAGAAATCTACATGAGGAAAGATGTACATGAAAGATGAGGATAAGGAACACATTGAGTAACTTGTTGATGAGTCTATGACTTGATGATATTGAATTTATTATGTTGCATTCATCTATGATGAAGTATAGAGCTGAAAGACACAAAGTAGTGATTCATCTATGATGAAGTATAGAGCTGAAAGACACAAAGTAGTGATTCATCTATGATGAAGTATAGAGCTGAAAGACACAAAGCAGTGTTGTTGGCAAATAAAGCATTTCTAGTATACACCAACGGAGTGTAGTGTATACCGATCATAGTATTAACTGAGCATTTTTTACTGATGCATTTCTTTGTTAATCGAGTGAAACATAATGAATTAAATGATTAGTTTAGCCGATAAGATTGATGAGCTAGCAAGAGTATAATATCAAGGTAACAGATATGTACACACAAAATAGTGCACTTCTATGAATCATTACAATCAAGAACACTCAAGAATGAGGTCTCAAAAATTGATCCATAGCTCTCTATGTATGGAGTTGCAAGATTGTAAAATTGCTCTCAGCTAGAGCTAATAAACTTAATGACCTTGCTAGTCAACCACACAATGAGAGATTCAAGTGAAGACAAGGGCAAGAATGCCAATATCTCCAAGAATCAAATGAAATGCAATGAAAGTAAGCTAAGAATGAAGATGCAAATATGAAAGCTATTCTATGAAAATGAAAGTACAATCTAAACTATGAAATGGAAATAGCAAGTGTTACAATCCTTCCTATTAAATTAGATGAGTTATTCTAAAGCATGAAAGGAAATCTAAACTATGAAAGCATGAAATATGAAGCTACTATGCAAGAATGAAAACTAAATTATGAATTAATGAAGAAAGCCAAGATGTGATGCAACAATGATCTCCAAAAAGCTTCAAAGTCTTCAAGAATTCCTGCAGCATAAAGTTAGCATAAAAGTGAATGACCTAAAATGAAGAAGAGAGCTCTCCTTTTATAGGAAATGAGAAAGAATGGACCATGGAGATTAAGAGGCAAAAGATTTAATCAACGGTGGAGCATCAAAGAGGAGAAATCCATGTGCACAAGTATCCTCCAATGAGAAAATAAGAGTTGAATTTTGTGTCCATATGAGACAAAAAGTGCTTTTCCTCTTTTTATAAAATAGGAATAATACTTTATTTGTGCAACTTAGGATAAGAGGAAAAGTGGGGACTTTTTATTTAATAAAAGGGGAGGAAATATTCCTTTTAATTAAATAAAGAGTTAAGATAAAATGGTTAGCCCAAGGAATAATCAAAAAATGATTGAATAGGATTTGATCAAGGAAATTGATATATTTGACAAAATGTTGATTTTTGAAAATATTGATTCAAGGATTTGATAAATTGCAAGAATGGGGGCCCAAAGTCTAGGCGACCATTTTAGGGTGCATACATTTGCCCCTCTTTGACTAATGTGTGATCATTTTGGGAACACATGCAGTCAAAGAAGTTGAAATGTGAGTTCATTTTGGGATCACAAAACAACTCAGACGTGTGTTCATTTTGGGAACACGCCGGACAAAAATAAATAAAAGATTTTGGACATGAGTTCATTTTGGGATCACATCCAAAATAAGAGATAAAAATCTCAAGATGAGTGAAAGCTCATAAAAAGATAGCTGAATCAAGAAAATCAGAGATTAAATCCAATAGGTACTGCCCCCTCGGAATCAAAATCAAAATCAGGTAGAGGAGAACAACAAATTGATAAAAGATGATCAAAGCATAAGAAATCATAATCGAAGATGATAGGATAACCATTAGGCAGTGAAGAGATGCCCCAAGGGGACTGAAAAGATGAAATCAAACCTCAGAGAGATGAAGCGAGTGAAAATGAATGATAGACTAGGATTTTTGAAAGAGATGGGGATGAAGAAATGAAGATGCCCTAGCGAAGATCGAACGATCAGGCCTCAAATGGTCAGCCAACTGCGCAGAAGAGGGTGAAATTGTGAAATGCAATTTTGACTATCAAGATTAACTCAGATTTCAATTTCAAATCCAAAAATGGATCCAGGATGTCAAAATTAGCTAGGGGTGCAATTTTTGTGCAATTCTGAGGTGTTTTTGAAAATTAGGTCAAAAAGTCAAAATACTATAAAAGGGGTGAAAAGGATGTGATATGAAAGAAAAGATGTGAAAAACATGATCGAGAAAAGGAAAGGTGAGCACAGTTGACCAACAAGTCCATGAAAGATAAAAGGAGAGCTCTCTCCATATGGAAGATGCAAAACTAACTAACATGAACCTAAAAATGCAAGCTACTATGAAAAAGTGGTTGACTTGCAAGGTCACAACACCAATAGACATCTAATAATCATCATTGAGCTTTATTGGTAGTGTCATAAGATCATATAATACACACTAGTATGACTATGGGTATATGAATATGATCTATATCAGATAGATATGTGGGAATCCCACCTAAGCATCAAAGACATAAAGGTCAAGATGACTAGTGCAGTGAGATTACCTAAATTTGATATGGCAAGATTATACTCGCATCGAGACACAAGGAAAGTCAAGATGACTATAAGCATGCACTTGTGAATAGTCAAGGATAATACCTTGTCAATCCCTAGTGTCAAGTAAGATCAGCATAAATGCTCATGACAGTTAGGATCAACGAAATATACCCACAAGTAGATAAAGAAATAAAACATGTTCTCATACCCTCAGTCTTCTAGCTATGCATCATCAAAAACTATCATAGGGAGAGAACACTCATCCAAGAAATCATCATAAACAACACATAAATAAATAAAGTCAAGCAAGTCTCAGCGAGTCAAGTGTTTAAGTGCGTGTGTGTAGGTCATAGAGTCAATCTTTGAGTATCACATCTGTCAATGAGAAAATATCATATCATGCTAGACTATAGGTAAGATATCTGATAAGTGTTGAGAAACACTTGATGCTAGGGTAGTGTTGAAAAACACAATTGGGGTGGTGTTTAAAAAACATCGTTGGCAAGATGTCCTAAAGACCAATGCATCTAGAGACCAAAGCTAAAATAGTTGTGCCCCCTAGACAAAGACAAAGACCAATTCCAAACCAAGGCAACAACGTCAAGGCATGATGGAGAAAGGCTAAGTGTCGAGGATGCATGCTAAGAAACAAGGGTGCAAAGGCCTCAAGTAGCACCTATTTCCAAGTTTTCACCACTTGGATTTTTTTTTATTTTTTCAATTTTTTATATTTTTGCTACCAAGGCGCCTGTTTCCAGGTTTTCACCAAGGCACTTTTTCTATTTTTTTGAATTTTTTGACTTTTTAATTTTTTTTGATGAGACATCAAAGCACCTATTGCTAGGTTTTCACTAGGATGCTCTTTTTTCAGGATATTTTATGCTTTTTAAGATTTTTTCGGCATCATATATGAATTTTTTTTGAATTTTTTTCAGGATCATAAAATATGTACAAAGGATGCCCCCAAATTGAATAGGCATCATGGATAGAACTTCTTGAGGTGCAAAACATTGATGGGATCAGGGAGCTATTCTCCATCCTCATTAGATAACAAGTAAGCACCTATTCCAAAAGTAGCTATGATGACATATGGCCCAAGCCAATTAGGTTTGAACTTACCCTTTTGCTCTCTATTTTGTTGGTTCTTAGGATTCTCTCACAAAACAAGATCACCTACTTGAAACTCTCTAGGGCGAACCTTCTTGTTGAATTCCTTTAACATACACTTCTGATACACTCTCATATGATCAAATGAGGCCTTGCACTTTTCATCTAGAAGTTCTAAGTCTTGTAGCCTCATGGCATGATAATCATCATCTATTATCAAACCTTTGAGAGAGATTCTAAGTGAAGGGATCTCTACTTCTAAAGGTAAGACTACTTCAACACCATAAGTGAGGGAAAAAGGAGTAGCCCCTATGGGAGTATGTATACTCATTCTATAAGCCCATAAGGCTGGATTGATCTGTAGGTGCCAGTCTCGACCATTCTTGTGAACTGTTCTGTGGAGAATCTTGAGAATGGTCTTATTAGAAGCCTCTGCTTGTCCATTTCCTTGTGGAAAGTAAATGGAGGACCAATGTTGTTTGATCTTGAATTTCTTGTAGAGGTGTGTAAGGTCCTTGTTTTTGAACTGACCTCCATTGTCAGTGATTATCTTAGAAGGTATCCCAAATCGACAGATGATGTGATTCAAGATGAATAAAGAAATTGTCTTCCCTTAAGCAACAGATAGTGGAATGACTTCTACCCATTTGGTAAAGTAGTTAGTAGTAGTAATAATGAATTTATGTCCACCTGATGAGTTGGGATGAATCTACCCAACAAGGTCAAAGGCCCATCATTGAAAGGGCCAATGAGAAATAGAAGGAATAAGCTCCCTACCTAGAGCATGAATCAGGTTTCCATGTTTCTGACACTTTTCACATGATTTGGCAAAAGCTATAGCATCCATCTGCATTATGGGCCAATAATACCCTACCCTAAGCAACCTTCAGGCCATGGCAAGACCATTAGAATGTCCTCCACAAATACCCTCATGAATGTCAACTAATGCTCGGTTAGACTCATCCTTTTCCAAGCACCTAAGAAGTGTCACATCTAAACCCCTCCTATACAAATCACCAGAGATAAGGGTATGGTGAGAGGTGTTACGAACAAGGTTTCTTCTTTCGGAGTGATTAAAGGTTTCAGGGATGATGCCATCATGGAGGTATGAGTAAATAGCACCATAGCGGGATGAGTCATGGCTAACCAAGGTACAAATGACATGGCTATCAGAGGAGTAAAAAATGGGGTGACGTAGCTTTTCCACCAAGAATTCAAATCTTGATTCATGTTGTTCCAATTGAAGGAGTGAAGCTAGTGTAGCCATTGCATCTACTGCCTTGTTTTCTGCTCTAGGGATCTATTGAAATGTCACAAATGTGAAGTAACGTTGCAATGAATCAACCTTCTTTTTGTAAGGTATCAGCTTATCATCCTTAGTTTGGTACTCTTCATTTACTTGGTTGATAATTAATTGTGAATCCCCAAAGACATGTAACTCTGTTATATTCCACTCTATAGCCATCTTTAGTCCAGTGGCTAGAGCCTCATATTTTGCAGTATTATTTTTGCATGGAAACAAAAGTTTGTAAGACTTAGGTATGTTGTACCCATGAGGAGAAATAAACAATACTCTAGCTCCTGATCCATTTTGCATATTTGAACCATCAAAGAACATTTTCCAAGTACGCGTGGTCATGTACATGATATGCTCATCTGGGAATTCCACTTGAATAGGCATGCTATCTTTGAATGGGAAATCAACAAGTTGATCTGTAATAGCTTGCCCTTTTATAGCCTTACACTCAATGTAATCTATATCAAATTTTGACAAAACCATCATCCACTTAGCAAGTCTACCCATGAGAGTAGCCTTACTAAGCAAATACTTAAGAGGATCAATTTTGGCTATCAAGTATATTGTATGTGCAAGCATGTAATGTCGCAACTTTTGGGAAGCAAACACCACAGCCAGACAAGACTTTTCAATACTAGTATAATTGACCTCATAGGAAACAAGTGTGTGGCTGATGTAATAGATAGCTCTTTCTTTTCCTGCATCATCAAGTTGAGCCAATAATGCCCCCAGGGAAGATTCTATTACTGAAACATACAAGATGAGTGGTTTCCCTAGGATATGAGGCATTAAGATGGGAGGATTAGCCAAGTACTGCTTTATTTGATCTAGGCTCTTTTGGTAATCCTCATTCCAAGAACATGTGGCTCCCTTATGCAATGTCTTGTTGAATGGTTGTGCCCTATCTGCAAGCTATGAAATAAACCTCCATATGGATTGGAGTCATCCTTGAAGACTTCTCATCTAACTAATGTTCTTAGGAGGTGGCATATCTAATATAGCTTGAACCTTTTCGGGATCCACCTCTATTCCTTTGGCTGAAATTATGAATCCTAGAAGTTTACCTGAGGTAACCCCAAATGCACACTTTTTTGGATTTAATCTTAATTGAAACTACTCCATTCGATCTAGAATTACTTCCAAATCTTCTAGGTGTGTATCCCTTTGCTTAGAATTGGCCAAGGTATCATCCACATAATCCTCCATGTTTTTATGCATCATATCATGAAATATTGTGGTCATAGCTCTTTGGTATGTGGCTCCTACATTTTTTAAGCCAAATGACATGACATTCCAATAGTAGGTTCCCCATGCACATGTGAAGGTTGTCTTTTCTTGATCCTCAGGAGCTATTTTTATTTGGTTATAACCAGAAAAACCATCCATTAAGGAGTATATCTAATAGCCCACAGTCATGTCCACTATCATGTCTATGTTAAGGAGTGGAAATTCATCCTTTCGGAAAGCTTTGTTAAGATCTCTAAAGTCTGTGCATACACGAATGGACCCATCATGTTTTGAAACTTGAACAATATTTGAGATTCACTCGGCATAGTCGATAGCTCTAATAAATCCTGCTCCTAAGAGCTTTTCTAATTCAGCCTTAACAAGGAGAGCTATGTGAGGATGCATTTTTATCAACTTTTGTTTTACTGGTTTAATTCCTAGAGCTATAGATAAGTGATGCATAATGAGATTAGTGTCAAGCCCTGACATGTCTGAATATGTCCAAGCAAAATTTATTTTCTTCTTTTGTAAGTGTATCATCTTAAAATGGAAGCACTTCCATGTTAAGAGAATTTATCCCTCTAAGTAAGTGGTTTTGGGGTCATGTTAAGCACCTTGATTGGGTCTTTGCATGTATTTGGCTTTCTCCCCGCTTTCCACTTCTTCTCCGCACTTGATTTCTTCATTCTAGGTGAAATTAGGGTTAGGGTCTTAAGGAATTTCCTAATTTTCCCTCTTCCATTGTTCTATTTTCTAGGTAGGGCTCATAAATGAGACCTCCTAGTCCTTCATCATATCATTATGAGGATTTTTTGTCTATTCTAGACTCTGGGTCCTGATTTGACATCAATTTCCAAGTTTTTGGCACCGCTGGAACTCCTATTGTAGAATCCTGACAAAGTTAGGGTTTGAGGTCAAAGTCGACCTTGACCCTAACTAGGTTAGGATCAACCTCAACCCTAACCAAGTTAGGGTCAACCTCGACCTTGACCTCTTCGTACCAAAATTTCAAAGTTTCATTTGCCAAAAATTTATCTTTCGGGATAATTATTTCCCGCTTCCGAGTCGGCTGTTTCAGGCTCCAAAATGGTAAATCCTTTAATGGTATTTAATCAAGGTATATTTTCTAAAGGTGAGGACCTAATTTGGATTTAATTCTTCAAGGTGGCCCATCTAGAGGAGTGTGCCCTAGTTCACTATAAAAGGAGGCCTTCCTCTCTCATTTTCACATCTCATTCACATCAAGTTTACATCACATCTCAAGCAATCAAGCTCTCAAGTGCAAGAAAGTCTTCAAGCATTCAAGTGTTCAAGTATTCATCCATCAAGGAGTTCCATTGTTAGCTATTGAAGGATTCAATCTCTTTGGAGCCCCCTTGAAGATCCATCCTTCTCCATTTATTCAAACCTTCTCATATGCAAAGATCAAATCAAGATTGGTGTTGAAGATCAAAATACCATTGATTGGAGACATCCTACATTCATTGAAGCATTCTTACTTGTGGATTTGAGGATTTGAATCCTCTACAAGGACTTCAACATAAGCGAGGTGATTTATTTCAATTACTTTGTTTATGCACAATACAATTTCAATTCAATTTCAAGGTTAATTCCTAAATTGGGGTTTGACCAAGGCAAACCCCCCCATACAACCAAAAACCCCCTTTTTCTTGTAGGTACAGGTGCGAAATCTCAGATCTGAGAGTGAATTTGGATACCCTTTTCAATAATCTCTCAGGATCTACAAACATAATCAGAATCAGACTTCAAATAAATAATGTGGTCTTTGACCTTTTAAAAGGTCAAAGTCGACCTGTGTGAATTTGGAGAAAAGATTTCTGGGTTTTGTCCGCCTCGACATTTCCAATCCAGAACAAGTGATGAATCTTTAGAAAGTTCATATTGAAGCTAGAATTCAGGATTTTCTAGATCTGCCTTAATTCAAGGTTAGTATTTGCACTTCAATTATTTCAGATTTCAAGCTTGATCCAACTATAGGGAAGTATAGGATTTATTCTTTCTTTCATATTCTTCATAGATTGATTCGATTGTGTATTAACCTCTTGGTTGATCAAATTGGATCTCTCCTTTGGGAATTTGGATTTAGGAGTGGATCTTACATTTTCCCCACACACATACACAAATAGTGGTGATTCCAAATTACCACTATTCATTTTGGTGAACCCGACTAGCTTACTCTCTTTCTTTTTGGTGTTAGATTCCCTTTTATCTTGTTAGTATTAGATTTGTCCTTTGTGATTGATCTTGTATGCTAATTAGATTTCATATTCGTGCATTATGTGTTCTTAGTTTAGTTCATTTGCATTATATTGGTTTATGAGCTTTACTACCACTAGTCCTACTTATAACATTTCGGTTAGAAGAAGTCGTAGAATCATGGGTGCCTTTGAGCCTGAATCTTCTGCTTTCCTTAGGATTCCTGATGATAACTTGATTCTTCATGATTCTAATCCTACTATGGAGTAGAACTCTTCTCACTCATCTCATGATGAGGATGATGCTTTAAGGGTTCCTCCTGAACAAGTCCAAAAACTTTCCACTGAACTTGATAAAATGGGTAATTGGCTTGTTCAAGAAAACCATGGTCAAGATTCTATTCAAGCTATAGAGGCTCTTAAGAAAGTTCTCCATGATAGTGATCAAGGTGTTAATCTCTTTCATGGTATTACTCATCTTGTGCATTCCAATGTTAAACCTTTAACTCAAGAGGCTCACAATTTAGGTTTCACTGCTCCTATCACTAGTGTTGAACCTTCTTCTAATCCTTTACCTAGTATTCCTATCTATACTCCTTCTTGGTGACTATGACGGTTCCCTCTATTCCTATGAGTGTTCCTCCTATGTCCCTTCCTACATCACAACCTTCATATCATAGTGTTCCTTTCACTTATTCCACTCCACTTCCAACTGTAGTTCCTAGTGTTCCTCCAGTTGTGTCTTCTATTCCTACAACTTCTTACAATTTACCTAGTGTGTCTAATGTTGCTACTCCTCCTATTTCCTCTACTAATTCCACCATCATCAGTTTGGCTCAAACCGTATCATCCTTACAACAACAACTTGCTTCCTTAACTCAAAACAAGTTTAGTATTCCTACATGTGACATGGGAAGTCCTTTTTCTAGGGATATTATCCGAACTCCTATTCCTCAGCAAGTCAATATGCCTCATCTTGAGAATTATAATGGAAAGGGAGATCCTGTTCATATGTTAAAACATTCCAAATCCTTTGTAGTGATTATGCTCATGATCATAGGATTTTAGCCAAACTATTTGCTCGAATATTTCGTGACAAGGCCTTACAGTGGTATTGTTCCTTGCCTCCTTATTCCATTGATTCCTTTCCACAACTTGCTAATGCCTTTATTCAACAATTTCAAAACAATATTGGCCTGCAAGTGTCTTTGACAGATTTAATGCATTGTAAACAAAGTGCTAAATAAAAATGGACTAAATTTATTGGTAGATTTAAGCATTTGCATGCTCAGATTTCTTATCCTATTCCTGATATTGATATTCAATGTATGTTTATTTCAAATTTGCAAAAGGATATTAGAGATAAGATTCTGCTTACTGAATTTACCTCTTTTCAACAACTTTGTGCAGCACTTCATCATTATCAATTACAAGTGAGTCAATTTGAGAGCACCACTCCAATGGCTCCTGTTCCAGTTGATAAGAGTGATGCTACTCCTAATCCAAATAAGTTTCAAAAATTCAACAATTATGTCGAGATAAACAAACAAGAAAATGCAGTTGCTGATAAGGTTGCTGTTGCATCTCATAATGCCACTTCTGCATCCATTTCTTTTCAATTAAATCATATGTTTACTCCTCTTTCTGAAACTTTACAAGCTATTATGAATAGGTTGTTAGCTGCTAGTATGATTACTTTATCTCCTATTCAACCTCTTTTACCTACTACGATTGCATCTAAATCTTTTGATCAAAATGTTTTTTGTCAATATCATCGTTAGAATGCTCATGATACTGAGAGATGTTATTCTTTAAAACATAAGGTCCAAGATCTCATTGATGCTAAAGCTTTATCTATTGATAATCTAGATAGTAGTGGAAATCAGTCTGTCTCTCCTCCTAATCAGAACCTTCAAATCTATACGAATCCTTTACCTATGCATGATACTAATACTATTACTCAACCATTTGCTATGGAAATTGCATATGATTCAAAGATGGATGATCTTACTCATGTTGTTAATCAAGTGGAGCATGTTGCTAAGCCTATATCTCCACCTCAACCTTCACTTCAAGTTCTATCTCAACCTCAAGATAAACCCAAACCTAAAGTAAAACCTCAACCTAAACCACGACAACAAATTAAGGATAAATGACCTTGGGAACTTTTGATTACCTTTGATTATTCTAAGATTATTAAGGCTCTTGATGGTCCCCTTTACATTGTTGCTAGGGTTGCTCAGATACCTACTCATGGTTGTCTTGTTGATCCTACCTCCTTAGTCAATGTTATCACTGAAGAAAATATTTTTATGAAAAGTTTACAACATGACTTCTATGATACATCGGATGTGTGGATTCAAACTTGTAATGGTTTTCTTTATCCCTCATTTGGCTCTATTAATTTACCAGTTGAACTTTTTGGAAAACTTGTGAACACTACCTTTGTTGTGGTTCCTGCTTCTGATCAATTTCAAGTTAAGCTAGGTTTTCCTTGGTTAACTTCCATGCATGTTGTTGCTTCACCTATACATAAGTGTCTTAAGTTCATTCATGATGGTGAAGTGAAGACAATCAATCATAGTCTATATCAACCTTCTAGGCCTAGAGATTGTGTTGCTTTGGATTTCTTTTGGCCTTCCTTACCTAATTCATGTCCTCCTCGCCCTGATAATCTTTTTCAATCATATCAAGCCTATAAGCATTGTACGATTCTTCAATTAAGCATACCTCCTATGGATCTTAATCATGGTCTTTTACCTACACCTTTGATACCTCCTTCAACTATGGCTTCTTGTTCTATTAATCAAGTTCCTCCTACTAAATCTATCAAAGATCCTGTGATTTCTCCTCCTATGGTTGATAATCCTATTGATCTTCCTATAGAACCTGTGAAGGATCCTGCGATTGTTCCTCCTAGTTCTCAACCTATTTCAAATAAATCAAAACGTAACTGATTTGCTAATGAATGTCGTAAAAATCATCGTGCTCATGCTAAAGCTAAAAGATCTCTACTTTCTGTGGATACACCTATGCATAATGTTGTTACCAATAATGATGTTCACATGCATGATTATGATGATTCTATTCGTATCTTAGATCCTATTTTGATTAATTTGGATGATGAAGATAATCTTGATGATACTGATAATGTTACTGATGAATATGAGACTATTGACATTGACATTGATTTGCCGAATATGCTTTCATCTCAATTAACTCTTACACCTAGTATCGAACATAGTGATTCTCAAGAGGATCCTTGTCTGGAACTGGCTATCATTCCTACTATATTGGATATAGTCCCTCTTGTGAGTTACCCACCTACCCTAAATGATATACAATGAGATGGGGAAAGTAGGTGGCACACTTGAGTGGCTTGTCCTTCATGGTAGCTTTGTTGTGTGTTAGCTTGTTGTACTGTGCTTCTCCCGTAATGTATTTTCTAAATATTGTTAGATTCTTTTATACGATCCTTGTTACTCAGTTGGTACAAGGTGATGAAGGAATCGAAACTGTTGTTCAAATTCTTCTATATGTATCTCTATTCTTCTATGCATTGTTCAATGTTATGTTGTAACTATGATATTGTTCGTAAATGTTTCCTTGTGTAATCTGCTTGGATTCGAGATATGGTAGCACTAATTATTTTTGGTCTCCATGTCATGGTCTGAAAAGATTCTCCTTCATATATCTTATGTGATCTTTCCTCCTTTGTGATTGTAGTTCTACTTCCTTTGGGGGATGATGTCAATTCATTTGCAATAATATCATATATATATTATCTTATGATCATACTGACCCCATGGTAGGTAGATCCCTTCTGTGTTCTCTATATGTTTTTGTGATATTTCCCTTGATTTGTCTTCATCTGGGGGCATCTCAACATGGAAATGTAATCAGTGGAGTTGTTTATGTTTCTATTAAAGCCATTGCTCCTGTTAAAGTGTCAGTAATGACTTTAATGTGGGGGCATACGCTCTGCTCACTTATTACACACACACACTTATAAAAAAATAAAATTCAAAACATGCTAAATCTTCTAAAGGTAACACACATAAGTTGCTAAATCCTGAGGAAGACACACACTTTAAATTTACTTTTCAATCTTTCTTTTTGGATTAAGAACTAATCCTTAAAGTATGGATTTATATTAGGATCTCTTGATCCCTCCAGTTTCAAATACACGTATATTGTGATCCCTTAAGGTCGGAAGTGTCCTTAAGACTGGATCTCTTTTGTTTTTTATTTATTCTTATGGAATAGAATATTCCTAAGGATAAATCCTTGATGGGTTGACTAGTGAGTAGCCACATTCACTAGGCGGTTCAATTCCATCTTTCTGGTTGCACCTTTTTCCTGTGTGGTTCACAATGGGACATAAGTTCTCATTGGGTGAGGTAATCACACTTTAGAGATGTCTCTCTTATCTATGATCTAAGAGTTGATGAAGACTTGAGTCCCTGGGGGCTTGGGATTTCTCTTTGTCCCTTAGATTACGATAAGAATATCTTGTTATTTTTATCTCCTTTACCAAGAGTTTGCATCGAGTCCATACTCTTGCTAAAGTGGGGGCTTAATGTATCATCTTAAAATGGAAGCACTTACATGTTAAGAGCATTTAGCCCTCTGATTAAGTGGTTTTGGGGTCATGTTAAGTGCCTTGATTGGGTCTTTTCATGTATTTGGTTTTCTCCCCGCTTTCCACTTCTTCTCCGCACTTGATTTCTTCATTCTAGGTGAAATTAGGGTTAGGGTCTTAAGGACTTTCCTAATTTTCCCTCTTCCATGGTTCTATTTTCTAGGTAGGGTTAAAAAATGAGACCTCCTAGTCCTTCATCATATCATTCTGAGGATTTTCTATCTATTCCAGGCACTGGGTCCTGATCTGACATCAATTTCCAAGTTTTTGGCACCCCTGGAACTCCTATTACAGAATCCTAACAAAGTTAGGGTTTGAGGTCAAAGTCAACCTCGACCCTAACCAGGTCAGGATCGACCTTGAACTTGACCTCTTCCTGCCAGAATTTCAAAGTTTCATTTGCCAAAAATTTATCTTTCTGGATAATTATTTCTCACTTCCAGGTCGGCTGTTTTAGGCTCCGAAATGGTAAATCCTTTAATGGTATTTAATCAAGGTATATTTTCTAAAGGTGAGGACCTAATTGGGATTTAATTCTTCAAGGTGGCCCATCTAGAGGAGTGTGCCCTAGTTCACTATAAAAGGAGGCCTTCCTCTCTCATTTTCACATCTCATTCACATCAAGTTTACATCACATCTCAAGTAATCAAGCTCTCAAGTGCAAGCAAGTCTTCAAGCATTCAAGTGTTCAAGTATTCATCCATCAAGGAGTTCCATTGTTAGCTATTTAAGGATTCAATCTCTTTGGAGCCCCCTTGAAGATCCATCCTTCTCCATTCATTCAAACCTTCTCATATGCAAAGATCAAATCAAGATTGGTGTTGAAGATCAAAATACCATTGATTGGAGACATCCTACATTCATTGAAGCATTTTTACTTATGGATTTGAGGATTCGAATCCTCTACAAGGACTTCAACATAAGTGAGGTGATTTTTTTCAATTACTTTGTTTATGCACAATACAATTTCAATTCAATTTCAAGGTTAATTCCTAAATTGGGGTTTGACCAAGGCAAACCCCCCATACAACCAAACCCCCATTTTCTTGTAGGTACAGGTGTGAAATCTCAGATCTAAGAGTGAATTTGGATACCCTTTTCGGCAATCTTTCAGGATCTGTGAACATAATCAGAATTAGACTTCAAATAAATAATGTGGTCTTTGACCTTTTAAAAGGTCAAAGTCGACTTGTGTGAATTTGGAGAAAAGATTTCTAGGTTTTGTCCGCCTCGACATTTCCAGTCCAAAACAAGTGACGAAATCTTCAGAAAGTTCATACAGAAGCTAGAATTCAGCATTTTCCAGATCTGCCTTAATTCAAGGTTAGTATTTGCACTTCAATTATTTTAGATTTCAAGCTTGATCCAACTATAGGGAAGTATAGGATTTATTCTTTCTTTCATATTCTTCATAGATTGATTCGATTGTATATTAACCTCTTGGTTGATCAAATTGGATCTCTCCTTTGGGAATTTGGATTTAGGAGTGGATCTTACATTTTCCCCACATGCATACACAAATAGTGGTGATTCCAAATTACCACTATTCAGTAAGAACATTGTGTATGCCTCTTTTTCTTACACTAATAGAGACTGGGCTAGATGTATGACTTATGGAGCCTCTTCCGTATTCAAATTTACTAATTATGTAGGCTCAATAAGAACTGATAACCTGTCTTGGAAATAACTCGGTAGGTTATTAAATACCCCATCCATAGGCACCTCAAAGAGGTTTTCACCTTTGTATACATCTTTTATTTTTTCTATTTTGGGTTCTGACACCGCCACAAAGTGGTTTTTGCCATCAGAACCATTTCTCTTTTGTTTCGTTTCTTTTATTTTTTGACTAAGGTACTTAATATATGGCTCTGTCATACTCATTGTAGGTTCACTGGTGGAAGAAACTATGGGTTCAAGAGCATTCAAGTAGTAGGCTATCTTGTAGTCATTGTGAAAAGTGAGGAGCTAAGGCTCTTGACAAAGTTGTGACCAATGAATTAAATGATGGTTGACAAGGGGTAGGTCAATGGCTGGTTCAATATTATTGATACAAAAGGCATTATCTCTAGTGATCACACAGTTAGGATCTATCAAGTCTCCTTCTAAGATACCTGAATTAGGATTCATCCTACCAAATGAAGCGTCATCCACTAAGGCAATTCGAGGAGTCCAATCCTCTAGTCCTACACTAGGCTCGTTGGTCACATCGAGTTGAGTACTATAGGTATGGACAACATCCATGTCTAAATCAATTGTTTCATCTAAAAGAGAGTCCCACTCAAACTCATGCGAATCTATTTCTGAATCTCTGCTGGGATGTTTACACCAAGAAGGCTTGGGATGCCTTGATGTAGAAGCTTCAAGATTTTGAAGGGTATCACCTTCTCTGGTGTCTGTATTTTTAGCTGCTGAATCATCTAAATCTCCCCAAAGGAGATTGGTGGAAGGCACCCAATCATCAATCATGTCTTGCTGGTTTTGAAGATTGGGTGTATAATCTGAGTCACTGTCACTATCTGTCATAGCTAGGATAGGGACACTTGTCTTCTTTTCATGATCAAAGCCTAGGCCGATTGTTGACTTAGTCCTATGACCAAAAAGAGCATGGTTGAGTGGTTTAGCCTTGGCATCTAACCTGTGACTGAGAGGGCCATGACCTAGGTAGCCCATGTTTTTAGCCAAAGTATACCCTCTCCCATAGGTTTTAGGAGATGGCGCAAAATTCTCATTGTGTTGATACTTTTCCTCTCTATAAATCCAATCTATAATGGCTACCTCCTCTTTCTCCTCATGAATAGGTACTGAGGATTCTACAAACTTTCCAAACAAGGTCATAGCTAAGGATGAAGGTTTCCTCTTAGGTGAAGGTTTTCCATAAGACCTAGGCGAGATTGGCATTTTTGTGAAGGAATCCATTTGGTAGTCTCCCATGCCAAGGGCTATGGACTTAAACTTACTCTTACACTGCTCAAGAGTAGCATCAAAATTATTAGCCTCTCTATTCAAAGGGACATGAGAGCCAGCTAAAATCACATTAACAGATAATGTGCTATCCCCTGGTATGCATACTTCAACTCCATTGTAAGGGAACTTAAAACATTGGTGGTAGGTAGATGGCACTACTTGCATGTCATGAATCCATGGCCTACCCAACAAGATATTATATGCCAAAGGTCTAGCATCAACAATCTGGAACAAAATGTCCTTTTCCATAGGACCGATCCTAACATGAAGAACAACCAATCCCTTAGAGCTTCGCTCTACTTCATCATAGGCTTTAATTGTGATCTTCTTCCTAGTGTCAATTATTTGCTCAGAATATCCCAAAGCTTTCAATAGACTCAAAGAGAAAATATTAAGCCCATCACCCCCATCTATTAACACACACCTAACATAGGTTTTATGGATCATGACCTCGATATGAAGGGCCAAATTGTGTAGATGACTTAATGCTTTATTGTCCTCTTTTGAAAATGTGAGGTAATGAGGTCTAGCAAGGTGATTGACCATGTTCTAGAATTGATCGACATCTATGTCATTAGGAACATTAGTGGCTTGCAAGGCATCCTCAAGGACACTCCTATGTCTAAGAGACAATTCTAAGAGCTCAAAAATGGAAATTTGTGCTGGCGTTCGTTGTAACTGATCAACAAGGTTGTAACTCATATAAGGACTAATTGCAGACTTGGAAGGAACACTTTTGGACACTGGTTGCTTGGATTTTCTAGAATTAGGACCTCTAATGATAATAGGACCTTGGGACTAACTCCTAGTAACAGCATTGAGAGGTTGAGATGACCTTCGAGATTGAGGACCTCTAAGCACAACAATGGGTCCTTCATCAAATATGGGAGGTGAGTTCATATCATAACCATATGGATCTTTCCCTCTCATCATGTTGACATCACTATCCACAACTTCAAGCATATTGATGACATTTTCTACAACTGTATAGGTATAATTGATTGCAACCTTGCCATTCTTGTTTTTAGAAGTCTCCCCCTTCTCATACTTAGGCAAGGGCTCCTTAAAGGTCTTGTGGTTTGCATTTGTGGTCAATCCATCAACCTATGATTTCCTAGTCTCAATAAGGTCTTGAACAAGATGTTTAAGTTTAAAACAATTTTCAATGTCATGTCCAATCCCATTGTGGTATACACAGTAAGCTTTCTCATTCCACCAATAAGATTTAGGATCCGGTATACGAAACTTTGTAGGATCCTGAGGTTGTGCCAAATTATGAGAAATCAAGGTCTTAAAAATATATGCATAAGAGTCTCCAAGCTTAGTGAATTGCCTCTTTCCTGACTTAGATTTATCTTGATACTTGGGCTTGTTCTCTTGATGATCTAAGGATGTCTATAGCTTCATAGCTTGAACTGCATTAGATAAATTAAGAACTCCTTTTTCCTTCGGTTGTGGAGAATCAACAACTCCATCATTGACTACTTGCTTATTTTTGTTCCAATATGAGTTCCTTTTATCCTTATTGTTGTTGTTATTGTTTGGGCCATTGTTGTTGTTAGTTTGTTTGGCCAAAATACCTTGTTCTTTTAGAACATCCTCGATGCGACATGCAGTTTCTACCATAGTGTCAAAAGAATTAAAGACCATTTTTCTAACTTTATATCTTAATTCTGGCACTAGATTGCTCACAATTATATCAATCCTTTCTTCCTCAGGGATGGTCCTAGAATATTTGGAGCATAAGTGTCTCCACCTTTGTAAAAATGTCACAAAGGGTTCCCCTTGATTTTGTTTTAGCTTGCACAAATCAAGTATGGTAACCGACCTTGATAGATTATATGCAAAGTGATGCACAAATATTTGGGCAAGTTATTTGAATGTTTTAACAGGAGGGGTAAGGTTAGTAAACCACTCCATAGCTTGGCCTTTAAGGCTCCTCAGGAATAACCTCATAAGGTAGGAGTCCTCATGATGAAATTCAAAGCTCATGATATAGAACTGTCGTACATGGTCATGGGGGTCACCACTACCATCATATATGTCATATGTGGGGATTTCAACCTTTCTAGGAAAATCTACCATAACCACACTCTTGTCAATGGGATTGGGACATATGGAGTCCAAGTTGAAGGTATTCTTTGGAGCCATCATTTTCTCCATAGTCTTTTGCATTTTCTTAATCACCTAATCAATTGAAGGGTTTTGCTTCTTAATTTTTCTGTCCACATCAAATTTTTATGGGACCCTTGCACCCTTGTTGATCAAGATTTCCAAGAATTGATCCTTATTTTTCTCAACATATTTTTCCACATATTGTTGAAATAGTGGTTCTTATTGCATTCTCATAAAATCATGAGTATCAAAGTTGGCACTACTTCCTCCATGTTGAGAGTCGTGATGTGCTCGTTGGGAGGGATCTCTTGATAGTCTAGGAGGTGTGTGTCTCCTATAATGTGCATGTCAAGAAGTACTTCTTCCTCTAGGACTAGGTGATCTTGAAGGAGTCCTTGACCTCCTTCTACTTCTTGGAGTTGCTGAGGGAGTTGATGGTGGAGAGTTGGTTCCACTGTTGGTACCCCTGTTGTTGAATTGATTGTTGAGTTGTTGGGCCAATATCCTATCTTGTTCCTCTTGGAATGCTTTTCTCTCTATGTCCAACAAGGCTCATTGTTCCTCTTCTAGAAGCCTAATTTTTTCTTCTTTTGCAGCTCGTTCATTTTTTGTAGCCTATTTTTCCCGCTCAATTCTTTTTAGCCTCTCACTTGTATATCTTGAAGTTGTGTTTAGCGGGGAACTTGGTCTTGAATGTTTGTACCAATCATTGGCATGCACTGTGTTGACATGAGCTTCACTAGATGTGTTGTTTTGGTCCTCATGTTGTGACTGTGCATCTTGATGAGCTTTTGCATGATGTCTTTCGGCTCGTTGATGAGCATCTAGATATCTTGAATTAATAGGAGGTGAGTCAAGTTGATTGCCATCTTCAAATGACATGTTTCTCCTATGCCTCTGAAAAATGTCACCAAGTGATTGATCTATTATTTCTCTTTGTTGTTTGGTCAAGGTATAACTCATATCCATATTTGATGAAAAAGGTGCTAAAGAAGTACTCAATTCGCTAGGATTACTCTTTGGGTCAAAGCAAACCTCAGACTCACTCTTAGGAGATTGATAAAAAATGGGCTCTTTTCCCTTTCGCTATTGACGAGTCTTAAATAAGGGTAACTGATTAAAGGCAACCGAGGGTAATTTCCCTTGATTCACTTGGTACCTTGTTGTAACTAACATGAAAGAAAAAGATTCTTGATGATAAGGTGACCTCTCAAAGTGTCAACACCAAACTAGGATAATCAAAGTTCTCTAATGTCCAAAAAAAAGAGAGATGGTAAGATAGAAATTGCAAAAGGTGTTACCAACACTGTCAAAGAGGTGCTTAAATCAAAGGATTAGTATCCTTTCACGTTTGAACCAGGAGGATGGACTTAGCCAAATTGTATAATTAAAATTGAATTTGAATGGAAATGATTTGGACAAAAAGAGTACTAAAATTCTCCAAGAATGTTACTAACAACTCTAGAGATGTACTTTTCTCAACAAGAATAATCTTCTAACCTGACAATTCTTCCTGAGGTGACTTGGTAAATCAAATGACACTACCCCTAGAGGGCTAAAAATAGAAATTCAGAGTAAAGACAGGCTTCCAATGGCAAGATAAGTTACCTACTTAAAGACCTAGCCAACAAAAAGCAACTACAAAACAACTGAAACCAGGTATATAGAAAAAAATTCTTAGGTGACACTTTCCAGGCAAATAGTGCACCACTTTAAGACCAAGCGCCACTTTGTGCCACACTAGGCAACACTTTCCAGGCTAGTAGTGTGCCACTTTTCGAGTAAGTAGGGTGACAGTCATGCAGGGATGAACTGTCACGTGACAGTTCTCAGAATAGGGTGCAATAATTTTTTAGTATTCCACAACTCTTTGACCAATGAAGTGAAAATTCTTAGTTTTGGGACTGTTTGTTCAAAATTTTTGATTTGAGGTTTATTTTTTCGATTCCAATCACAATGACAGCAGAAAATTGACAAGTTTACAAACAGGATGGGATCAAACGTGTCTTCAAACACTTGAAACAAGGGCAAAAGCAACCTTGCCAAGACAAACAATTGTGATATCAAAATTGAAAAATCCTATGAACACTACCGAAATGTTGAGTATGTAAGAATGTTTACATGGGTATAGCACAATGAGAACACTTCAAGCACTTTTTAGCCTAAAAAGACAATGGCTCAATACTTAACAACTTGGCCCACACTTGATGCTCCCTTGCCTCACACAAAGTGGTTGCCCATAATAGATATTGGCTTTGTCATGGAAGTGCCAAAGACACAACCAAAGGAACACATATGGTGAGTAATCTTGGGGTGATCTGGGTTATTCCATTTGGATCAATCCTTGCACCAAGAAGCTAAGCGGTAAAATAGGGTGGCCTCTATCTATGGTTCTTAGTAAGGGCTTCCGTTTGTAGTACCCCTCTTGCTCCCCAAAGGGACTCCTTACCTTGCGGCAAGTAATGGACCTTGTGGCCTCAAGAGTACCTTAAGCATTCTTGCTCAATATTTTCCTCATGGTCACAATCCCACAAGTACTCACATCAAGAGAATAAAAGCACTACGTCTACCAAGGTTTTGTGTCTTTGATAGCCTTGAGTTTATAGTGGGTCGGAATAGCTGGCAAAAGGCTTGTCCCCACTTGGGTCATTCCTCTTGATTGCTCAAGAGCAGGCCCGCTAAAGGACTCTAAAGATCTAAACAAAGAGTGGATCAACTTATGAGGTTCAAGGATTTTGTTTCACCACAAGGGTGAAGAACATATTCCCTTATCCCAAAGTTTTCTCCCAAACACACCAAGCAAATGTTCAATTACTCTCTTGCTTTCAAAATCCAAAGATGGGTCAAGATTTTCTAGCTCACCACAAGGGTGAAGAGCATACTTCTTCTACCACCTCAAAATTCCTTCCACAAGATATTATATTCCTATGAAATGAAACAACTACTAATTGCCACACTTGAAATGAAATAAACAACAAGCACTTGATTGGGTTTTTATGCTTTGGGCAGCCCTACAAAAACCATTAGTAGCCCTTATGCATTTGAAGCTTTGACATGCGTTCTTTTGGCAAAATATTTCAAGAAAATGTACCTACAACCACAACTTGTTAGGCCCACAAGGTTAGCAAAATCCAAAATCTAAATGAAATCTGCAACTAAACTCTGTTTAACCACAGTGAACTAAACCAACAAACTAATTAAATCTAAACTCAGCCAAAAAGATCTAAAAATAGCTCATTGTCGGTACAGGCGACATTGTAATCAGCAGGATTGTTGCGCGGCACTTCTCTACATAATAGTGTGACAGTTTAGCCTGATGCGACAGTGCGCCCTATTTGCAGGCGATAGCTTATGCCAAACAGTGCGACACTTTTAACTAGTAAAGTGTCGCACTGCTATACAAGAAACTGTCGTACGACACTAGTAAAAGATGTCATATGACACTCTAAGATAGAAAACCAGAGACCAAAAATAAAGCCAAAAATTAACAAAAAATTTAACGGAAATGTAGAAGATAAATGACAAAACGCTAATGTTCTGCCCCACGGTGGGTGCCAAAAATGTACACACAAAATAGTGCACTTCTATGAATCATTACAATCAAGAACACTCAAGAATGAGGTCTCAAAAATTGATCCATAGCTTTCTATGTATGGAGTTGCAAGATTGTAAAATTGTTCTCAACTAGAGCTAATAAACTTAATGACCTTGCTAGTCAACCACACAATGAGAGATTCAAGTGAAGACAAGGGCAAGAATGTCAATATCTCCAAGAATCAAATAAAATACAATGCAAGTAAGCTAAGAATGAAAATGCAAATATGCAAGCTATGCTATGAAAATGAAAGTACAATCTAAACTATGAAATGGAAATAGCAAGTGTTACAATCCTTCCTATTAAACTAGATGAGTTATTCTAAAGCATGAAAAGAAATCTAAACTATGAAAGCATGAAATATGAAGCTACTATGCAAGAATGAAAACTAAATTATGAAGCAACTGTATGCAAATTAGATGTCTAACAACTAGAAATGATAAATTAACTATAAAAGCCAATGAATCTATCTAATGCAAACACAATGAGGAATGCAAAGTAACTATGAAATGATTAAACGAATTTAATTACCTTCACCTACCATGCAGCTTGTCTCCATTTTCCTCCTAGCTTTGATTTCTTGAAGATGTTGAGCTCTCAAATTTCCAATATGAAGCCTTCTCCCAAGATGCTACCAAAGTGTGGAGATTAAATGAAATTATGTGCACAATAGCTTATGCAAACTAATGGATGAAATGTAAATAAAATGGTGATTGCTATGAAATGCTTGATTGCTTGAATGCTTGAATGCTTGGATGCTTGAATGCTTGTTATCAAAATACCTATTAGCTCTCAAATGGGAAATGAGGCTCCTTTTATAGAGTTTTAGAGGATCTAGGCCTAGGTGGTACAAGCCTACGGTTGAGAATGAAAGGTGGAAGATCCTAGGGCTAGGATTGGCTTGGTTGAAGGAGTTGAGAGAAAAGGGGATGTAGTTGGAATGTGAGAGGAAGAATAGGGATGATGTTCCTCTCATATTGACATGGAGGAGAAGAAGGTGGAAGGGAAAGACACATGTCAAGTGTCTCACAAAGACCAAAGAGAGAAAGAGGGAGAGACCTTTTCCTCATGAGGACTCTTTGCACAAGTGTTCTATGAGTCACCCTTGACCCTTAGAGGTGGCTTGAGAAGCTCCTTAGGAATAGGGAATGTCCCTTGACTTGGTTGTTGAGAGGACATGTGGTCATGAGACCAAGTCCTATGAGGCCTCATAGCCCTTAAGAATAGGACATGTGTGGGTGAGGATAAATATGAATAAATAATTAATAATAATTATTTATTTTAGCCAAGGTGATGTGTCAGGTGACTAGGTGGATGAAGTGAATTAGAAGACTTAGTCATATTTAGGTGATTGTGTATTTAATTAAATTACTTAAATAGACTATTTAGAATACTTAGGATATAGAATTAGACTATAGTGAATTTATTAAATAAATTGAATAATTTACTTAATAAATAGAAGAAACAAATATTAATTAAATAATAAATATTTAATTAATAAATGAAGCTATTTTTAAGTGTATACATTTTGCCCCTCTTTGAAATAATGTGCTGGTCACATTGTTTCAAAGAAAAATCAAGCATTTTTGCCCCTGCCCCAGACAATGTCTCAGACGACCTATGCATGCCCCCTCGAGAGAGTGATTGACAAAAAATATTATTTGAATTTTTATTGGATTTTGTGATTTTTTATTTTTTTTTGTGTTTTTGTGTTTTTGTGTTTTTGTACAATCAATCTCACAAAAGAACGGTAGAAAATATAGAGGAAAACGGGGTGGAATGGAAGAAAAATGGGAGATAGGGTCCACACACCAAGCACATCGGGTCCACAAGTTATAAATAGGGCTAAGAGGTCCACAATAGGCTCATTGTGCACACTTGCCACTTGGAGATCAGAGCGCGAGAAAGAGAAGAGTAGAGTTGTCAGGATGTCATTCCTCTTGTCAGATCACCACTTCAAGAGAGTCAGATGCTTCTAGCAACCACTCGATTCGGGTGAGCCGGTAGGTGATTCGATCCTCCTTCGTAATTTCATGATGTGATCCATGTTAATGTAGAATTTTAGCATGTTTAGGGTAGATCAAATGGTAGAATGAGATTAGAAAAATTTATTGTTCTAGGCGGAATACGAATGCGCAGTTGCGGTGCATCAATGCGCAGCAACTTGTGACGTTTGTGTAGAAATTCAAATTTTTCGCGCATTCATTAAGGATAAGTGTGCATTCATACTAGGAGAATGGTAGTGCTACGCAAGCATGAAATAAAAGTGCACATAGGTACTTGCTACGCATGTGTTATGAAAAGCTGCGCAAATGGTCAATAAAATAACGCATATGTTTAAAGCTGCACAAATGTCGATAAATGTTGCGCAAATGTGGAAGAAGACTGCACATTGATAAAAACTTGCACAAATGTGAAAGAAAGTTGCACATGCATGTTTCAATGCAGCACATATGTGTGAAGTGATAGAATGTAGTGAAAAGAGATAGTCAATTAGGTCAAACTTAATGTCGATAAGCCGATTTGATTTGTCAGCGGTTGATTGTGATCGATTTGATAAAGATTGGTAACATTGTAGCATGTTCGCTAGTTAGCCATTCTAAAATAGACAATTGATAGAATCATCTGTTGAAACACGTGATAAACATGTTTGAAATTGATATGATAGCATAGATAGATTGATAGACCAGTTTATCGAAATCTGATAGGTTGATTGTTGTTGACTTGAATAGGAGGATATCACAGATGTTCTGATGTCACGGGAGAGATATCCTATCACACAAAATCTGAGACCAGCATTGTCGGAGACAGAGAGACTGTTGATTGGAGCATCGGGACTTTACCATGTGATTTACACACCTGAGATTCGGGCAAATCTGAGCATGATGACCGCATTAGCTGAGAGATGGCACTCAGAGATGAGTACTTTCCATCTTCCGACAGGGGAGATGACAGTGACACTAGAGGATGTATATCGCATCCTTCGACTTCCCATCACATGAGAGTTAGTGCAGTACGATCGGCACGGTGGAGTCACAGAGTGCAGAGCTATCTTTGGGGATGAGGATATAGATGATGGAGAGATTACTTGGGAGGATATGGTCAACTTGTATGACCCTCTTCCAGTGGTTCTAGTAGGCGTGATTGGGGGATTCATATTCCCTGATTGGAGGTCACACGGATTTACAGTTGGATGGGGCCGCACATTACAGCGAGTGATGCAGGGGACCTGATTTGCTTGGGGGGTGCATTTATTAGCTCACCTATATCATGATTTACATCAGGTGGTGTACCACGGGGGTGCATCTCTATCAGCAGGGGTGACACTACTCCATGTGTGGGCATGGGAGCATATTGTAGTGAATAGACCATTGGTGATTAGATTTCGGGTTGCAGGGTAGCCCTATATTCATTTGTACTCCTTAGTTTTGTCTCAGGCAAAACTAGGACATTTAGAGTTTTGGTGGTACACATTTGATATATTGGACATAGTGACATGGAGACCCTACCTAGGGTGTGAGCCGTGGGATGATGAGCGGCAGCTAGGATTCTATTTTGAGTCACAATGGTTGATAGGGTGGACGCCCTTTATTATTGAGTGACAGTTGGTTAGCCGGGTTCTGCGATAGTTTGGCAGGATACAGGGTATGCCCCAGGGAGTGACTGAGTTTGCACAGACACATCAGGAGAGATGGGATTGGGGGCCCATGGCATCATTTGATGTTGCTCGATAGGATTTTTTGGATGCACCATTCCAGGCATGGTCTATGAGGCAGACAGTTGTCGATCTTGGGATGACGGTGGATTTGGAGCAGTTTTTGAGAGATCATCTTGTACCACACATCACAGATCTAGTAGCGAGACCTCCAAAGAGAGATCCCGCAGACAGACATCGAGGGAGGTGGCGAGGATGAGATAGGAGGGGATGAGGGAGAGGAGGAGATGGAGGAGGAGATGGAGATGGTGGAGATGGAAGGAGAGGTGAGAGAGCTGGCCCACAAATGAGGGGAGGTGGAGTGAGACAGAGGGGACAGGGATGGAGATAGCCTCTGGTATAGCCAGCACAGCCAGCTGTAGGAGCTCCCTTACAGGTACCAGTCGCTCAAGTACAGATACCAGTTGCTGTAGTACAAGGAGTAGCTGCACAAGGATAGGCATAGGTACCACATGTATAGGTACAGGTACAGGGACAGGCGGGGCAGGCACAGGATGATGTAGACATTCTATTAGCCCAGGTTGGTGTGGTATAGGGTGGTGTACAAGATGTGGCTGACGCTAAGATGCCGGATGTATAGGCACAGGATGAATAGGTGAACATGGACATCGGGGGACAGGATCCCTATTTACAGAGAGACACGATAGAGGAGGAGCCAGATATTGATGCACTACTAGTCAGACTAGCAGTTACACAAGTACAGGCAGAGTGGGTGCCAGGTCTAGAGAGACAAATTGGGAGGCTAGAGCGTCAGATGGATGTCCTGAGACATGAGCAAGATTTAGTGATTGAGAGATTCAGGGAGTCTGAGATGCTACTAGATGAGTTACAGAGGATAGAGGACCTAGGTCCCCATGGAGATATCATGAGAACCATGATACATGCCAGGAAGGAGATATCCTACTGGCGAGAGGCATACAAACAGGCAGTCCCGAGGGATCAATGGATCAGGAGTTATAGGAAGAGCTCAGTGGCGATCAAGATGGTAGTGCGTGAAAGAGGAGCACTAGTGGGTGGAGAGGGTGTGTCATCATGCCCTCTGAGAGAACCAACAGGTTCAAGAGGTCAGGGTGGATCCTCAGCATCAGGGAGTGCAGCAGCACAGGGCCACATTGCATCCTGTAGACAGCGACAGACAGAGTCTGGAGGCAGTGGCTCATAGATGTTGAGAGAGCATTGTATACACTATTGTACCATTATGATTCATTATATTTTGACTTGATGGACACTGACTATGGACACATTGTTATTGATTTATATCATTAGACATTCGGATATTTTTGTTTGTTTTATAGATTTTAGATGATGGATGCTATATGATGGACTCTATATATGCAGTTCTATCATGATTTTCTTTGATGATTTATATACATGTGCATACTGACATATGCAGGATGTGATGATTTACTTTAATATGCATAAAATGTATGTCTTAGAATGCAAAATGATTTATATCCTGATTTGATATTTTTGATGCTTAATGGTTAATAATCATATGATGGTGATATAAATGCATGTCTTAAATGAATTTACTAATGCTATGGGATTATCAATGCAATGTTGTGATGAACAATGTGGATAATGGATAATAAATAAATGATGTAAATGAATGATAATGTATAATAAATGAATGATATAATGCAAATGATATCTAATGTAACAAATGATAATGTACCTAAGATGATTGAATGTAATAACTGATAACATGATAAAAGAAAATGAGATGAAACGATAGCTATAATAAATGATCAAATTATATATAAATGAACACTCCTAATGAAGATAACATATATCTCTAAGTGATTAAGTGCAAAATGTTAAATGCAAAAAATCGTAATATGTTTGGTTGTCCAAATGTCCTCAACTTAAATAACAATGTATCTGACACAAGAAGAATATACTAAGAGAACAGATAACCGAATAGGAAAGGTAACCTATAATTCTCTATAAAAGGAGCACTGATATATAAGCCATGAACTATTTTAATGAAATGCAATACAAAATGAATGTATCTCCACAACTTTAGGTAACATCTTAGAACTTCATAATAACTGGAACTGGAGTTTCATCATTGAGCTCGTTATGTTGCAAGAAAATGCAAGCATCATGGTATAATTAAACCAGGATGACCTGAGCACTTTTTGCATGGAGTTTAATATTGCAAATTTGACAAGCATCTTGGTATAATTGAACCGAGATGACCTGAGTTTCATTTGCATAACAGACAAGGAATATTCCCCCCCTCCATCAGGGAACAAATATTTGGAGTCAAGGTATGCGATGGCGTAACATCATAAATAGCATTTGTTCAAACAACATGATTTGTATGTTGTCCATACTATGAAATGGATGAAGGCACTTATAGAAAGACACCCCAATTACTTGTTCCTTCAATTTCATCTAAAAATACCCCACAAACAGCAATCAAAGAAAATATCATGCCCCATCCCAGCTATTCTAATCAATGACATATGAGAGTTTCAAACTCATGTCAAAGATATCCTGGAATAACATAGGAAACATGATAACAATGAAATCTAGATATGAATGCATAAGTTATAACAAATCATTCTAACATGCCTGCCATGAATATACATTTCTTTTTCCAAAAAGATTGATTTAGGATATGATGATCAATTCAAGTGATGATGTATAGTCAAGATGTATAGATAAGCAGTCACAATTCGAAAGATAGATCATAGATTTTGATTCAGCATGAAGATACCATTGTGAAAGAACATTTGATTGTGTTTGCCTTGCCTGGTGAAAATAACTCCATTATGTCCTCTAAGAGTCACGACTATCATAGATCCACTTCCCAAACTAGGTCGAGGACATGCCCCCAACTAGGTGATGGACTGACTTATTATGGGTGAAGAAAGATGCAACAAGACTAGGATGAAGACCATGACAAAAGATCAAGCTATGATGGGATTTTATTACAAATTGATACAATGGATGGTGTACGAACTGGCCATTTTATTATGATATATACATGGTGGGGACAAGGACTGAGCAACTATTTTATTATGGATATATACAAGGAACATACACACTAGAAGAATCCTAATAGATAGAGGAGCCAACTTGTCACACATAGCGCCTGTTTCCAGGTTTTCACCATATGCTTTTATTGTAGTTTTTCTTTTGATTTTTTGATTTTTGAATATGTTTTATTTACAAAATATATATACAGACTATATACATGCCCCTTGCATCAAGATTTCAAGGATAGAACTTCTTGAGATGGATGTTGTTAAGAGGTTCATCCAAGGGATCCCCTTCAGGTGTAGATAACTGATAGGCTCCAGAACCATAGACTATTGTAACCACAAAAGGTCCTAACCAATTAGGTTCGAACTTGCTCTTCTTTTCACGCTGCTGTTGATTTTTTGAATTTTCTCGAAGGACTAAGTCACCCAACTGAAAGTCTCTGATCTTTACCTTGCTATTGTACTGACGGGACATACACTGCTGATAAACTTTCAAATGATCATAGGCGCAATGACGACGTTCATCTAAGAGTTCCAATTCAGTCAAGCGTGCAACTCTATACTCTTCATTAGGAATTAAATCTTTAAGAGTAACACAAAGTGAGGGCAACTCGACCTCAAGGGGTAGGACTGCTTCAGATCCATAGACAAGGGAGTATGGAGTGGCTCCAGTAGGAGTACGGATGGAGGTGCGGTAAGCCCATAAGGATGGATTGAGTTGAAGATGCCAGTCACGACCAGTGTCATTGACAGTCTTTTGTAGGATTTTAACAATTGTTTTGTTTGACGCCTCAGCTTGGCCATTTCCTTGAGGATAGTAGATGGTGGAATAGTCGTGGGTGATGTGGAATTTAGCGCACAAGTCATCCATGTCTTGGTTTTGAAACTATTTCCCATGATCAGTGATAAGATACATAGGTATACCATATCTACAAATGATATAGTTTAAGATAAACATGGAGATTTGTTTCCTATGGTGGTAATTAATGGAACGGCCTCAATCCATTTAGTGAAGTATTTTGTGGTAGTGAGAATCCATTTGTGGCCGTTGGAAGATGGAGGATTGATAACGCTCATGAGGTCGAGTCCCCACCGACTGAATGGAAAAGTAGTTGTAAAAGGATGTAACTCTTGTGCTGGAGCATGGATAAGGTTTCCATGTATCTGACATTTCTTGCATGCCCTAGAAAAATGAAAAGAGTCTGCTTCCATGGTAGGCCAATAATAACCCATACACATGAGTTTCTTAGCCAAAGAAGGACCACTCAAATGTGTCCCAGAAATACCTTCATGTACATCACGTAAGGAAAGTTGAGCTTCATCATGTTCAAGACATCATAGGAGAGTACTGTCAAAACCTCGCTGATAAAGGGTGTCAGATATTAAGACATAGCGGGAGGTTTGGCGGAGAAAAGTTCATTTTTGATTGTAGGATAGGTCGGGAGGTAGAGTGTTATCTTTGAGGTAAGAATAGATCTTTCCATAGGTTGGGGAGTCATGTCCAATCAGATGACATATAATACTTGTATCAGGCTCATCATATGCAGGACAAGTCAGGGATTCCACCAAGAACTCAAAATGGGCCTTGGTATCTTCTATATTAAATAAAAAAGAAATCATTGCCATGGCATCGACAGCCTTGTTTTCATGCCGAGGAATCTGCTCAAAAGTGATGACAGAGAAATAATTTTTAAAGTCATCAACCATACATTTATATGGCAATAACTTATCATCTTTGGTCTGGTAATCATCATTAACCTGGTTAACAATCAACTGAGAATCTTCGTAGACATTTATTTCATATATGTTCCATTGTAAAGCCATTTTTAACCCAATCAGCAAAGCCTCATATTCCACTACATTATTGGTGTAAGGAAATAACAACTTGAAAGATTTTGGAATAGTGTATCCTTGTGGCGTGATAAAAAGAATACCAACTCCTGAACCCTGTTGAGTGTATAAGCCATCAAAGTATAATTTCCATGTTTGTGTAGAAAAAGCTAAGATATGAGCATCAGGAAACTCTATGTGTATAGGTTGGTCATCTATTAATGGAGCATCAGCTAGTTGATCTATGATCACTTGACCTTTGATAGCCTTCCTGTCTACATATTCAATATCAAACTCACTAAGTAGCATGACCCACTTAGCCAACCTGCCTGTCAATGCCGTCTTGCTTAACAAATACTTTAAAGGATCAATCTTTGCAATAAGCTGAGTAGAATGTGACAACATGTAATGTCACCACTTTTGTGAAGAAAAGACAACAGCCAAACATGCTCTTTCAATAGGGGAATAGTTTAACTCATATCCCACTAAAGTGCGACTGATGTAGTAGATGGCTTTTTCTTTTCCTTCATGATCTTGCTGAGCGAGAAGAGCACCTAGTGAGACTGTCGTGGCTGAAATGTAGAGCAAGAGTGGCTTGCCTAGAATTGGTGACATCAGAGTTGGAGGATTCACTAGATACTGCTTGATTTTGTTGAAAGCTTCCTCACACTTATCATCCCATTGGAATAAGATATTTTTATGCAGCAAATGTTGAAAGGGATGACTGCGATCTACTAGTTGAGAAACAAATCTTCGAATGGATTGTAGATGCCCCTATAAAGATCTTAGCTGACTGATGTTAGTGGGGGAAGCCATCTCCAATATTGCTTTAACCTTTTTTGGATCTACTTCAATTCCTTTAGCTGAGACAATGTACCCTAACAGTTTGCCAGATGTGACCCCGAATGCACATTTCTTTGGATTGAGTCGAATCTGATATTTTTCCATCCAAGTGAATATTCTATCCAACAGTCTCAAATGACCAGCTCTATCTTTGGATTTTGCTAAAATGTCATCAAAATAATCTTCCATGATGGTATGCATCATGTCATGAAAGATCGTGGTCATGGCTCTTTGGTAAGTTGCTCCAGCATTTTTGAGACCAAATGACATCACATTCCAGCAGTATGTACCCCATGGACAAGTAAAAGCAATTTTTTCCTGGTCTTCTGGTGCAATCTTGATTTGGTTATAGCCAAAAAATCCATCCATTAATGATAACATCTCATGCCCAGCTGTTAGGTCAACAATCATATCAATATTTGGCAAAGGGAAGTCATCTTTCAGACAAGCTTTATTAAGATCTCAAAAATCAATACAAATCCTAATAGACTTGTCTGGTTTTGAAATGGGAACAATATTTGAAATCCACTCAGCATAATTAATAGCCCAAATGAATCCAACATCTAGGAGCTTCTTCAATTCTACTTTCACCATTAGAGCAATGTGAGGATGCATTTTGCAGAGCTTCTGCTTAACTGGTTTTACACCTGGTTTGATAGATAGATGATGCATAATGAGATTGGGGTCCAAACCAGGCATATCAGCATAGGACCAAGAAAAGTTGATTTGTCATTCTCTGAAGAATTTTGCAAAAGCTTCTTTCTCTGATTCTATCAAGGATGCTGCTACTTTGAGGATGTGTGGAGACTCCTCTGTTCCAATGTTAAGTGGTACTGTTGGTTCTATAAGAATGGCAGATTGCTCTTGATCTAGATAATTGGGAAGAGTGTCAATCCTTCCATTATTAGGCACCTCAGAGAGGTTTTCACCATTAGATGCGTCTTTTCTTTTTACTATTTTTGGATCTAATACTGCCACTGAGTGGTTTTCACCATTAGATCTACTGATTATTTTTATATTTTTATGACTGAAAGGATTGGCACTCTCTCCAAAATAGGCCATGTCATTGATTTCTATCGGAAATCCTAACTTGTGATCCCCTGGTGGTAAATAATCCCTGATACCAAGATAGTCAATGATCACATCATCATTATGGAAGACATCAAGTTTTGGGTGATCGGGAGAATCCCAATCAATAAGGTCAGGACGGACAAGGGACATTGGATCATTTGGGTCAGTTTCAAAAGCAAAGATGGGATTGATGGAAAAGTTGTCAAGGTTCATGACAGTATTAGCGAGGTCTATTTCCATACTCTCATCTAAATCATCTGTCACAAGATAACACTCACTTCACTCATGATCAACACGAGTAGTATTACGTGTGACCAATCCTAGTGAGTCACTCATTGAACTCTCACCCTCATGGTAATCGTTACTATATTGATGGACAACATCGACTCCTATTTCTTTAGTACCATCAGATAAGGAATCCCATTCATAATCATTAGAATCAGAATCATCATTATCTTCAAGTCTATCAATGATTCTTTGAGCTATCCTTTGTTTCTCTGAATCTACATACATACCATGCTTTTTGAATTGTAAGGCAGGAGCTTTAGATGTCTCATGAAAAGGTAGTATTTTTGCTTTTCCTTTTGGTTCTTGTGGTCCTTCTCCTTTATATCCTAATCCTGTAGTGTCTCTTTGATAATTGGGATTTTGAAAAATTGGTTTTATAACACCTTCTCTTTGTAACCCTAGAGGTCCAACACCTTGATATCCCATCTTTTGTAGCAAAGTATACCCTTTTCCATAGACATCAGGTGATATACATTCATGTTTAAGATCCTCTTCAATCTTCTATGTCTTAAGCCAATAATTTGCATTACGCTCAGCTGCCTCTTTGGATATTGTGCCCCCACTTATAAATGTGTTATAAACAAGTGTGGAAGGGGGTTCTGATTGTTGTTTAATGATCAAAGATCTACCATATGAATTGGGAGATAAAGGTAACTCAGTGATACAAAGAGCTTGACCTAAAGTATATTCTCCCATACTTCTTTCTTTGATATCTATCTTGATCCCATCTAATTTAGAAGTTGATGCTATATTACTAGGGTCACTGGGTGTAGTTGCAAAAGATCCAGTACGTGTACACACTAAAATGGTGCACTTCTATGAACCATTACATGCAAGGTTGCTCAAGAATGAGGCCTCACATAGCTCTCTATGCATGGAGTTGCAAGGGATTATGATGTATTTGCTCTCAGCTAGAGCTACAAGCTTGTGACCTTGCTAGTCAACCACACAATGAGAGATTCAAGTGAGGACAAGGGCAAGAGTACCAATATCCTCAAGAATCACTATGAAGATGTAATGCAATGCAACTAAAATGAGGATGCAATCTAAGCCATAAAAGGAAAGTACAATGCAACTAATCTATGAAAGGAAATAACAAGTATTACCAAGCCTTCCTATTTAGACTATGTGAGCTTATTCTATTGCATAAAAGGAAATCTACACTAAGAATGCCATTATCATGCAACTATGAAAGCAAATATGAACTAGATGATGCAATGAAGCAAGTCTTCAATGTCTTCAAACTCCAAATGCACCTAAAACCTGCAGCATAACATTAGCATAAAAACATGACATATGTAAATGAAGGAGAGAGCTCTCCTTTTATAAGAAATGAGGTGAAATGGACCATGGAGATTAAGAGGCAAAAAGTCTTAATCAGCAGTGGAGCTTGAAAGAGGAGCAATCCATGTGCACAAGTATCCTCCAATGAGAGTGAAGTGTTGACTTTTGAGCCTCATGTGAGACAAAAAGTACTTTTTTTCTTTTTGTAAAATAGGAATAATGCTTTATTTGTGAAACTTAGGATAAGAGGAAAAGGTGGGCTTTTTATTTAATCAAAAGGGGAGGAAATATTCCTTTTAATCAAATAAAGACTTAGCATAAATGGTTAGCCCAAGGATAAAAATCCAATATATGATTGAAATTAGGATTTGATCAAGAGAATGA
Source organism: Chamaecyparis obtusa (assembly GCA_027943335.1). Taxonomy (NCBI): domain Eukaryota; kingdom Viridiplantae; phylum Streptophyta; class Pinopsida; order Cupressales; family Cupressaceae; genus Chamaecyparis; species Chamaecyparis obtusa. Next base: position 649,192 of record BSBK01000496.1, on the reverse strand, counting down.
TATTGTTGAAAATATTGATTATTGATAAAAATGATTCAGGATTGATAAATCAAATAAATGGGGCCCAAAGTCTAGGCGACCATTTTAAGGTGCATACATTTGCCCCTCTTTGACTAATGTGTGATCGATTTGGGAACACATGTAGTCAAAGAATGAAGTTGCAATGTGAGATCGATTTGGGATCACAAAACAACTCAGATGTGAGGTCGATTCGGGATCACACCTGGACAAACATAAACAAAGGCCTTTGAACATGAGGTCGATTCGGGATCACATTCAAAGTAGGAGATAAGAATCTCAAATTTGAGCGAAAGCTCACAAAAGATGTCTGAATCAAGAGAATCAAGCAAATCAGGGATGAGAATCCCATAGGTACTGCCCCCTCGGAATCGAAATTGAAATTAGGTAGAGAGGAGAATAGCGAATTGATAAGGATTTGATCAAATCAGAATGAAATCATAATCGAAGGTAAGGGTCAATAGGTTAACCATTAGGCAATGAAACATGCCCCAGCCTGACTGAAAAGATGTAGTCAAATGTGAGAAATGAGGGAATGGAATGAATATGAATGAAAGACTAGAAGTTTGGAAGACATGGAAATGAAGAAATGACGATGCCCCAACAAAGATTGAAGGATTAGGCCTCCAAAGATCAGTCAACTGCGCAGAAGAAGGGAAGATTTTGAAACATGATTTTAACTATCAAGATGACCTCAAATTTCAATTTCGAGTCCAAAAATGGATCCAAGACGTTGAAATTAGCTAGGGGTGCAATTTTCACGCAATTTCAAGGTGTTTTGAAAATGAGGTCAAAAAGTCAAAAAGCTATAAAAGGGGTCAAAATGTCATTTTCAAAAATCATTTATCTTTTAGCGATTTGAGAATTTTTAGAGCTTAGAGAGAGAAAATGGCTCAGCAAGCAGGAGTTCCCATCCATAGGCATCGATTCGAGCGCGCCCGGTTGCACAACCGGCCACCACACTATCCTGCCCCGGTATGTTTTCAAAAAACTCGAGCTTTTTGAGTATTTTTTTGCATTTAATAGCTTGTTTTAGCACATTTTTCAAATTTTCAAATTTCAAAAATTTTGACTGGGTGAACTATCGCGCGATACTTTAGAAGTATCACGCGCTTTGGGGAGAAATGTCACGCGATACTTCACGGGTCCCCAAAGTATCGTGCAACCTAAGGCACCAGTATCGCACGATACTGGGTGAAAGATCGCACGATACTGGGCGAAGTATCACGCGGCATGAGGTTTATCGCCCCACTATAGGGAGAAGTATCACGCGATACTTCTCCATAAAAGAATATCACCCAGTTTTAAATTTTGATTTTTAATGCATTTTTGAGCAAAAATGACATGGGTCTAGACAACATTACATTTTAGAGATGTTTTATACTGAGTTTTTAGACATCCATCATGATATGTGCTAACAATTGGCTTGTTTTTGGCTTGTAGGAGGTTTTTCTGGTGCTCATCATCAGAGCGCCGAAGGTGACAGGATTGCGGTGTGTCCGAGATCTGGATGATCCGGGCAATGCCGACATCAGAGCAATGGGATTCAGATATCTGCTAAGATACCCATATATCCGAGCGGACCATGGGTTGTTGACTGCTCTTGCCGAGAGATGGCATAGTGAGCACAACACCTTCCATCTGCCTATTGGAGAGGCGTCGATCACCTTAGAGGATGTCTATAGGATCTTACGTGTGCCATGCCATGGCGAGCCGGTGAGTATAATCATATTTTAAGATCTAATCATAAATATAATATTTCCATATGATGAAAACTGACATGATTCATTTGTTGGCACAGGTGTACTATGATCAAGATGCTACTGAGGGGCACTGACTGGTGTAGGAGATGTTCCAGGATGTCACTATTTTGGATAGGCATATCAGCTGGGAGAGGCTGATAGATGACTTCGGCAGAGACTACCCAGTGCCATGTATAGTGGCATCTATTATCTCGCAGATCCTGATGACTGATCGCAGTCAAAAGGGATTTCCGCTTGGATGGGCTCGAATATTGGTTGACTTGGTTGGCAGGCCGCGACGGATGGCATGGGGTCCTACCATATTGGCAGAGATGTACCATGAGCTGCATGAGATCATCTACAGAGACGGTCAGACATGGGCATGCGGTGCCATCCTGGCACAGGTATGGGCGTGGGAGCACATTGCTATGGTGCATCCCAGGGTTCAGCCGAGGGAGAGGAGGTATCCCTACATCTATAGGTACCTCAAGTTTATATCACATGCCCATTTTGGGGATGTGACATACTACAGATAGATTCTAGATGAGATAGCCTCATTCACATGGAGGCCATACAAGGAGGTTGAGGTCTGGGGAGATGTAGCTGATGAGCTGAGTTATATGCTATGCAGTTGGCCACTGGTAGGTCAGTATGCAGATATAGTTGAGAGATTCTGCATCACTCAAGTATGGCGGCAGTTTGGGAGGCAACAGCGAGTCTTGACAGAGACTACCACATATGCCAAGGCTAGAGACAAGGAGGGTCATGGGTGGCTACCCATGTTGGACTATCAGTAGGCTGTCACAGAGACAACAGGTATCAAGAGTGAGCCCTGAGAGTATTTCCTAGATATGGTAGATGCAGGGGCTGATGGAGCCTACAGAGCAGAGTGGTGGAGGGTGCCATTCCCTTAGTTTACAGTACCAGATGCACAGGTACCAGTGCCGGGAGGAGACGGAGGGGGTGATGGGGGAGATGGAGGAGACGGAGGGGACGGAGGGGGAGAGGGAGGGGATGGAAGAGATGGTAGGAGGGGGAGAGGGAGGAGGATGGAGAGAGGGGAGGGGTCAAGATTAGGTGGCTGAAAATGGTCACGGGGATAGCGATCAGCGACACTTGAGGAGGAGGCGAGTCCAGCTCACCGGCAAGCAGAGGCACATCAAGATCAGCCTGTGGGGGGAGAGGATCTGAGAGCCTAGATATAGGCTCTGGAGGTAGAGATACAGCGGCTTCGAACTACTATAGTCATGAGAGATCAGCAGCTACTGGATCTGAGGGCAGAGCGGGATCAGTAGATATATGATCTTAGGGCAGAGATAGCACGTTGTGAGGTGATGGCACAGGCCGAGGCACTGGAGCTCCGACGAGAGTCAGTGAGAGCAGCCTATTATCACGAGCTATATCTGCAAGCCGTCCCAGAGGGTGAGAGAGCACCATCATACTCTCAGCGGGCAGGGGTATCAGATGTGGTACTCGATAGGAGAGCCATGCCTCCTCCACCACCACGAGCTCCTCACGAGGGTGGTAGCGAGTCTTAGGGTTAGGTCTTAGGTTGTTTTGGACATATCTTAAGACTTGTGATCCAGATTTTGGGATCTCATATTGTATTGTATATCATAAGATTACTGGATGTTCGATGTATCATGTGTATTTGTCTCACTTGTGATGGATATATCAGTTTATGTATATTATCTTGTCATTTTTCTCAAAAATGCTTATGTATGTGCTTATGTATGTTCTCTCTCATAGATGTATGTTTAATTCTCATGTGTATGATATAGACTCATGTTTCTTGAAAATGACAGTTTTGGTATAGATATGATGATATGATTAACCCCTTGTGATGAACAGGAATAGGTTCGAGATGAAAAAGAGGAGTGAAAGACATGATCAAGAAGAAGAAAAGGTGAGCGCAGCCGACTGACAGGTCCACGTAAGATGAAAAGGAGAGCTCTCTCCAAATGCGAGAAATGCAAGACTAGACTATCATGAACCTAAAAATGCAAGCTACTATGAAAGTGGTTGACTTGCAAGGTCACAACGCTTATAGACATCTAATTATCATCATCGAGCGTTATTGGTAGCGTCGTAAGATCATACAATGCACACTAGCATAACTATGTGGATATGAATATGATCTTTATCAGATAGAAATGTGGAAATCTCACCTAGGCATCAAAGACATATAGGTCAAGATGACTAATGCAGTGAGATCACCTAAGTTTGATGTGGTGAGATTATGCTTGTATCAAGACACATGAAAGTCAGGAGAACTAGAAGCATGCACTCGTAAAATAGTCAAGGATAATACCTTGTTAATCCATAGTGTCAAGTAGGACCAGCATAAATGCTCATGACAGTTAGGATCAACAAAATATACCCACAAGCAGATAAAGAAAGAAAACATGTTCTCATTCCCTCAGTCTTCTAGCTATGCATCATCGAAAACTTCTCAGGGAGAGATCACTCATCAAAGAAATCCTCATAGACAGCACACAAAGAAAAATAAAGTCATCATATCGTCAACGAGTTGATTGTTTAAGTGTGTGTGTGTTGGTCATAGAGTCAGACTATGAGTATCGCATCTACACATGAGCACTATCGCATCATAATTAGACTATTAGGTAAGACATCTAATAAATGTTAAGAAACACTCGACGCAAGGGTAGTGTTGAAAAAAACACTATTTGGGGTGGTGTTGAAAAACACCTGTTGTGAAATGCCCCAAGAGACAAACGCACCTAAAAGACCAATGCTAACAGTTATGACCCCTAGACAAAGACAAAGACCAATTCCAGACTAAGCCAAATAAGGTCAAGGTATGATGGGAAGTGGCTAAGTGTCGAGAGCGCATGCTAACAAATAGGGGTGCAAAGGCCTCAAGTAGCACCTGTTTCCAGGTTTTCACCACTTGGATTTATTGCAATTTTTTCTTTTTTTCTTTTTTTTTGAGATTTTTGCTACCAAGGTGCCTATTGCTAGGTTTTCACCAAGGCACTTTTTTCTATTTTTTTGAATTTTTAAATTTTTGAATTTTTTGATATTTTTTTCAGGACTTTTTATGCTTTTTAGGATTTTTTCAGCATCATATATCAATTTTTTTGGTATTTTTTCAGGATCATAAAATATGTACAAAAGATGCCCCCAGACAAAATGGGCATCAAGGGTAGAACTTCTTGAGGTGCACAATGTTGATGGGATCAAGGAGCTGTTCTCCATCAGGATCTGACAGTAAATACGCACCAGTACCAAAAGTAGCTGTGATGACATATGGTCCAAGCCAGTTAGGTTCAAACTTTCCCTTTTGCTCTCTGTTCTGTTGGTTCTTAGGGTTCTCTCGCAAAACAAGATCACCTATTTGAAATTCTCTAGGGTGAACCTTCTTGTTGAATGCCTTGGACATACGTTTTTGATACACTCTCATGTGATCAAAGGAAGCCTTACGCTTCTCATCTAGAAGTTCTAGTTCCTGTAACCTCATGGCACGGTAATCCTCATCTGTAATTAGACCTTTGAGTGAGACTCTAAGTGATGGTATCTCAACTTCTAAAGGCAATACTACTTCAGTTCCATAGGTGAGAGAAAAAGGAGTGGCTCCTGTAGGTGTGCGAATGCTTGTTCTGTAAGCCCATAGTGCTGGATTGATTTGTAAGTGCCAATCCCTACCATTCTTGTGTACTGTCCTATGAAGAATCTTAAGAATGGTTTTGTTAGAGGCTTCTGCCTATCCATTTCCCTGTGGAAAATAGATGGAGGACCAATGTTGCCTGATTTTAAACTTTTTGCATAGGTGCTTTAGGTCCTTATTCTTAAATTGACCTCCATTGTCAGTAATGATCTCAGAAGGCACTCCAAATCGGCAAATGATATGATTCAAGATGAAAAAAGAAATGGTCCTCCCTGAAGCAACAGAAAGTGGCACAGCTTCCACCCATTTTGTGAAGTAGTCAGTGGCAGTAATAATGAACTTGTGTCCACCTGATGAGTTGGGATGAATCTGTCCAACCAGATCAAAGGCCCAGCGCTGAAATGGCCAATGAGAAATAGAAGGGATCAGCTCCCTACCTGGAGCATGAATCAGGTTGCCATGTTTCTGACATTTTTCACATGACTTAGCAAAGGTGACTGCGTCTATCTACATTGTGGGCCAATAATATCCCACCCTAAGCAACCTTCGGGCCATGGCAAGACCATTAGAATGTCCACCACAAATGCCCTCGTGGATGTCAGCTAACGATTGGTTGGATTCCTCCTTTTCCAAGCACCTAAGGAGCGTCCCATCTAAACCCCTCCTATATAAGTCACCAGAGATGAGGGTGTGGTGAGAGGTGTTACAAATGAGGTTTCGGCATTCAGAGTGGTTGAATGTGTCAGGAATGATGCCATCATGAAGGTATGAATAGATAGCACCATATCGGGAAGACTCATGTGTGATAATGGCACAAATGACATGGCTTTCAGATGAGTCAAAGATGGGATGGTGTAGCTCTTCCACCAGGAATTCAAATCTGGATTCATGTGTCTCCAACTGAAGAAGTGAAGCTAATATGGCCATGGTGTCTGCAGCTTTGTTCTCTGCCCTAGGGATCTGTTGAAACGTTACAAAGGTGAAGTAGCGTCTCAAAGAATCAACCATCTTTTTGTAGGGTATCAATTTGTCATCCTTGGTTTGATACTCTTCATTGACTTGGTTGATGATTAACTGGGAATCCCCAAAGACATGTAACTCTGTGATGTTCCATTCTATAGCCATTCTCAAGCCATTAGTTAAAGCTTCATATTCTGCAATATTATTGGTACATGGGAATAAAAGTTTGTAAGACTTTGGAATATTGTACCCATGTGGAGAAACAAATAACACTCTAGCACCTGATCCATTTTGCATGCGGAAACCATCAAAGAACATTGTCCAAGTGCAAGTAGTTGTATACAAGATGTGTTCATCTGGGAATTCCACTTGGACTGGCATACTATCTTGAATTGGAAAATCAGCTAATTGGTCAGCAATAGCTTGCCCTTTTATTGCCTTCCTTTCAACATACTCTATGTCAAATTCAGTTAGGACCATCATCCATTTAGCGAGTCTACCCGTGAGGGCAGCCTTACTAAGCAAGTATTTAAGAGGATCAATTTTGGCAACCAAATGTATGGTATGAGCAAGCATGTAGTGGCGCAACTTTTGAGAAGCAAACACCACTACCAGACAAGACTTCTCAATATTATTGTAATTGATCTCATAGGAGATGAGAGTACGGCTGATATAGTATATGGCCCGTTCTTTCCCAGTATCATCTGATCGAGCCAATAATGCCCCCAAGGAAGTGTCTGTAGCTGAAATATATAGGATCAATGGTTTCCCTGAAATAGGAGGCATTAGAATCAGAGGATTAGCCAAGTATTGTTTAATCTGATCTAGGCTCTTTTGACAATCCTCGTTCCAAACACAAGAAGCACCCTTATGCAATGTCTTGTTAAAGGGTTGTTCCCTATCTGCAAGTTGAGAAATAAACCTCCTAATTGATTGAAGATGTCCATGAAGACTTCTCATTTGGCTGATATTTCGAGGAGGTGGCATATCTAGAATTGCTTGGACCTTTTTGGGGTCAACCTCGATACCTTTTGCTGATATTATGAATCCTAAAAGTTTGCCTGAGGTGACGCCAAATGCGCACTTCTTTGGATTCAATCTTAGTTGAAACTATTCCATGCGATCTAGAATTACTTCCAGATCATCGAGGTGTGTGTCCCATTTTCTTGATTTTGCCAGGGTATCATCCACATAATCTTCCATATTTTTGTGCATCCTATTGTGAAAGATAGTGGTCATAGCTCTTTGGTAGGTTGCTCTTGCATTCTTTAATCCGAATGGCATGACATTCTAGCAATCAGTTCCCCATGCACATGTGAATGTTGTTTTCTCTTGGTCTTCAGGAGCTATTTTAATTTGGTTATATCCAGAGAAACCATCCATTAGAGAGTATATCTCATAGCCCGCTGTCATGTCCACTATCATGTCAATGTTTGGAAGTGGAAAATCATCCTTTGGGCATGCTTTGTTTAAGTCTCTAAAATCTGTACATACACAAATGGACCCATCATGTTTGGAAACTGGTACTATGTTTGAGATCCATTTTGCATAATCGATGGCTCTAATGAATCCAGCTCTCAAAAGTTTTTCTAATTCCCCTTTGACAAGTAGAGCTACATGTGGATGCATTTTTCTTAGTCTCTATTTTACTGGCTTGACTCCTGGAGCTATGGATAAGTGATGCATTATGAGATTCATGTCAAGCCCTAGCATGTTTGAATAGGTCCATGCAAAATTAATTTTCTTTTTCTATAAAAACTGTACATATGCCTTGGTCTCTTCTTCTGATAAAGACTAAGCAAGATGGACTATCTGAGGATTTTCTTCTGTGTGTAAATTGACTGGCTTTGTTGGCTCAATCAATACTGATGATCTATCCTGGAAATAACTCAGCAAGTTATTAAGTACCCCATCCTTAGGTGCCTCAAAGAGGTTTTCACCCTCAGATGCGTCATTTCTTTTTACTATTTTTGGTTCTGATACCGCCACAAAGTGGTTTTCACCATCAGACCTATTTTTATTTTTCTTTTTTATTTTGAGCCTGAGGTACTTAATATCAGGCTCTGTCATGCTGGTTGTTGGTTCGTTGGTGGAAGAAGCCATGGGTTCAAGAGCATTCAGATAGCAGGCAATTTCGTAATCATTCTGAAAGGTGAGGAATGTAGGCTCTTGATGGCACTGAGACCAGTCAATTAGGTCAAAGTGAACAAGGGGTAGGTCAATGACGGGTTCAATGTTGTTTATGCAAAAAGTGTCATCTCTGGTGACCATATAATCAGAGTTCATCAAGTCTTCTCCTAAGATACCCAAATTAGGACTCATCCTATCAAATGAAGCATCATCCACTAAGGTGATTTGAGGAGTGCAATCCTCTAGTCCTACACTAGGATCGTCAGTCGCATCGGGTTGGGTACTATAAGCATGGACAATATCTACGTCCAGATCAACTGTTGCATCTGAAAGTGAGTCCCATTCATATTCATGGGGATCTATTTCTGAGTCATCATTTAGGCCTTGTGATGTAGAAGCCTCAAGGTTAGGAAGGGTTTCCCCCTCTCTAGTGCTAGTATTGGTACTATCCGTCGCAGCTAGGATAGTAACACTTTCCTTTATTGATCTAGCAGTCATACAGTCACTATCCGTCGCAGTTGGGATAGTAGGACTATCAAGTATCAAATCTATGGAATCTCCCCAAAGGAGATTCATTGAGGGCACCCAATCATTAGACACATCTTGTTGATTGGAAAGATCAGGCGTATAATCTGAGTCACTATCACTGTCCATCGTAGCTGGGACAGGGACACCTTTCTTCTTCTTATTCTCAAAACCTAAGCCAACCGTGGACTTATTCTTTCATCCAAAAAGAGCATAATCAAGAGGCTCAACTTTAGCATCCAGCCTATGACTAAGGGGACCATATCCTAGATATCCCATATTTTTAACCATTGTGTACCCTTTCCCATAGACTGCAAGTGGAGGAGCAAAATTCTCGTTGTGTTTGTATTTTTCCTCGTGGTAGATCCAGTCCCTTATGGCAACTTCCTCTTTTTCTTCCTGAATGGGGACTGAAGACTCAAAAAATTTCCCAAATAACGTCATTGCTGATGATGAAGGCTTCATACTTGGTGATGGTCTCCCATAAGACCTAGGAGAGATTGGCATGTTTGTAAAAGAATCAATTTTATAATCTCCCATCCCAAGATCTATGGTCTTGAACTTCTGCTTGCATTGTTCAAGTGAACTACTAGGACTATTAGCTTCCCTATTCAAAGGTACATGTGATCCTGTAGAAATGTTATTAACTGATAAAGCACTATCTCCAGGGATGCAAATTTCTACACCGTTATGGGGAAACTTAACACACTGGTGATATGTTGATGGGACTACTTGCATTTTGTGAATCCATGGCCTACCTAGCAAAATGTTGTAGGCTAGAGGTCCAACATCAACAATTTGAAATAATATATCTTTTTCTACTAGACCAATGTGAATAGGAAAAACAACCAATCCCTTAGAACTTCTTTCTACTTCGTCATATGCTTTGATTGTGATCCTTTTTCTTGTGTCAATGACATTCTTGGAATATCCTAGAGCCTTCAACAAACTCAGGGTACAAATATTGAGCCCCGCACCCCCATCTATTAGTACACACCTAACACGGGTTTTATGAATCATGACTTCGATGTGTAAGGCCAAGTTATGTGGGTGACTGATGGATTTGTCATCTTCTTCTAAGAAGGTGAGGTAATGAGGGCTAGCCAAATGGTTGACCATGTTGTGGAATTGGTCAATATCTAAGTTGTTAGGGACACTGGCTGCTTGCAAAGCATCTTCAAGGACGCGCTTGTGCTTAGGAGACAATTCTAAAAGCTCAAAAATGGATATCTGCGTGGGTGTACGTTGTAGCTGGTCAATAAGATTATAATTGGAATCAGGACCAACGGCAGATTTGGGAGGAGCACCTTTGGACACGAGCTGCTTAGACTTGCTAGTGCTAGGACCTCTAATGATAATGGGCACTTGGGCTTGCCCCCTAGTGATAGCATTGAGGGACTGGGGCATTCTTTGTGAGTGAGGACCTCTTATCACCACAGCGGGTCTTTCATCAGTCATAGGGGTTGAGTCCACATTATGTTCATAGGAATCTTTCCCTCTCATCATGTTGACACTATCATCCACAACTTCAAGCATGTTAATAACATTCTCTGCATTTGTGTAGGTGTAGTTGATAGCCGCCTTGCCATTCTTATTGTTAGAATTCTCTCCTTTCTCATATTTAGGCAAGGGCTCTTTAAAGGCTTTATGATCTGCATTAGTGGTTAACCCATCCACTTGTAATTGTCCTTTCTCAATAAGGTCTTAGACAAGATGCTTGAGTTTAAAACAATTTTCTATGTCATGTCCAATCCCATTATGGAAAATGCAAAAAGCCTTAGCATCCCACCAATGAGGTAAAGGATCTGGTATGCGATGTTTTGTAGGATCCTGTGGGTGTGCCAAATTATGAGCAACTAATGTCTTAAAAACATCTGCATAAGATTCTCCCAATTTGGTAAATTGTCTTTTCTCCATTTTAGATCTCTTTTGATACTTAGGTTTGTCTTGTTGTGTTGAAGATGTTTGCAGCTTCATAGCTTGAACTGCATGAGAGAGGTTAAGAACTCCATTTTTTATTTGAGATGAGTCAACAACTCCGTCGTTGACCACTTGCTTGTTTTTGTTCCAATAGGAGTTCTTTTTGTCCTTGTTACCATTAGTATTGTTATTTTGGCTATTGTTGTTATTTGTTGGTTTAGCCAAAATTCCTTGTTCTTTCAGGACATCCTCAATGCGACATGCCACCTCTACCATAGTATCAAAGGAATTAAACAGGATTTTCTTGACTTCATATCTTAGTTCTGGTATTAGATTGCTCACAATGATATCAATTCTCTCCTCTTCAGGGATTGTCCTTGGGTATTTCGAACACAATCACCTCCATCATTGTAAAAATGTGACAAAAGATTCCCTTTGATTTTGCTTAAGTTTACACAAATCAAGCATTGTGACCGACCTCGATAAGTTGTAAGCAAAATGCTGAACAAATCTTTGGACAAGTTCTTTAAATATCTTTATTGGAGGGGAAAGATTAGTGAACCACTCCATGGCTTGACCTTTTAAACTCCTTGGGAATAATCTCATCAAGTAGGAGTCTTCATGGTGAAAGGAAAAGCTCATTATGTAGAACTGTCAAATATGGTCATGAGGGTCACCAGTGCCATCATATTTGTCATATGTTGGGAACTCAACTTTCTTAGGGAATTCTACCATCACCACACTTTTATCAATGGGGTTAGGACATATGGAGTCTAAATGAAACGTGCTCTTGGGAGCCTTCATCCTGTCTATATCCTTTTGCATTTGTAAAATCACCTCATCAGTGGAAGGGCTCTGTTTCTTGATCTTTTGGTGAACATCAAAATTATATGGAACTTTAGCGCCTTTGTTAATAAGATTTTCTAAGAATTGGTCTTTGTTTTGTTCCACATATTTCTCCATGTATGCTTGAAAGGATGGTTCTTGTTGCATAGTCATGAAATCCATATGATCAATTTTAGCATAACTTCCTCCATGTTGTGAGCCATGATGTGCTCGTTGGGAGGGTTGCTTTGAATGTCTATGAGACGACTATCTCCTATGATGGTCATATCTTGAAGCCCTTCTTCCTCTAGGACTCGGGGATCATGAGGTCATCCTTGATCTTCTTCTAGGGCTAGGGGAAGGGGTAGATGGGGGTGAGTTGGTCCCACTATTGGCTCCCCTCCCGTTAAATCAGCTTTGGAGTTGTTGTGCATAGAGTCTATCTTCTTCTTCTTGGGTGACTCTTTTCTGTATATCCAACAATGCACGTTCCTCTTCCTCTAGTTGTCTGAATTTTTCCTTTTTAGCAGCTTATTCATCTAAGTAGGCTTGCTTCTCTCTCTCAATGCTTCTCAATCTTGTATTTGCATATCGAGAGGTGTCTTTAAGTGGGGAGGATTGTCTTGAATGTCTTATTGCATTGGCTGCGTTTATGTGGTGATCACTAGATTCGTTGTTTTGGTCTTCATGTTGTGACCCTGAATCTGAGTGAGCTTGCTTATGATGTCTCTCGGCTCATTGGTGAGCATCAAAATACCTCGCATTGTTGGGAGGTGACCCGGGTGGACTAGCATGAGAAGAACCACCATACTCTCTTCTATGTCGTTGGAAGATATCCTCGAGAGTTTGATTTATGGCTTCCCTTTGTTGTCAGGTAAAAGTGTAACTCATGTCCATGCTTGATGAAAGTGGTATGAAAGAGGTGCTCACTTCACTAGGATTAGCTCCTGGATTAAAACAAACCTTAGATTCACTCTTAGGAGATTGATCAAAAAGGGGACCTTTTCCCTTAGGTTGTCGACGAGTCTTGACAAGTGGTAACTGGCTAAAGGCAATAGGGGGTCGCTTCCCTTGATTGACTTGGTACCTTGTCGTAACTGACATGAAAGAAAGATACTCTCAATGAAAAGGTGACCTCTCAAAGTGTCAACGCCAAACTAGGATAATCAAAGTCCTCTATTGTCCAAAAAAAGAAACGAGAAGAAAAAAGGGCTTTACCAACACTGTCAAAGAGGTGCTTCAAATCAAAGGGTGACTACCCTTGCACTTTTGAATCAGGAGGTTGGACTAGGCCAAAAGGTAATTGAAATTGAGATTTAAATGAAAATGATTTGGACAATAAGAGTACTAAAATTTTCCAAGAATGTAGCTAACAATCTTAGAGATGAACCTTGGCACCAAGAATGACCTTCTAATTTGGCAATTATTTCAAGGTGATTTCGTAAATCAAATGATGCTATCCTAGAGGACTAAAACTAGAAATTTAGAGTCAAGATAGGCTTCAAACGTCAGGGTGAGGAGCCTACTCTAAGACCTAGCCTGATTAATAGCAATTGAAACTGACCAAAATTTAAGCACGGCAGAAATAAACTAGGTGATATACTCTAGGCTACTGGGGTGATAAACCTATAAGCGCGTGATACTTCGCCCGAAGCCAGGTGATATACCTCAACACTGGTGGGTGATATACTCCAGGCAGGTCGGGCGATAGTCCGTCAGGGGTGAACTATTGCGCAATATTTCTCTTCAAAGAAGGCGATATTTCTAGCAAGTGCGAAGTATCACGTGATATTTCACTTTACAGTGTGCGATACTGTTGCAGATTTGTTTAACTCTTGACCAGAATTGTGTAAAATTTGCATTTTTAGGTCTGTTTGGTCAAAATTTCCAGTTTGAGGATTGATGTTTTCGATTTCAGTCACAATATCAGCAAAATTTCGGTAGGTTTGCAAACAGTAAGGGATCAAAACATGGTCTCAAACACTTGCAACAAGGGCAAAAGCAACCTTGCCAAGACAAACACTTGTGATATCAGAATTGAAACAACACCCTATGAATGCTACCGATTGTTTGTATGTAAGAATGTTTGCACTGGTATCACACAATCGAAGACACTTCAAGCAAATCTATCCTAAAAAGTCAAGGCTTAATACTTACCAACTTAGCCCACAACTTGATGCCCCCTCGCCTCACACCAAGTGGTTACCCACAAGAGATGTTGGCTTTGTCATGGAAATGTCAAATGACACAACCAAAGGGACACATATGGTGAGTATCTTAAGGTGATCCAGGTAAACCACTTGGATCAATCCTTGCACTAAGAAGATAAGCGGCTAAAATAAGGTGGCTTCTATCTAATGGTTCTTAATAAGGATTTCCATTCACAACACCCCTCTTGCTCCTCATAAAGGACTAGGACCTCGCGGCCTCAAGAGTACCTTAAGCATTCTTGTTCAATGTTTTCCCCATGGTCACAATCCCATGAGCTACTCACATCAAATGAAGACAAGTGTTATGTCTACCAAGGTTTTTGGTGTCCTTGATAGCCTTGAGATTATAGTGAGTTGGAATCACTTGCCACCAAGGAAAATGATGACAAGGTTGTCCCCACTTGAGTCGTTCCTCTTGATTTTTCAAGAGTAGGCCTGCTAAAGGATCCTAAACTAAACAAAGAATAGATCAACTCTTGAGGTTCAAGGTTTTTGGTTCACCACAAGGGTGAAGAGCATACTCCCCTATCTCAAGAATCTCTCCCAAACACACCAAGCAAAGAGGTTCAATTACTCCCTTGCTTCCAAAACCTTAAGATGGCTCAAGATTTTTTGGTTCACCTAAAGGTGAAGAGCATACTTCTCCTACCACCTCAAGATCCCTTTCACAAGGTATTAAGATTCCTAATACAATTAGTGAATGCCACACTTGAAACGAAAGCAAATAAACAAGCAAGAAAATTTTTTTAAAATTTTTTTTTTATGCTTGGGCAACCCTGCAAAAACTGTTAGTAGCCCTCTTTGACATGCGTTTTTAGCAATTTTCAAGCAAATGAGAGCACCTACAAACATAACTTGTTAGACCCACAAGGTTAGCAAAATCCAAATCCAAATGTAAACATGCAATAAACTGCTAGATTTAAGCTAAAAGATGCAGGTTAGACCTATCTAAACACAGCAAAACAAAATAGCAAACTAAAATGATCAAGTTCGGATGAGAAAATTGGAAATGCAAATCTCTGTCAGACCAGGCGATATTTCTCAGACTTCACCAGTATCACGCGACACAGTTTCCTATAGTCGTGCGATATTTCTCAGTCTGGGTGATACTTCTCACTATGGGCGGGCGATACTTCACCTGATAACAGGCAATATTTCTCAGTACTAGCGGGTGATTCTTCTCTTCGCGAGAAGTGTCGCACCGCTATACAAAGGTATATCACATGATATTTCTGAGAAGTATCGCGCGATACTCTGAGACAGAAAATAGAAACTGCAAAATTTTTGAGAAATAATCCAAAAAATGATGAAAATGCAAAAAAACTAAAGGACAAAGCCTATCTACTCTGCCCCACGATGGGCGCCAAAAATGTACTCACTAAAATGGTGCACTTCTATGAACCATTACATGCAAGGTTGCTCAAGAATGAGGCCTCACATAGTGGCTCATAGCTCTCTATGCATGGAGTTGCAAGGGATTATGATGTATTTGCTCTCAGCTAGAGCTACAAGCTTGTGACCTTGCTAGTCAACCACACAATGAGAGATTCAAGTGAGGACAAGGGCAAGAGTACCAATATCCTCAAGAATCACTATGAAGATGTAATGCAATGCAACTAAAATGAGGATGCAATCTAAGCCATGAAAGGAAAGTACAATGCAACTAATCTATGAAAGAAAATAACAAGTATTACCAAGCCTTCCTATTTAGACTATGTGAGCTTATTCTATTGCATAAAAAGAAATCTACACTAAGAATGCCATTATCATGCAACTATGAAAGCAAATATGAACTAGATGATGCAATGAAGCAAGTCTTCAATGTCTTCAAACTCCAAATGCACCTAAAACCTGCAGCATAACATTAGCATAAAAACATGGCATATGCAAATGAAGGAGAGAGCTCTCCTTTTATAAGAAATGAGGTGAAATGGACCATGGAGATTAAGAGGCAAAAAGTCTTAATCAGCGGTGGAGCTTGAAAGAGGAGCAATCCATGTGCACAAGTATCCTCCAATGAGAGTGAAGTGTTGACTTTTGAGCCTCATGTGAGACAAAAAGTACTTTTTTTCTTTTTGTAAAATAGTAATAATGCTTTATTTGTGCAACTTAGGATAAGAGGAAAAGGTGGGATTTTTATTTAATCAAAAGGAGAGGAAATATTCCTTTTAATCAAATAAAGACTTAGGATAAATGGTTAGCCCAAGGATAAAAATCCAATATATGATCAAAATTAGGATTTGATCAAGAGAATGATATTGTTGAAAATATTGATTATTGATAAAAATGATTCAGGATTGATAAATCAAATAAATGGGGCCCAAAGTCTAGGCGACCATTTTAGGGTGCATACAGTATGATTATAGGGAACCAAAGAATCAGAAATCTTCACATTGCTACAATATTGAAAAGGATTAGAATCTCCTTTGATAGTGATCTCCTGACCATTGTGAGGGAATTTTATACATTAGTGATAAGTTGATGGCACAACTTGCATGGAATGAATCTATGGTCTTCCCAAAAGAATATTATAAGCAAGATCCATATCCAGAACTTGACAAGATACAACTTGGACAATAGGACCAATTCTAATTGGAAGAACAACGGACCCCTTGGATGATCTCTCTTCTTCATCATAGGCTTTTATTGTGATTTTCTTTTTTGGATCAATGACATTCTCAGAAAATCCCAATGCAAGGACTAACTTTAACGTGCAGATATTCAAGCCAGCTCCCCCATCTATTAATACTCTTTTAATCTTGTGATTCTATACAAGGACTTCGATATGTAAGGGAGCATTATGAGGTTGGGTAATGGATAAATCATCATTTTTAGTAAAGGACAAATAGTGTGGGGTTGTTAAATGGCCCACCATAGCTTGAAATTGATCAGGATCTAGAGTTGTTGGAACCTGGGTCTCTAAGAGAGCTTTTTCAAGGATATCTTTATGAGATGGGGAAAGACGCAAAATCTCTAAGATGGATATTTGGGCAGGTGTTTTTTTGAGCTGTTCCAAAAAATTGTACTGGTTGGAAGTATTGGGTATGGACTTTGGGACATAAACGGACTTGTCATGAGTAGTGTTTGGTTTAGACTGGACTCCTTGGAGAGTAACCTTGGCTTGAGCACGAGTAGTAGCATGGATTGGTTGACTCTTTGATTTTCCCTTTATGGTAATGACATTGGCATAATATGCAGAAGGATGACGGTCAGAAATGTTACCAACATATCTATAGGGTGTGTTATTATAATTGGCTTGGTTGTCACCCTTATTGTTGGAAGAACCTCCCTTTTCATGCTCAGGAAGTGGATCTTTGAAGGCCGTATGTGATTCATTCGAGACATGTCCGTCAACACTAATTTCATCGCTTTCGATTAAGTCTTGGATCACATTTTTAAGCCTTTGGCATTCATTGGTTATATGTCCTTTTCCTCTGTGAAATTCACAATAATCATTTCCATTCCACCAAGAAGGCTTCACTCTAGGTTCATAATCTTTCGGTTCAGGAAGCGTGATGAGTTTCTTGGTGATTAACTTCTGTAATGCTGATTTGAGAGATTCCCCTAAAGGAGTAAAGTTTCTTCGACGTGAGATAAAAGGCAATCTTGGTTTAGGTGAATCCTTGGTGGTATTTTGATTTGTTGACTAATTTTTGTATGTAGCTTGAGTAGCGTTGGTCGTACTTGTGAGATTTAGAAGAGGTTTTGTCGGTTGGACATTACGATTATCAACAATTTTGTCATTGACAATGTTTTTGTTTTTATTCCAATATTTTGATTTGTCATTGTTGGAATTGGAATTATAAGTGTTGGAATTTGAATTTTAGGATCTAGCATTATCTTTGGAATAAAATTTTATCTCACCTTTTCGGACCATGGCTTCCTCAATCTTGATACCATTTTCTATGAGCTTATTCAAATTTGGTGGACATTGCAATTGTAACTTATAACTCATTTCTGGTGTAAGGTTATGCACAAAAATATCCATCTTTTCTTGTTCAGGAATCATTCGTGGATATTTGGCAAACAATTGACGCCATCTTTGCAAAAAAGTAAGGAAGGGTTCTCCATTCTTTTGATGTGTATTGCAAAGATCAAGCATAGTGACTTCATGTTTGATGTTATATGAATAATGAGTCATGAATTTGTCCAAAAGCTCATTGAAATATTTAATGCCTGGGGGTAGTTTGGAGAACCATTCCATAGCTTGTCCTCCTAAACTTCATGGAAATAGTCACATAAGATAAGTGTCATTGTGAGCAACTTCAATACAGGCAGCACAAAACTCACGAATGTGGTCTTGTGGATCTGAATTCCCTTTGTATTTGTCAAATTTCGGTATCTCAAAATGTGGAGGGAATGAAATCATTGCTAAGTTCTTATCAAAAGGATAAGGACGTATATCATCCAAAGAATACTTCTTAGTTGATGATCTAGTTTGGATATCACGAATTTGTTGTTGAAGCATCTGGATTTGTTGTAGGACTGGATCCAAAGATAATGTGCTTCCTTGCGTGTTTTGGGAAACATTATGTTGTTGAGTATGTTGAGGATCATTGGATTGCTAATTATTTTGAAAAAGATTTTGTTGTTGATCACTATGGGACGCATTGGATTGTTGATTGATTTGAGAAGCATTGGATTATTGATTGATTTGAGAAGCATTGGATTGTTGATTGATTTCCTTTGCTCCATGAGGATCTTGAGAACCTTTAAGGATATCTTGATTTTTCATATGAGCTGGTTCTCTAAGATAGGTAACATCAAAATCACTTGGTAACTTAGCTCCTTGTTGAGCAAGCATGAGGAAATACATCTCTTTATCCAAGCCTAAGAGTCGTTCCATGACTTGTAAAAATTTAGGATCTTGTGCAGCATCCCTAAGTTCCTCATCAGTAGGTTCGTCATCAAATATGAGAGGATGAGTTTTCTTAGGAGGCTCTTTGGGCCAAGGATTCCCTTCATTGTTGGTATTGCCTTCCATTTTGTCTAGGGATTCTAGATTAATAGGTTGTTTGAGTTTCTGAGATAGAGTTTGAACCATAAAATGGATGAAATTGATTGTGGGATGAAAGATTTTTGATAAAAAGATATGGATAATGATTGGTAGAAAATATATGATAAGTACTAAAAATTGGTGTCAAGAAACAATAATCTAAGTAAGCTTGATGGTTAAGGATGATATATCCTGATATGATAAGCTCACCAAGATCAAAGTCTGATAGATAAGGTAAATTTTCAACACCACACTGAGAATCTTAAGATTGGAAGAAAGTGATTTGTTGACTCTTGAGGAAGGAATGATGATGAAAAGTGATGAAAGTGGTCAAATTAGAAATAAGAGGTCTATGTAACTCAACTATTTTTCCAGAATCTTACTGAGGATGAAAATGTGTATCTGAAAAAGTGATTTTGAAATTCCAAAAGCTTGTGGGAATGCTCTCTATTGTAAATGTGCAGCAACAAATGCACAGGACAGTGTGATATATGCGCAATAAACTGAAACAAATGCGTAGAAAATTTTGACAGATGCGATTTGATAAATGTAAATGCGCAGTAACAGAGATCGCATGTGCAGCAAGATTTGATGTATGCGCAGGTTGTCAAATTTTTGATGATTTGGAAAAAATTTTTTGATGTTTTCTAGTTTTTGGCAAAGTAAAAATGCATAAACACACACACGCAAGACAAAGATGATTATAATCTAATTTAATCTAGTATGAATGCACAAACATGCTTACAATCCTAAAGTTGGCAAGGATGATATCTGTTGAATCCCCACTAGGATAATAAAATCCAGCCACACAAATCCACAGTGGATAGCCTAGGAACTTGGAGGCATGGGCTCCTCCTTACAGTGCACTCACTTCTCAGGCACACCAAGTTTCAAATTCAATGGGTCATTACTTCCCAAAGAACTGCTATCTCTACTATGAACCGTGAGTAATGTGGGGTGTCTTCACGAGCTTGGGTGACTCCTTGAGCCAACAGATAGAAGGTTTTTGGCTACTAAACAAAAGTTTTTAGTAAGGACATCCATTCAAGTGGTTGTGATCAAGTCATTTTCCCAATTAAGGGGGCTCTCCCAATCCTTTCAAAGCAAGGCTTTCACCTCTACTAAGTAGGACTTTAACGCACCACTAGGGTACTAGAGGAGATTTTGGTTGCCACAATGAATTCACACCTATCTAATGTGAGACTAATCACACTAGCATTTTTTATATACCGGTTTGGAAGGGCTTGGCTTTAGCCTGTTACCGGTTGGGTTGTTCCTTGGGGTGAGTACCTCTTTTCCCACCAAAGACCACCCTCTAAAAATTATAACAGTTTCTCTTACACCCAAGGTCCACAAATGGTGAGGGGAGAGGATACGTTGTTATAATTTTAGGATTACAGATATGCTATTAAGCAAACACAATAGACACTTGAATCTATGCTAAGGAAGACACACAAAGGAAAAACATGTCGTATTTTAAGCCCAACTGAGATTATAGTTTATTTTGCAAACCCCTTGGCAATCTGCAATCAAACTATTAGAAATATTTTTAGCAATGGGGTCTTCAAAATCACATCTAGAAAAATAGCCTAAAAAAACTACTAGAATGAACAGACACTTGTTAAAATGTTAGCTAAAAACAAATCTAATAGAAAATTGAATTTTTCTACAGAAGCTGGTAAATGCACAGAACAGTTAAATCAATGCGCAACAAGTATGGATGTATGCGTAGGAATGATGTATGTATGAAACAGTTTAATGAATGCGTAGTCTGGTGGTATGTATGCGCAGTTACTATGGATGCGCAGCGAAAATGGATATATGTGCGAGACAGTTGAATGAATGCGCAGCAAATATGATAGAGAGGAAAAACCAGATGGGAGAAAATGGATGCGCAGCGGAAATGAACAGATGTGTAGGAATCGTGGACAAATGCGTAGAAATAACCTGTAGAAAAACTTGCACACCGAAAATTAAAAATTGAAAGTGAAAAGCCCAGTTGGGCCCTCCTTCTAGCGCCAAAAATGTATGCAAATTAGATGTCTAACAACTAGAAATGATAAATTAACTATAAAAGCCAATGAATCTATCTAATGCAAACACAATGAGGGATGCAAAGTAACTATGAAATGATTAAACTAATTTAATTACCTTCACCTACTATGCAGCTTGTCTCCATTTTCCTCCTAGCTTTGATTTCTTGAAGATGTTGAGCTCTCAAATTTCCAATATGAAGCCTTCTCCCAAGATGCTACCAAAGTGTGGGGATTAAATGAAATTATGTGCACAATAGCTTATGAAAACTAATGGATGAAATGTAAATGAAATGGTGATTGCTATGAAATGCTTGATTGCTTGAATGCTTGAATGCTTGGATGCTTGAATGCTTGTTATCAAAATACCTATTAGCTCTCAAATGGGAAATGAGGCTCCTTTTATAGAGTTTTAGAGGATCTAGGCCTAGGTGGCACAATCCTACGGTTGAGAATGAAAGGTGGAAGATCCTAGGGCTAGGATTGGCTTGGTTGAAGGAGTTGAGAGAAAAGGGGATGTAGTTGGAATGTGAGAGGAAGAATAGGGATGATGTTCCTCTCATATTGACATGGAGGAGAAGAAGGTGGAAGGGAAAGACACATGTCAAGTGTCTCACAAAGACCAAAGAGAGAAAGAGGGAGAGACCTTTTCCTCATGAGGACTCTTTGCACAAGTGTCCTATGAGTCACCCTTGACCCTTAGAGGTGGCTTGAGAAGCTCCTTAGGAATAGGGAATGTCCCTTGACTTGGTTGTTGAGAGGACATGTGGTCATGAGACCAAGTCCTATGAGGCCTCATAGCCCTTAAGAATAGGACATGTGTGGGTGAGGATAAATATGAATAAATAATTAATAATAATTATTTATTTTAGCCAAGGTGATGTGTCAGGTGACTAGGTGGATGAAGTGATTTAGAAGACTTAGGATATAGAATTAGACTATGGTGAATTTATTAAATAAATTGAATAATTTACTTAATAAATAGAAGAAATAAATATTAATTAAATAATAAATATTTAATTAATTTATCAAGTCAATAGTAATTAAATAATAAATATTTAATTAATAAATGAAGCCATTTTTAAGTGTATACAGCAATGAAGAAAGCCAAGATGTGATGCAACAATGATCTCCAAAAAGCTTCAAAGTCTTCAAGAATTCCTGCAGCATAAAGTTAGCATAAAAGTGAATGACCTAAAATGAAGAAGAGAGCTCTCCTTTTATAGGAAATGAGAAAGAATGGACCATGGAGATTAAGAGGCAAAAGATTTAATCAATGGTGGAGCATCAAAGAGGAGCAATCCATGTGCACAAGTATCCTCCAATGAGAAAATAAGAGTTGAATTTTGTGTCCATATGAGACAAAAAATGTTTTTCCTCTTTTTATAAAATAGGAATAATGCTTTATTTGTGCAACTTAGGATAAGAGGAAAAGTGGGGGCTTTTTATTTAATAAAAGGGGAGGAAATATTCCTTTTAATTAAATAAAGAGTTAAGATAAAATGGTTAGCCCGAGGAATAATCGAAAAATGATTGAATAGGATTTGATCAAGGAAATTGATATATTTGACAAAATGTTGATTTTTGAAAATATTGATTCAGGGATTTGATAAATTGCAAGAATGGGGGCCCAAAGTCTAGCAACCATTTTAGGGTGCATACAAGATAATGTTTGTTACATAAATCAACGGCTGAAAAAATTTAGGGAAGATCTAATGGAGAAGATTGAAACATGTTATTGACACAAGTACTGAGAAATTTTGAAGGGGCAAAATCTATGAATGAGGTTAAGCGGCAAAATCTGGTGGTGGAGAAGAAAATGATTTACTCGTCTATATAAGAGAACATAATTTCTTTATGAAAGATGCCAGAAGAAGAAGAAGTTGCAGGAGTATCACATGAACAAGGTTTTCATGCATTCTGATCATACTGGTTAGTAAGAACCGAGCTGCAGAACAATTATCGAGCTACAAAGAGCAATTACCGACAGACAGTAAGTTGATACAGTATTGAATCTGAAGTGAAATATTGATCAGAAGGATTTGTATGGACTAAATATTGATTTTTAATCTGCAATTGAAGTTGTATTAAGGTAGGTCATTTACTGTTACATATTTAACCATTGCATACAGTAAAAATCTCTTAACCGAGTGGACTCTGAAAGTCTTATGATGTATCATTCATAGAATGAACATTGTTATCCTATCAACCCCATAGTGAATGTTGGTTGGATGATAACTTCTAGTCTAAAATCCTCTAACAAGGTCACACTTGACAGTGTGTTTGTAACCTTTAACAGGGTTGGGTCTTAATCGACCTCACTTCAGAAGAGTGAACAATTTTGGGTTGCCGGTCCTAGGTGGTTTTTCCCTTTATAGGGTTTCCACGTTAAATCTCTTGTGTTATGTGTTGATTGTGATATTTGTTTGTTATCATACTTTACATGTTACATGTTAGATTTGATCAGTAAATTGTTATAGTATTAGACTGGTAATCGGTAAAAGCACAGACAGTGAAAGTATTTAGTGTTTACCAATGAGTAGAAATTGAAGAAATAGTTTTGAATTATACATTTTGTATTGGGACACTGGATAACTGATTCACCCCCCTCTCAGTTATTCTAACAATTACTACCAAATATTCTGAAGTATTTAACTGTAGGAATGTGACCAAACCATAACTCATATGAAGTCTTACCAGTATCATGTATGATCTGAAATCTATTCAATGCATAGACTGTGGTGTTAATTGCTTCCCTCCAATGCATCTGCAATACCTTTTCTTCAAGCATCATAGTCCTAACAACATCAAGAATGGTTATATTTATCCTTTCCGCTATGCCATTCTGTTGTGGTGTCCTAGGTGCAAAATTTTGTCTGTATATCCCATGTTCCTCACAATATGCATTAAAATTATCTGATGTGAACTCACCACCTCTATCAGACCTTAGGCATTTAATATTCAATCTGGATTCATTCTCAACTTTTCCTTGTAAATCTTGAACTTATCAAAAGCTTCAAACTTTTATTTAAGAAAAGTGACCCACATCATTCTTGAATAATCATCAACAAAAATCATAAAGTACCTTTCACCATAATATGACCTTGTTCTTGTAGGACCATAGAGATATGTATGTACCAAATCTGATCTCCCTTTTGTTGAATAAGTCTTTATCTGAAAGCTAGTCCTATTTTTTTTTTCCCATAACACATTCTTTGCTCAACATGTTAGTAGGATTTACAATTTTTGGTAAATCTCTCATTGCATTAATGTTACTAACCTTCACAATGTTATCAAGATTTATATGACATAGCCTCTTGTGCCATAACCAAATGTCATCTATCTTCACAACAAAACAACTTGCTTTAGTTGAATTCAATTTCAAAACACATTACCTTTGGTCTTTATAATGCATTATGTGATCAAATTGCCTGAATGATCTTTGATAGTACATTTTCCATTCTTGAATTGCAAATGATAACCTTTATCCACAAGTTGTTCGACACTCAAAAAATTATTCTTTAGTCTTGTACCATCTTAAATTGGACACACTTCAATTTATGACCTTTTAGCTCTTCTTTAGTATGTTTTGCATTATACAATTGCACTTTGAGAACACCCTCTCTCTCTCTCTCCTAGGAAAAATTGAGGTAGGACCTAACACTTCCTCCTAGATTTCCTCATTTTTCATTCACAAGCTGAGGTAGGATCTAATTTCTAGACAACCTCCTCTTTTTAGGCCCCATTTTCCTGAATTTAACTTCAAATTATCAAACCCTAATACATATTACACCTGAAATCCCTATAGATCTGGGAATCTAGGTTATAAAACCAAGATCCTGGCACCTTGGAAAATAGGTTGACCTGTTCCTAGGTGGTTGGGGATTGTTGGGCCTGGACCTATTTGTAAAGTTATAGTAATTCCTGCTCATTGCAGTCAACTCTCATGGGGGTAATTTTAAAAATTCACTATAAAATGGCACTCAAAGTTTTATTTTTCAACAAGGATGACATAATGATGGATGATGGAAGCAAGGTACAAGCACATGTGAACACCCCAATCTGAGATAAAACAATTGCAAGGTGGAAACTAAGGGTTGGATCTTGTTCTTTCATTAAAAAGTGAGGGCTTCATAAATAACTAAAGCATTCAAGCAATTATATATCATCATGGAGATGAAAGGGGATAGTGAAGATGGTTAGAGTACTTTAGCCTTTGGGGCTTGATATGATTTCTAAGCTGTGTTCATATCTGATCTTTGCATCTTCATATCTTGCACATTTATGCATACACATACATGTTAGGGTTTCACTTGTAGAGTAGATTCTTAACATTTCTAGCTCTTTTACATTCTAGATCTATAATCTAGGATTCACGAGCACTACATACACACACAAAATTTTCCTAAACAATTATTAATGGAGGTGGAAATTAATAAAATGGGGGGTTGACTAAGGCAAACCCCTTTATAGCCACCCACACACACACATATTTTGTCACATATTTGCAGGTTATCAATTAGATAGTTATAGATCTGGAGGTTACAAAGTGAGAGCTACCAGAAGAGCTCAGGTCAACTTTAGAAAAGTGCCTTGGGAACATGGTGACTTGGTCGACCTATTCCTGATAGCTTGAGATTTTTATATTTTTTTGGGTTTTCAGCCATGATTGGGGATCCACAGTCAGAAATTTAGTTATAGGTCCAGATCGGCTAATTTCAAAACAAAAAAGAACATTCCATCACACATTTCGAGGTAAGTACCCTATCATTTGTTAGGATAGATCTATTTTCACATCTTAATTAGGTTGATTGCATTCACTTGGTTCCTAGACCCATCTTATACTTCTTGCTTAATCAATTGTTTCAATTTTTGTCATCTTCATTACATATTTATAATCGAATTACATTGCATTAAAAAGACCTTTCTAGCAGACTTCCTTAATATAACTTGGGTTTAGCATTTTTATCCCCTATCACCTTTTTGATTCTTGCTAATCTAACATAGGTCATATTGAGAGTTACGCCTAGAAGACCCTCTTTCTTTTGTATTGAATGGATTAGGGAGAAAGTATTAAACTTGATATACCTAGTTTGCATTGATGCCATTTCCCCCTAACCATTTTGGTGAACCCAACGTGAACCCTCCTTGTTTGATCTTGGTAGTTAGTTCTTTCTTTTACATGCATTACATTTATAAACATAAAAATAAAATAAAAATATTGCTTTGATTACATTTCATTTCATTCTAAATAACTTACTTTACTTTCAAGATGTATGATTTCTTTTATGAGTACTTTGATGATGCATTTGTTATTAAACCCCACAAGGTGTCTAGTAGTGAAGTGTTGGGTGTAACCAATGAGATCTTGATTGAATCCGTTCCTCCATCATCTTCCTCTACATCTCTCCACCCTAACCTTTATGATAGGTTTTTGTCATGGCTTCCTTTACGTGAGATTGTTTGTAATATTGAGTTTGTTAAACTAGTTCTATTCACTAAACCCCTTATAACTCTCAAAGGATGTCCTCCTCAACAACCGCTTATTACTCTTAAGGGTTATCCTTCAAACCAAGAATCCCTTTTAGTCCTTAAGGGAAAACTCAATTATACTTCGGTTGCGCATACCTATCGAACACAGAATAATCCTCAACCTACTATTCTAGTTATTCCTACTTCTCTCCCTCCTTCTCAACCTATGCTTC